>OY755247.1:30721369-31300606 GCA_963576725.1 Azorinus chamasolen | reverse complement strand
GATCCCTCTATTGTTTACGAAATAGCTTTCTCGATAGTGGTCGGAGAATCGCCAATATGGCGAACAGTTACGAAACTAAAACCCAACCCGAATAAAACTGAAACATCGGGGAGTAAAACCGGGATCGGCGACATCAAACACATTGATGTTTTGTCATTATAAACGGTAATTAGATTGGTTTTTTTGCGGTATACTACTTTTCAGCATATAAACAAATGAGTTTTGTATATTTTAAGTGTTTATGAAACGCGTCAAATGTAGGGACATCCCCTTTAACCCCTTTCTCCATAAATATGCATTTCTATGTCTTTGCAAACAGAGTAGACCCAGATCAAGGTCTGCTCTGATTACTTATGGAATTACAGGGAAAACGCTCTAATGCGACCACCATAAATGGGCATAATTCTGGGTGGCAGAGGCAGGTGGTAGCTTAATGCAGGACGAAAGTTATGCAGAAAGCTCCTTTAGGAGGTTTCTGCATAACTTTCGTCCTGCATTAAGCTACCACCTGCTTCTAAAGGCAGAAATGTTTATTCAAGATGTGGTCGCATTAGATGGGTTCTACTGTATATAGATAATGTTTCTACAGATTCTACCATGACAAAGAAGTAAACATGTGTCATTGTAAATATTAATCTAACTGATATATTAACCCTTCTCTTGCTGAATTTTAAAACACATTTCTCCTACTTTACCCATGCCCTGTTGTATAATTACATATATCTTCACTGTGTACAATCAATTTGTAAATAGTTCAGACCCTGATGAGACAGCTCCTGCAGGAGCTGTCTCATCTGGGTCTACACTATTTACAGGTAGGATATTGACGTGAATAGCAAGCGAAGGGTTATGAAAGAAATGGTAACAGCATAAATTTATATTACTTAGATTACTTTTTAAAATGGCGTATTAACATGTGAAAGTCTTGCCAATGCAGAAACTGTAGAATGAGATCTATATTATACCATATATTATATCTATATTTATAGTATACCATAAACAAACAGAGCAGTCTACTCTGTTTGCAAAGGCGTAGAAAAGTGTATTAATGCAGTAAAGATTTAACCTGATAATCGTACCCTGACTTGCAATTGTAAACAGCTTTTGTTCTGAGGAGATGCCGGGGCATCTCAACTCAACATACGGGTCAGTTTTCATTCTGTATGGCATGATATAGGTCTGATTTTATAGTTTGTGTCAGAACAAAAAAGTCACTTGAAACAAATTTACTTTATAAAAGTCCAGCTAATAAATATCAATGATTTCACAATTGCTAACTTGAATATTGAACAGGTAAAGGTTTACGATACATGTACCACTGTAAGGAGATTTTTACTACACATGCATGTTATTTCAGTTCTGCCACCATGCCAGTCACCCTGCACTGTCTGGAAGTAAACAACCACGTGGACCCTCGAGTCAGCACATTCGTGATCCCTGTAGGGGCCACCATCAACATGGACGGCACGGCCCTTTATGAGGCTGTGGCGGCACTGTTCATCGCAAACGTCAACGGGGTCACTATGGATTTTGGAAACGTGGTCACTATCAGGTTAGTGTTGCACCCATTACCTCATAGTCTATTTTTAGACCCTACCTCTTTGAATAAATCTACCGAAAAGGAGCAGTAACTAGAGAAAAGGATTTTTTTTAGAATTTTGTAGTTTGAAACCATTTGATAAATAGAGCATTTGCTCCTATAGGAGCAAATGCTCTATTTATCACAATGGTTTCACAAAGTGACTTCTACAGAGTCGTCAAAAGTCGTAAATATCAGGGAATGGGTTTAACCTTTGTTCGTGTCAGAGTCAATCTTCACAACAATACTCTATTTCATCTTGATTACCATGTATATTTATATAACAATTCATTATTTTTTATATCCCGAGAGCTTGATTTGGTTGCAAATAGTAATCGAACTGTCCGTTCGTGTGTCTGTGTGTCCGTGTATCCGTATATCCGTATATCCGCGTGTCCGTAGAAAGCTTTCCGGAGCATATCTCCTATATTACTATAGGTATGAATGTCAAATTTGGTGTGTGGGTACATGTTGGGATTGCGGTGTGTCGCCTACTATTGCATGTCTCTTTGAGCTTTATCTCTGAATGTTCTAAATGAGACATATTTAACACATTTCTCCATGTTTCCTCCTTTTTATACCTTTGTACAAAAGTAGACCCAGTTTAGGCAGCTCTTATATGAGCTGTCTGATCAGGTCTGCTCTTCTTTTGTATGGTACTCTATGATTATGTACTTGTTTAATCAGTATTTTGACTCCATTGCAAACAGAGCAGTCCTAGCTCCTGTCGGGACGGTCTGCTCTGATTGCTTAAATGCAATAAATGCTCTTCATTAAGTCGCGGTGGTAAAATATTTTGGTGTACAGGATTAGTACAAAGAGTAAAATTTATTTGATCCTCGTGATGGGTGGAGTCTTTCTTCAATATTCATGAAGTGAAGGTTTTAACCCTTTTCTTGAGGTCTGTATTGTTTTGTCACTAACCTTTTCCCATGTATGTAAGCACATTTTGACGCATCTGCAAACAGAGTAGACCCAGATCAGGGTCTGCTCTGTTTGCTTATGGTGTAGTATAGATCTGATTCTACAGCTTCTGCCTGAGCCAAATTGTTCTGTGTTCATATGCCAGTATAAAAAATATTCTTATTAATATTCATGACGTCATTATTTCCTACATGAATATTCTTCAGGGAAACGGTTAAAACGGTGTCAAATGTCATGTTTTAGACTGGTCTGGCATTGACTGCAAACCTACAACCCGTGTTTGGTCTTTACCACAATCAAATAAGCCTGCCATATTAGAATTGAATCGTGAGTTTTAATCGATAATCGATCGCGAACATGTTCCAATGATCGAGTAAAATAGTTGGGTCCGATTTCCACCACTAATCAGTATTCCATTAAGCGTGACCTGGTCGCATTGCAAACAGTTTGAATCCAGACATCATTCGACAAGGAAATAATAACCCGACATCTCATCAGAATCTGAGCTCTTTGACACTTGGCCAATAGTTTTCTTGACACTTGATAAGTAGTTTTCTTGACATTTGATCAGTAGTTTTCTTGACACTTGATCAGTTTTTTCTTGACACTTGATCAGTAGTTTTCTTGATCAGTAGTTTTCTTGACACTTGGTCAAAAGTTTTCCTGACGCTTGGTCAATAGTTTCTCAAAATATTTCGAATCGGAAGTAATCAAAATTGAACAGATTCAAATTTGGGCGACATTTATTTCACAGTGGGATAAGGGTCAATTTTATATTGAATGCGTAAATATAGTAGAATCTGCCTTAACCCTTCTCTTGCTGAATTTTAAAATACATTTCTCCTTCTTTACCCATGCCCTGTTGTATAATTACATATATCTTCACTGTGTACACGTATTTCTCTGTGCAATCACTGCTGTGGAGTGCACTGGTTGGACAATCAACTTGTAAATAGTGCAGACCCTGATGAGACAGCTCCTGCAGGAGCTGTCTCATCTGGGTCTTCACTATTTACAGGTAGATATATTGACGTGAATAGCAAGCGAAGGATTAAGCGATCGTCAAAAGGATTGATCTGAAAGGCAGGTGGTTGCTTAATGCAGGTCAAAAGTAACGCAAAAAGTTCCTACAGGAGTTTTTCAGCATTACTATCCCTGCACTAAACAACCACCTGCTTTTAAGACTCTTATGTCCAATAAATGAATGTCTGTTGTACATTGTTTACCCAAACTACAGCCACTGTACTTTCCTATCCCAAATCAACTCCAAAAAGCTTCTGTCTTCAATTAGATAACAGTTTATCCAAGCGCCCCTAGAAACAGTTCGTCCAACTTAGAACTACAGAACTCATTAATTGGATATATTTCATGAATTATGCATGCCTTTGTTAATTAAACCAAATAATTACAGAGGCGGAGAAAAATCATTCCTCGTTAAGGGTCCATTATTTTGTCCTAACGTGTTTAACCACGCATTATCTCAATACAGAAGAACGTGTCTGTATCGGCCACTTAATTGATAGATATGAGTGACTATAACAGCAGGTGCTTGCTTCATGTAGAACGGAAGAAATACAGATAGTTCTAAATGGAACTTTCGGCATTACTTTCGTCCTGTATTAAGCTACCACCTGTCTTATTGACCCAGAATTAGAACACATGTTGGTTGTCGCTTTGACGAGGCTTTACTGTATTTGTAATGCCGTTGTATGGTGGAAAATCGTGATGGGGAAATTTGGCAAGGCGTAAGAAAATAAATGAAAATCATAAATTATTAATCCTTGTACTGGCCTTTTACTAACAAATTTAGAGCAATAAAGTGGAAGAAAAAGAGAGTGGCGCTGAAGCCCATTCCCTCATAGGCTATTTTTAGACCCAACCTCTTCGCATAAATCTACCGAAGAGAGCATTTACTAGAGAAAAGAAACAAAATGTGTAGTATTGAAACCATTCTGATAAATAGAGCATTTGCTCCAATGGAAAATGCTCTATTTATCAAAGTGATATCAAAACATGACTTTAACATAGGCGGCAAAAGGAGTCAATATGATGGAATGAGTTAAACCGTAAGGACAAATGTAACGCTTTTAACAGAAAGGAAAAAAAGTAAAGAAAGCTTTCTGCATAACTTTCGTCCTGCATTAACCAACCACCTGCTTATGGAGACAGTCATGTTTGTTCATTAAGTGGTCGCATTAGAGGGGTTTTATTGTAGACTATTTGCTCACTAGGAGCAAATCTAAATTGTAGGATAGTTCATTCGCTAACTCAAGAATTAAGTTATAATGATAAGTATAGCATAAAGTCCAGTTTTCATCGTTCGCAATTTACTCTTTTTCAGCAGAATAACACTACATGCTCAAACGTTTTGAGTTTTTCAGCGGCTAGCTGTCTATTTTCACTTTTGTTCTAGTTTTCCACCAATGAGAAACTATGTTACATTGTAATTTGCATATGACCTACGAGTATTTAGTAGTAAACTATGTTTTCATTAGTTAATACCTTGACTGGCATACAAACTTTTTATATGCCTCTAAACATTGCCAAACTATGTAAAATTCTGATATGCAGTCTGCTAACGTGTCGAATTTCCTGGGGTAATTCTTAGATATTGTAGTTATTTCAAAACACCGTGTTTTATGATAATTAGCTGCTTCGGCCTCGCAAATTGAATTCAATGTAATAATTAACATAATCACAACACATGTAAGGCATCATGTTACACAGACGTGTTCTATAAATTTCTATGAGTTCAGTCAAAACGCCATATAGTACAGAAACTCGTTATTTACGCAGATATTTAGCATGGGACCGAAGACTGTCGACTGTCGAAAGTTCTGTTCTTAAAATAGATTTTAAGACCTGGAAATTCCATAAAATCAAAGTACTGATGTACTGATATTTATCACCTCGTGGTAATGGTTGCTGAGCAATATTACCAGTTTGTCGAAACCACTATTAAACTTTCAAACTTTTACTATCATTTTGCTATCAATTTAATACAACACTTGATAATAAAGTCCTTTTTGACGAACAGGTAGATTGCCGAAACCACCATAATTCACAGGCAATGCTATAGGAAATAAAGAAGAAGGGTTGTTTAGTATATTAGAGTAGTGGTATTAATAGTATTAATTACTATCCCCGACCACAGCACCGAGGCTCTGGTTGTTGGCTCTCTTTGATATAAAGCTACTCACTGAAGGCTATTGCTACGACTCTATCACCCGGGGCTTGGGCTCATAGACGTAGGTTGAAGTTGCTAACTTTATATTGTTTTAAAAATACATGTAGATTCAGTTAATGATGTAATCAATGATGATGCACACAAGTCGATTAAAGCGTTGATCTAGGCTAAATAAATACCGTTCTTTAAGGAATTACAGACTCTGCACAAGCAAAAACCTTATGCTTTAAAGTGTATTCAATTTGTTATCTTCATATCAATACAGATATACGCGCTTTCATGTACATTTTATAATAGGTAAAATAAAGAACTAACTTGAGATAGTTTTAAACCATTACTTTGACATCGTACATTTTTAAAGTGATTTCCTATAAAAGCAACTTGAAATATTTCAATAACTGCTTCTTCTACTCCAAGTCATTTTCATTGCATGCTTCTCTGCTAGTATAATAACAAGCAACCCTTCATAGATCTAGTTCTCTGTACTAGTAGAATCTCCAAACATTGAAATAAATATGGCAGAGATGTAATATTATTATTGTTTTGTACATTATGTCAATATTTGAATGCCGCTGAATATCTTTTTTAAAATATATTTCTTGTTATTCCTCTTTTTCAGTATAACGGCAACAGCGGCCTCTATCGGAGCTGCAGGCGTACCACAAGCTGGTCTGGTTACTATGGTGATCGTATTGTCTGCTGTCGGGTTACCGGTTGACGATATTACTCTCATTCTGGTGGTGGACTGGTTCTTGTGAGTATATACGTGTATACCCCTTTTTGACTTTCTTGAGCTACAAAACCCTACGTTTTGACCACTCTTTAGAACAGTCTCTTCGCGACGATTCTAAAGAGTGATTAACCCTTCGCTTGCTGAATTTTAAAATACATTTCTCCTTCTTTACCCATGCCCTGTTGTATAATTACATATATCTTCACTGTGTACACGTGTTGCGCTGTGCAATCACTGCTGTGGAGTGCACTGGTTGCACAATAAAATTGTAAATAGTGCAGACCCTGATGAGACAGCTCCTGCAGGAGCTGTCTCATCTGGGTCTTCACTATTTACAGGTATGTATATTGGCGTGAATAGCAAGCGAAGGGTTAAAACATAGGATTTATTGGAGAAATGACAATATTAGTACTTGAGTACAGGCGTTTATCTGTTGCTCGGTACCTACATGAGACTCTCCTCATACAAATGTATAGCACCCACCTATTGAATAAGAATTGAGAAAATTATGTGACTGCTTAATACTTCTCCTGCTGTAAGAATAATGTTTGCTCAATCTCCGAACTGAAGAAGAGGTTCCTTCCACAGGCGGGGTCAAGCTTTTGAGAAGTGCTGACCGAATGTCAAATATATTGGATCCTGATGAGATGCCTCGTTACGTGGCGTCTCGTCTAGATCTAAGCTATTGCGAATCGCGGGATAAGGATTATTTATCCTTTTTGCTCCTCTGTAAAAGTCACCTGTTGAAACCATTGTGATAGATAGAGTATTTGCTCCTATAGGAGCAAAATGCTTTATTTATCACAATGGTTTCAAACTACAAAATTCCAAATATTTCTTTTTCTCTAGTTAATGCTCCTTTTCCGTAAATTAATTCAAAGTGGTTGGATCTTAAAATAGCCTATGAGGGAATGGGTTAAAGAATGTGATGAGTAAGAAGCATCAACGCCCTGCTGTAAGCTACCCACCTGACGCCAAAAACAAAGAGTAAACGTCTTTGTAGCAACCGTTATAGGGAATGTCTACTGTAAGTTTGTTGAAATCAGTCAATTACAGAAGTGAAAAAAGTATTTTATAATACATGTATTCTAGTGCTATCACCAGATAATAGTCTAATTCTGAGTTTTCAAGGAATTGGATAGATAACGTGTAACGCAATATGATCGTTAGTCAGGAAGTTCCCATTGGATACCTGTGTTGCATGTACTCTCGTCCTTCATTAACCCTTTCGCTGCCAAACCCTGTCGTCTGCTAACTTTGTCGTCTGCTATAAATTTTCATTTTTTTTCATTTTCTTCATTTTTGTTTCAAAAACATAGTAACAACAACAAACAGTTTGGATCCTGATGAGACGCCGAGTTACTCGGCGCCTCATCTGGATCCAAACGGTTTGCATAGGTAATCACAGATCCGGCATTGGCAGCGAAAGGGTTAAGATACCACACTGTTTTATTCACTAACCCTTTGCGGGAAACGAGTACACTGTCATATGCAAACAGTGCATACCTTAGTCAGGGGACTCTCATAGGAGTCCTCTGGTCAGGGTCTGCGTTTTTGTCATGCAGAATCCACTCACATATTTAAGACTTTTATAATGGACTGTATCGTTAAACGGTGATGGATTGTTCCACTGTTATGATTCAGCTTTGAACGGATTAACCCTTTCCTTCGTATAAAAGCTTTTTCAGGAATCTGCAAACAGAGTAGGCCCAGACCAGACGGCTATCATAGGAGCTGTCTGATCAGGGCCTGCTCTGTTTGCTTATGGAATTCGAAATATTTGTTTCTTTATTTTCTATAGTGCCTAGAATATTCCACCTTCTTTATTTCATTATATTTTTTGTTCATGAATATTCTATATGTACTGAAATTTGGAATACACATAGAACAGGGCAATGTTTAACCCTTTCCCTGCATTTGCAAACAGAGTAAACCCAGGTCAGACGGCTCCTATAGGAGCCGTCTTATCAGGGTCTGCTCTGTTTGCTTTTAACATGATATAGATCGAATTCTACAGTTGTTGTCAAAGCCAAAACAATTCCTTGAACAATTGTACATTATAAAAGATCAGCTAATAAATATCCATGGTGTCATTATTTCTTACAGATATATTGAACAGGTGACTGGTTAACCCTTTCCCTCATATAAACGTGTTTTCACGCATTGGCAAACAGAGTAGACCCAGATCAGACGGCTCCTACAGGAGCCGTCTGATCAGGGTCTGCTCTGTTTGCTAATAAAATTTGATAGATATATGTTTCCTTACTTTCTAAAAAGGCTACAATGTTCCACCTTCCATAATTCATTATAACAATTTTATCCATGAATATTCAGTAGGTGTTGAGATTTGGAATAAACATAGAACAGGTAAATGGTTAATTGGTCGCAGTAGATATATTTTACAGAATGGTCGAGCTTCGGGGTGTTTTTCTTTCAGAACAGAAATAATTACTGTGGAATTGTGTGACTAGTTTTATAATGAATAAATAATGAAACATAGCCAGGCGAAACAATAAAAGACTGTCCAGAACAATGCATTCATTGTGAAAATAATTGTAAAATATATATTCCATCTCACGATGCCTTTGTCACTTTGATTGCTCAATAATTCTTTCGTTGCCAATGTCGCACCTGTGATTACCTGTGCAAAACAGTTTGGATCCAGATGAGACATCGAGTAACTCGGCGTCTCATCAGGATCAAAACTGTTTGTTACTGTTACTGCATTTTCGAAAACAAAAATAAGAAAAATAAAGAAATGAAAATTGTAGCAGACGACAAAGTTTGCAGACAACAAAATTTGGCAGCGAAAGAGTTAATCACGCGCTGGTGCCAACAAATCAATGTAAACTAAAACCTTTACGTGCTGAATTTTCAAACTGGAGCAACAGTGTTCATGTAGTACGAACGGATATAATAGAATGACAAATAGTGCTGGTAATTATCAGGGCGTTCTTCCAGGTATCCCCTTGTCCGATTCTACACTGTTTTCAAATACCAATACACTCGTTTCCAACATTCAGAATGTTACAAATCTTTTCGCTTGTAAGGCAAATGTTAGTACCTTAACCCTTCTCTTTGCTGAATTTCTCCTTCTTTACCCATACCCTGTTGTATAATTACATATATCTATACTGTGTACAAGTATTTCGCTGTGCAATCACTGCTGTGGAGTGCACTGGTTGCACAATCAACTTGTAAATAGTGCAGACCCTGATGAGACAGCTCCTGCAGGAGCTGTCTCATCTGGGTCTTCACTATTTACATGTAGGTATATTGACGTGAATAGCAAGCGAATGGTTAAAACCCTATGTTGTGACCACTCTTCTTGAAGAGACGATTCTAAAGATTGGCCACAACACTAGGGTTTGGTGGAGAAATAAAGAAATTATTCTTGATTTTTTTTTTAAATTTACGCATTTTGTCAATAAATAACTGGATGTCTGATAAAGACACAGATTAATTGACACACAGTTATTAAATTCTAAGTCAGAATTAATCCTTTCCCTCATATAAACGCTTTTTTACGCTTTTGCAAACAGTACTATGTATGTCCAGATCAGACAGCCCCTGTTGGAGTCGTGCAAGCAGGGCTTGTTTTCTTTGCTTTTGCCATAATATGAGATATTATTATTATACATCTGATTCTACAGTTTTCTTCAATCAAACACTTCCCATGGAACGTTTACATAATAAATATTCACCTAATTAATATTCATGATGTCAGCAAGATAAGGGTCAAGGGATATATTTTGTTAACACGTTTACAGACATGTCCCTAAGCGCTTTAAATACTGAGCTGTGTGTGTGTCATTGGGAAGCATCCTGCGACTTACAGTTATCCTACAGACTCTCCAATGAATACCCCTCCTAATCACGTTAGCCTTCATTTTTAGCTTTTATTCACTTTCATTCATGTCTAGGAAAATGGACTCGTATTAACCCTTTTCCCGTTATCCCCCATCTTACTCGGATATTCAAACAGTTAGGATCCAGATGAGACGACGAGTAACTCGGCATCTTATCAGGTTCCAAGCTGCTCGGTACTCAGTCAATAGTTTCTCAAAAGCTTGGTCGAGTCGGAAGTAGTCCTAATTGCACCGGAAACAAGTTGGGGCCGACATTCTGTTTATCAAAGAGGAGTAAGGATTAACTCTTTGAACTTTTTGTCTGCAACAATTGTCGTCTGCTTAAATTCTGAAAATAAACTTTCTCTCATTTCTTAGCAAAATATAGTCAAGGTGACAAACAGTTTGGATCCTGATGAGACGCCGCATTCTCATCTGGATCCACACTGTTTGCATGGGTATTCACAGTTTCGCCGCTAGCGTGCAAAGAGTTAATGCGATATTGTAAAATCACTGCACGCCTCGCCAAGACAATCTTTTTATGGTGTTGGCTAGCCCACTTCCTGCTTTAACCTTTACAACACTGAAGTTTCAAAAAGACTATTCCAAAATTTAAACAAGTCAAGCTAATGGTGAATATTTTGGATTTTTTGTAAAGAAAAGTATAACATTACAATCAGTGCAGACCCTGATGAGATGGCTCGTCTAGGAGCCCTCTTATCTGGGTCTATACACTGTGTGCAAAGTACATTAGTACCTCGTGTCGCGCGCTGTGAGGGTTAAACATTCTACCCATTCGATCTATCCTGCTTAAACGTATATATGTATGATGCGATGCAATTGTTTGCTTGCTTCCGATCCCTTCAACCTTTTGGGAAATTATTGATCAAGTGTAAAACAAACTTGGGTCCAGTGAGACGCGCAGTCAGTCTGCGATAAACAAAATAAGGATTATTTAAGCTATATCTTACTATTCAACCTTATATTCGGAAATGTCTAGACAGCAAACTATCAAATATAGCGGTAGCAGGTACTCCACGCTACGTGATATACACTCGTTCGAAAAATTTAGTCGAGTTAAGAGCTCTCGATGAGATGAGTAATACAAACCTTAGTACAATTAGCTGACCATTGATATCCGTATAGCATAGCTTCAATACAATTAGCTGACCATTGATATACTTCTAACATAGCTTTAATACAAGTAGCTGGCCATTGATATACTTCTAACATAGCTTTAATACAATTAGCTGACCACTGATCTACTTCTATTATACCTTTAATACAATTAGCCAACAATTTATATCCTTATCACTAGCTTTAATACAATTAACTGAACATTGGTATCCTTATAACATAGCTTTTATACAAGTAGCTGACCATTTATATACCTCTAACATAGCTTTAATACAATTAACTGACGATTGATATCCTTAAAACGTAGATTTTATACAATTAGCCGACCATTGGTATCCTTCTAACATAGCGTTTATACAATTATCTGACCATTGATTTGCTTTTAACATACCTTTAATGCAATTAGCTGACCACTGATATCCTTCTAATAGCTTTAATACAATTAGCTGACCACTGATATACTTCTAAAATAGCTTTAATATCATTAGCTGACCATTGATATCTTTCTAACCTAGCTTTTATACAAATAGCCAATCATTGATATTCTTTTAACATAGCTTTAATACAATTAGTCGACCATTTATATCCTTTCAACATATCTTTCATGAAATTAGATGGTCATTGATAGCCTTTTTAGGGTTTCGGCTTTTGCCGAAATCCTTATAAAATGGATTGCGACTCAAACTATGGCGGAAAACCCTATTGCACGAGCGCTACCTAGCGGGAATCCCCCTAAGAGAATACGCGCATGTGCAGTGCCTGGCTTACAATCCGGTTCCGGAATCTTACAAAATATTTATAATGAAATATGGAAGGTGGGTCCATTAGCAACAGAGCAGACCCTGAATCTATGGGAGCGAGCTGTCTGATCTGGGTCGAATCTATTTGCAGATGCATGAAAACAAGTTTATATGGGGAAATTAAGGGTTAAATAGACTTCTTCTGTTCTGTACGTTCTTTACAGTATAAAGGTTACAGCGCACTGGTGGTCAGTAGTGCAGGGCAACTGTTACATCATGCTAAAATCTCTAGAGGTCATACGCTTAACTTTTTGCACGCTAGCGGCGAAACTGTGATTACCTATGCAAACAGTTTGGATCCAGATGAGAGGCCACATAATTCTGCGTCTCATCAGGATCCAAACTGTTTGTCATCTTGATCATATTTTTGCATAAAATGAAAGAAAGTTTATTGAAGAATTGACGCAGACGTCAATTGTTGCAAACGAAACATCACTCAGCATTGTAAGGATTAAGCAAGCTGTACTCTAAAGTTGCAAAAATGTTTCCAAGCTGACTCATTCAGCTGTACAAACTGGTAGAGATGCTAGAACACTAAACCTTTCCTTCATATAAATGTTTTTCACGCGTTTGTAAACAGAGTAGACCCAGATCTGATGACTCCTATAGGAGTCGTCTGATCAGGATATGCTCTGTTGGCTAATGGAATTTGAAAGATCTTTTTCTTTCCTTTCTTAAATGGCTACTCATTTCCACTTTTCATGTTTCATATAATGAAACATGAAAAGTGGAAATAAGTAGCCATTATTTTGTTCATGAATATTCAGTATTGAAATTGGAATAAACATAGAACAGGAATCAAGTTTCTTACATGGATCCGTTTCATTTGCGCTCTGTGTCTATATACATGTACTTTTTTAAACTATTGTTTTTGTTGATTTAATTATTGTTCAAATTCTCAGGGAATTTTTTATAGTCAGTTTGAACTGTGCAGTAATTCCTTTTGAAACAAACTAAGTTTTCAAATATTATGCAGGTTATCGTGACCTAATTGCCAGTTGTACATTGTGTGTGTCGGTCTGTGATCAGGATCCTAGATGTTTGACAATTTTAAAATACAACTATGCAAATCATAGACTAATTGAATATAAATAATTATATATGCAATACACAAAATAATGAGCAGGTGACAATTTTAAATTGAACATGGTACTTTCGAATTCATAGTTGTCCTAGCACAAAGTCTGGATCCTGCCTCTAAGTTTCATCGAAATGCATACTATTGACACCAGGACTGTATGTTAATATAGCATAATGCTTTAAAAAGTCCATAACAAGTTTCAAGAGGCATGCTTATGTTTTCTAGTTTGTTTGCTTTAAATTTATTTAGAGAAAAGTATATAAAAAAGATAAAGAATAAAACATATATTAGAATCTTTTTTCCATTTGGTTTTGACGGGATTCGAACCAAGGACCTAGAGATTCATAGACGCAGCTCTTTCCCCTCGGCCACCGCTTGGGTCCAAATATATAAGTGTTACATGGTTCTATTTAAACGCTACAAAGGTGTGAAAAGCAACAACGACTAGTGAACGTACATACTTAATATGCAAATTATACAGACCCATTTTTCATGAAATCTCCAAGTATAAAATGAATAGATTTTACCAATGACCTACTGTCAATCCAAACGCCCTTGTTCAAACAGCATGGTGTCTTTTTACAACAGAAGTCCGACATAAGGTCGTCGGATTCTGAAAGTCCCATACCCTTCCTGTGGTATTTACAAAAGTCCGATATATTGTTGTCGGATTCTGAGTTAAATGCCCTTTTTGCCTAGTCACTTATGCCCTTTGCAAACAGAGGAGACCCAGGTAAGAAGGCTCATAGAGAAGCCCTCTAATCAGAATCTGCACGGTTTGTCGTGTTACACTATTGTTTGGAAAAGTCCCTAAATATTAACCATAAGCTCATTTTAGCTTGACTTGTTTGAATTTTGGAACAGCCCATTTCACCGTTGTAATAGTTAGGTAGACCAAAGTAACATAATTGTTAGATTTTTGCAGAACAATATAAAATTGTTGGAGGTACATGAAATGGACACATAACCGAAAAGAATTATTTGATTATTACAGCCACGATTGATATTTCGATACACTTTCAACATTTTGTGAACTACTATGAAATATCGAACATCAATGGTACTATTTCTAGGGTAGATCAAAATTCAAATGCAGAAATTCGATTCCATTGCGACATTACAATGTTTCCTGATGAATTTAATCAATGGTCGTGCGACGTTGTTGCTAAGATCTGGTTTGAAAGAAATAGAATTTCAAAAATACATGTACGGTAAACCCCTCTAAACCAGACTTTAAATTCAGTATAAATATCAGTCTTGGAGACAGGTGGCAGCTTAATGCAGGATGAAAATAATGCAGAAAGCTCCTCGGCATGACTTTCACCCTGCATTAAGCAGCCACCTGCCTAAAAAGTTTCTAAATTCTTATCTACTAGAAGTCGGGTTAAGAGGGGTTTTACTGTATTGTAAAAGGTGACAAATCTATACTTTTGAATGTATTTCAGAGATTAACAAGTGATACCCTAATTACCCTGGGTATTTTGACAAACACACTTATGCAAATAGTGCAGACCCAGATCAAACACCTCCTTAATGGGCCCGTTTGAAGGGTTTTCAATATTTGCTATCATGTCTGTTTAATCTAAAGTTGCAAAGATGTTTCCAAACTGACTTATTCAGCTGTACAAACTGGTAGAGAGGAGAGACTGGGTGCTAGAACACTTAACCCTTTCCTTCATATAAATGTTTTTCACGCGTTTGTAAACAGAGTAGACCCAGATCTGATTACTCCTATAGAAGTCGTCTGATCAGGGTCTGCTCTGTTGGGTAATGGAATTTGAAAGATCTTTTTCTTTACTTTCTTAAATGGCTAATAAATTCCACTTTTCATGTTCATTATAACTACTTTGTTCATGAATATTCAGTAGGTATTGAAATTTGGAATAAACATAGAACAGGAATCAAGTTTCTTACATGGATCCGTTCCATTTGCGCTCTGTGTCTATATACATGTACTTTTTTAAACTATTGTTTTTGTTGATGTAATTATTGTTCAAATTCTCAGGGAATTTTTTATAGTCAGTTTGAACTGTGCAGTAATTCCTTTTGAAACAAACTAAGTTTTCAAATATTATGCAGGTTATCGTGACCTAATTTGCCAGTTGTACATTGTGTGTGTCGGTCTGTGATCAGGATCCTAGATGTTTGACAATTTTAAAATAAAACCATGCAAAGCATAGACTAATTGAATATAAATAATTATATATGCAATACACAAAATAATGAGCAGGTGACAATTTTAAATTGAACATGGTACTTTCGAATTCATAGTTGTCCTAGCACAAAATCTGGATCCTGTCTCTACGTTTCATCGAAATGCATACTATTGACACCAGGACTGTATGTTAATATAGCATAATGCTTTAAAAAGTCCATAACAAGTTTCAAGAGGCATGCTTATGTTTTCTAGTTTGTTTGCTTTAAAATGTATTTAGAGAAAAGAATATCAAAAAAGATAAAAAATAAAAAATATATTAGAATCTTTTTTCTATTTGCATTTGGTTTTGACGACCAATGACCTAGAGATTCATAGACGCAGCTCTTTCCCCTCGACCACCGCTTGGGTCCCAATATATAAGTGTTACATGGTTCTATTTAAACGCTACAAAGGTGTGAAAAGCAACAACGACTAGTGAACGTACATACTTAATATGCAAATTATACAGACCCATTTTTCATGAAATCTCCAAGTATAAAATGAATAGATTTTACCAATGACCTACTGTCAATCCAAACGCCTTTGGTCAAACAGCATGGTGTCTTTTTACAACAGAAGTCCGACATAAGGTCGTCGGATTCTGAAAGTTCCATACCCTTCCTGTGGTATTTACAAAAGTCCGATATACTGTTGTCGGATTTAGAGTTAAATGCCACTTTTGCCTACACACTTATATATATATAGGCTACTCTTTCTTTCCTTTTTTTCTTTACTTTCTTAAATGGCTACTAATTGCCACTTTTCATATTTCATTATAACTATTTTGTCCATAAATATTCAGTAGGTATTGAAATTTGGAATAAACATAGATCAGGGAAAGGGTTAAGGAAATTAGGGTTTTTATAAATCAGACATTTCTTGCATATGTTTGGTACTGACCAAGTAATGGTCAGAATCATCCGGGGTCCAGTCTAGACCTACAGTGTTCTCATTCAACTATAATGGTGAAATCGTTAATTCTATTATGCTAAGCACGACTTGACTTGGCCCTTACTTTCAAATAACGGAGTGATGGCTCTTTACTACATAAACTATCAATTTTGGCTCTATTGGCACAAAGTGGCAAGATGAGCTATTGGAATCGCCCTGTATGTGACATGTTCATAAAACAATTCTTTAAATGTCTTCCAAACTACTGACATGATTTTCAGAAAAATCCACAGCAAACAATCAATATGATATATATTATGTCCGAAACCTTCAGTACTGTCAGTACTTTGATTATATAATGCCATGAGCTAACCAGTGTCATAACTAACCCTTTTGGCGCCAACTTTCTAATTGTCGTCTGCAATCCAATTTTTGTTAAATCATTCGGTACAATTAGGAAATGAGATAAATTAGTGCAAATTTCAAAGAAATAAAGCACATGTATAGAATTAGAACTTGAGACAAAAAGTGGAGTCTCTGATTAGACGCCGCCTTGAAATGGCGGCGTCTGATCTGGGACTGCACTTTTTGTCGTGGTGCATTTATGCGACTTCGGCGGTGAAAGGGTTTAAGCACTGTTAGCCGAACATCGATACCTTCCTTACATAGCAATAAAACAAATACAATGTAACCAAACACTATGAACACCTCGTAACTCGTAGATACGGTACAGTGGTCCAACTAAAGACATCCTTCTTACATAGGTGTCGTACAAGTAGCGAACACTGACCCCGTTTTACTGTAGTACTAATTGCTAAATATTGACATGTTGCTTACATAGCTATAATACAACCAACCAAACTACTGACACGCTGCTTACCTACAATGTAGCTATAATACAATTAGCCAAAATACTGACATTGTTCTAATATAGTTGCTATAATGCAATTAAGCGAATACTGACTATGTTTTTTACTTTTTATTGTGCAAATATGTATGCATATTTAGAGTAAGATTGGATAATGAATTAGTAACTAGTCTCTTATAATTCTATATAGAATTGCATGGTTTTGTATAGTATGTGTATATGTATGTATAATTTGTACTGTATAACCATGATGAGACTTTGATAATAAATAAAACCTAAAACCTGGCTATAATACAACTAGCCAATTACTGAAACCTGTTTACATAGCTATAGTAAATTGGCAAACAATTGACACCCTTCTTGTATAACTGTAGCATTAGCCAATACAATACAGCTGTAATACAATTCGCCAACTACTGACGCCCTTCTTACATAGCTATAGTATTGTTAGCCAAGCGCTGACACCATCTATACATAGTTATACTACAGTTAGTCAACTATTGGCAGACTTGTTGCATAGCTATAGTTACATTTAGCCAAACACTGACACCCTTCTGACATAGCTTCAGTACAATTAGTCCACCATGGACATCCTTCGTACATACACTTAAGACCCCGTTAAGCAACCGGTAACATCCTTTACAGATGTATCAATGGCCTGATTCGAAACTTAAATTTACTTACATGTAACCCTTTCACCTCCGATGTCGCATAAATGCACCAAAACAAATAGTGCAGTCCCAGATCAGACGCCGCCTTTTTAAGGCGGCGTCTGATCAGGGACTTCACTACTTGTCTCAAACTCTATTTCTATATACGTGCTTTATTCCTTTGAAGTTTGCATTTATTTATCTTATTTCCTTATTTTACCGAATTATTTAACAAAATTGGATTGCAGACGACAATTAGAAATTTGGCGCCGAAAGGGTTAAAGAAACGTAATAAATGTTTATACAGCAGAACTACTTCATAGCGAATACATATAAGTACGTATCTGTATCTGTTAACATGTTATATCACAGATATGCCTTTTTGGTTAAGCAAACAGAATAGACCCAGATCAGGCTCTACTATTTGCTTGTGTAATTATACAGACTTAATTCTACAAGTTTCTTTAATGGTACAAAAGTGCCATTGTTCATAATGCCATTATTAAAAACTGGGTCCATGCTTATAAAACGTTTGGTTGAGTCTGAGTTCTTTCTCAAGTTTTTGATTGGTCAGATTTGAGCCAAAGGTTCAAATCTGACCAATCAAAAGCTTCAGAACTCAAATCTGACCAATCAAAAGCTTGAGAACGAAACTCAGACTCAACTAAAAGCTTTATAAGCATGGACCCATATATTCATACATTTATTATTTTTACATGAATATTCATCAGGTAAAGAGATAGAGTAAATGGCTACATAAAGCAGAATGAACATTATACAGAAAGTCCCCCTTGCATTATTCTGTCATCTCTCTAAACCCCTGTCCCACTAACACCACCCTCGTTCGCATTTGCAAACAGCTTGGATCCAAATGAGACGTCGAGTAACTCCACGTCTCATTAGAAACTGAGCTGTTTGACACTCGATCAGTGGTTTCTCAAACACGTAACCCCTTCCATATTCTATGTTTATTACAGTTTTTTCAATACCTACTGAATACTCATGGGCAAAATAGTTATAATGAAATACGGAAGATGTAACATTGTAGCCATTTTAGAAACAAAAGAAACTGATCTATCAAAGTTCATTAGCAAACAGAATAGACCCTAATCAAACGTCTCATATAGGAGCCGTATGATCTGAGTCTACTCTGTTTACAAACGCTTGAAAACACGTTTATATGAAGCAACGGTTTAATCGAATTGGACGAATTAACTCATTCCTTCCTAGGCTATTGTTAACCCCAACCTCTTTGAATAAATCTACCGAAAAGGAGCATTAACTATAGAAAAGGAGATATTTAGAATTCTATAGTTTTGAAACCATTGTGATAAATAGAGCATTAGCTCCTATGGAGCAATTGCTCTATTTATCACAATTGTTTCAAAATGTGACTTTAATAGAGGCGCCAAAATGCGTCACTAGGAGTGAATGTGATAAAACTTGAGCACATCCAAATTTGAGGAGACAATATGATTTTTCAATAGTGCAATGGTTAACCCTTCCGGCGCCAAATTTCTACTTGTCGTCTGCAATCCAAGTTTGTTAAATCATTCAGTAAAATAAGGAAATGAGATAAATAAATTCAAATTTCAAAGGAATAAAGCACAAATATAGAAATACAGTGAAACTCACTTATAACGAAGTCCTCAGGACCCTCTGATTTATTTCGTTATATCCAAATTTCGTTATATCAGGTCCATTTTACTATATGTTAATTAGAGTGGGGGATACATTTTGTTTTGAGATTGAGACAAATAGTGAAGACCCTGATCAGACACCGCCTTGAAAAGGGACTGCACTATTTGTCGTGGTGCATTTATGCGACTGCGGAGGTGAAAGGGTTAATCCATTTATTCTCATATTTCATTAAAGAAACCCGGTTCAGATTTTAGTTTCCTTGTGGAGGGGGCACAGCAAAAACAATAGTTGGTGTAATACGCCATTGACATTGGTGGGTTCAACAAACAGTGCAGACCCTGATCAGAGTTATCCTTCAGGAGCCTTCTGATATGGGTATACACTGTTTGTCTATGTCATTTAAAGGACATTGGGCATTAATGGGATAAAGACCTCCAGGTATAGACCTCTTTTTGATTGGTCAGATTTGAGTTCTCAAGCTTTTGATTGGTCAGATTTGAGCCAAAGGCTCAAATCTGACCAATCAAATGCTTGAGAACGTTCTCAGACTCAACTAAAAGTTTTATAAGCATGGGCCCAGATCATGCAGTATAAAAGCGCATTCACCACAGGAAAACTGTTCTTCAGATTGGGGATATAGTGAACGTTTCCTCCTGATTGTCCCTCTGCAATTTCTTTACAATAAACCTGTATACATTGTATAAACTGAACATTAAACCTTACCAAATGCTATTCACTATAAGACAGATTTATCGCCAGACATGTTATTTTCTGATTGCTCACAAAAAAGCGCAGTCATAAATGTGTGCCAAACCACCCTCCATCTTCTCTACGTGTTGAGAAAATACAAACTGGAGTTAATCGAGCCCCCTTTGAACGGAGAGAAATTGATTTCTAGTAACCATCCTTTTTAATTACCATTAACCCTTCAGCACAGCACACTACTGGTGTCTTTGTAATACCCTTTGCTGACAGTTTGGATCCAGATGAGACACCGAGTGACACGTCGTCCCATCAGGATTCAAACTGTTTTGTTTTTTTTTCACTCTGATACTGGTTTTAGAAAAGAAATGAAAGAAAAATGTACTTATAGAATTGACAAAGTTGACAATATTTGCATTACAGAAGGTTAGACGCGACTTTCTAAATGTTTGCCATGATACTGCTTTAAGCTGCCACCACTTGTGATTTATATTAAATAGTTATTTATCACAAAAAAAAACAGATAATTATTAAATGAATTGAAAATTATCATGCTACCACTTATCTGAAACTAGAACAGTTTATTCAGATGACTGCGCCAGTGTCCAATTAACCCATTTGCTCCCACAATCCCATACATGTATGTGGAACGTAGGCAAACACTGTAGACTCTGATCAGACGCCGCATGATGCGGCGTCTGATCAGAGTCTACACTGTTTGCTGATAGGAATTTCATTATAAAACAAAACGAAATTGAAAATTTAGGCCAGGCACCCCTTAGATAGAAAATGCACTAATCCAATATATAAACATGGAAGAGTCCACTGGGAGCAAATGGGTTAATGTGCAAGGATATAGAACAGGATGCCTATTTTTAGATAGGTTAACAAGAAAGTCTTCGAGAAATGTTTCGCGTTATTCATATTATGCGATGACATCATATGGTACTAACAGGTCATTTTGACGTGTAAGAAAATTATCAGGTTTTCGTGGAAAGATTCCACTTATATTAACTGGAAACTTTTCACGAAAGCTGAGTGGTAAATGGTGTCAAAAATGTGCCAACTCAGAAAATGTCTTACATTCACGCTCTGCAGACTAGACCACGGTACACGTTGGGTCAAACGCTGCACTTTCTATTCATCTATGAACAGTTTCCTTTTAACCCATTTGCTCCCAATGGATTCTTCCATGTTTATACACTGTCTACACTGTTTGCCTACGTCCCATATATGGGATCGTGGGAGCACATGGGTTAAGTATGGTTTGACTAAACAATCACCGTCTACATGTTTCCCTATACTCCGTTGAGTATATACATCGTCAACCACAACATGGTCGACCGAGGCATTGCCTGTTTACCGTTCATCCGAATCGAGGAAAAGTCGTGAAATGTAATTTAATATACAGTAAAACCCCACTAGTGCGACCACCAAAAAGAGGCATAATTAACCGTGGCAAGGGCAGGTGGTTGCTTAATGCAGGACGAAAGTTATGCAGAAAGCTCCTATAGGAGCTTTCTGCATAACTTTCGTCCTGCATTAAGAAACCACCTGCTTATTAAAACAGCCATGTTTGTTTAAGTGGTCGCATTAAGTGGTCGCATTAGCGGGGTTCTACTGTACACTGTTATCACATAACGAGTTTAATAGTCTTGTAATGATTACAATGTTACATATAATTCATTTTTCAACAAAAAAATCCTACTGGCCAAACAGCACACACGCATCGGCAGACATGCCAATTCTTGCATTTTGATTGCGAGACTACAACTACCCGGAACTGACAACTGACTAGGATGGCATCAGAGTATTGTGAACTGAGGTTTGGCATAAATCGCGAACAAGGTTAATATTTCAGTGATCAATTGCTCTTTCGGTCATTTGTTTCTGACCTAAAGACTAGAGGCATCGAAAACTGTTGAAAACACAAGTAAAGTTTTTACCTCATGCGGAACGGAAATAATGCAGATACATGTAGCTCCTTATGAATAATGTTCGTCCTGCGTTAAGCTACCATCATCCTTAATACTTTTCTCCATATATACGCATTTTACTGCTTTGTAAACAGTGTAGACCCAGGACGTATGAGTTGTCTGATCAAGGTCTGCTTTATTGGCTTATGGCATGATGTACATCTGATTCTACAGTTTCTGCCGCGGTACAATATTTCTTGACCATATTACCGTTACAAAACAATTAACCCTTTCGCTGTCAATGCCGGATCTGTGATTACCTATGCAAATAATTTGGATCCAGATACTCGGCGTCTCATCAGATACCAATTGTTATTGTTATGTTGTTTGTTATTGTTACTATGTTTTTGAAACAAAAATGAAGAAAATAAAAAAAAATGAAAATTTATAGCAGACGACAAAGTTAGCAGACGACAGAGTTTGGCAGCGAAAGGGTTAATATTCATGGTGACATTATTTGTTACATGAATATTCATGAAATACATTGTTAAAGATTCGCAGTTAGACATTTTAGCGATCATTTCTGCTCATACAAGAGCGCTTTAACTGTAAACTGATTTTATCGTTCGTGATGGTGCAAGAATACAACGAATTAATGTTTCCGATGCCAAACAATGTTGTCTGCAAAATTTGTCGTTTGCTACAGTTTTCGTTTGTTCTATTTTCTGCCATTTTCTTTCAAAAATAGTATCATTATATCAAACAATTTGGGACCTTGGTCCAAGGTTATAAAACTCTGAGTCTGAGATCATTCTCAAGTATCTGATTGGTCAGATGCTTGAGAATGATATCAGACTCAAGCAAAATGTTTTATAACATTTGGGCCTAATGAGGCAGCGTTACCCGGCGTCTTATCTGGATCTAAACTGTTTGCATATGTAATCACAGATGTGACACGTGCAGCGAAAGCGTTAACTCTTTCTGTTCTTGTTTATAAAATTTTGTCTTCTGCTATAAGTTTCATTTTTATATGTTTTCGCTTTTGTTTCATACAGTAAAGTCACGGTAACAAACAGTTTGTATCCTAATGAGATGTCACACTGTTTGCACATGTAATCATAGATACAACAGTTAACCCATACCCTCATATTGGCGCCTTTTGACGCCTCTGAAAAAGTCACCTGTTGAAACATTGTGATAAATTGAGCATTTGCTCCTATAGGAGCAAAAGCTCTATTTATCACAATGGTGTCAAACTACAAAACTTTAAAATTTTCCTTTTCTGTAGCTGATGCTCCTTTTTGGTAGATTTATTCGAAGAGGTTGGATCTTAACCCTTTCGGCGCCTCATTTCTAATTGTCGTCTGCTATCCAAGTTTGTTAAATCATTCAGTAAAATAAGGAAATGAGATAAATAAATGCAAATTTCAAAGGAATAAAGCACATATATAGAAATAGAGATTGAGACAAATAGTGAAGTCCCTAATCAACCACCGCCTTTAAAAGGCGGCGTCTGATCTGGGACTGCACTATTTGCCATGGGGCATGTATGCGACTGCGGCGGTGAAAGGCTTAAAATAGCCTACGAGGGAATGGGTTAACAGTTTACCAAATTGGCCTCCAACTCTTTCGCTGCCAAATTCTGTCATCTGCTAACTTTGTCGTCTGCTACACTTTTCATTTTTAATTTTCTTCTGTTTTGTTTCAAAAACATTGCCATAGTAACAAAAAGTCTGTGTGAGACCTCTGCAATGAATGCAGGATGAAAGTCATGCATGCAGAAGGCTGCTATATGAGTTTTCGTTACTGTCGTCATGCAGTAAGATTCCACCTGTCTCCACGGCACACAATTAGACATGTCTTTGGTGGTGACATTAGAGGACATGCAACTCTTTTTTCTCCAGGTCCTGCTATAATGACAGGGCCTCGTTTATTATCCCCGTCATTGGTGTGTAAGGGTCGGGGAACCATCTCTCTCAACACCTTACAATTATCAAGCATATTGCTAGTTCTATATTATACTATTTTAGCTCATAACTCCATAAAAAAAACTTCCGCGTCTTTGCAAAAATACAGGGTAGACCCAGATCAAACGACTTCTATGGGAGTTTATGATCGGGATCTGCTCCTTTTGCTTACGATATAATTAGACATGTTTGTACACTTTATGCTATTACCAAAATTTCTATGTTCATGCGTAATTATAAAAACTAATGTAATTAGCATTCATTTAGATTATTTCTGACGTGAATATTCATGGAGTAGGGAGCTAAATCATATTTTACATTGCAGAACCCTTAAAAAATGAGATTAACCCTTTCGCTGCCAAACTCTGTCGTCTGCTAACTTTGTCGTCTGCTACACATTTTCATTTTTTTATTTTCTTTATTTTTGTTTCAAAAACATAGTAACAGTAACAAACAGTTTGGATCCTGATGAGACGCCGAGTCACTCGGCGTCTCATCTGGATCCAAACTGTTTTCATAGGTAATCACATATCCGGCATTGGCAGCGTAAGGGTTAAACAAAAAGAAAATATGTGACCAGATTGACATAGTGCTTATGTTTACTGATCTGTATTCCTATTTACTGATCAAATGAAAAAGGTAATTGTTGAATTACATGGTATATCTCAATGGTATGACATGTTAATTATTATATAGTTATTTTTTTTTAAATCAATTTATTAACCATATAATACATTTTATTTTATTTTCCCAATTGTTATTGAATTTATCTTCTCTGTTCAGAATACAACATATTAGATTCACTGCTCGGGTTTCTGAAAAGACAATATATACAGTAAAACCTCTCTAAACCGGATGTTCAAGTTGGTATAAATACCGGTCATGGAGAAAGGTGACAGCTTAATGCAGAATGCAGAAAGCTAGGAGCTTTCTGCATGACTTTCATCCTGCATTAAGCAGCCACCTGCGTAACAGTATATAAATTCTTCTCTACTAGAATTCCGGTTAAGAGAGGTTTTACTATAAACCTTTTTGAGAATTATATCAGACAAATAGTTATACAGATTAAACTTTATTAGAAGTTGTAAAGTTTAACTGAAGAGTTCCTCTCTTTCTAGGGATCGATTCCGAACCCTGACAAACGTCACAGGGGACTCGCTAGGTGCAGGCATCGTTTATCATCTATCGAAAGACGAATTACCTCCCTTGGAAGAAGTGGAAATGTCAAGCGTTCAGGTGGCCGAGGAGCGCGGATCAGGGAAAGTTCCGAATGGCACTGAAGGTCCGGATATTGCCGCGGTCTGAGAATGTTGCGATTTTCATCGAACAAAATACTATCGGTTGTGTCCTGCATGCCAGCATGCAACAAGAGATGAAGTCCAGCTCTAGCGAGACCAGCGAGTGTTAAACGTACAATACAACCTCTTTAAAACTACCACTGAATGCAATAACTTTGTTGTTTAAGAAGCAAGTGGCTGCTTCATGCGGAATGAAAGTAATGCAGAAATCTCCTGTAGGAGCTTTCTGCATTACTTTCGTCCTGCATTTAGCTTCCACCAGCGTTTAAGACCCAGAATTTTATTTATATTGCGTGTTTGTTGTAGAGTGGTTGTATCTGTACATTCGATTGAATAAAAAGGTCATTGGCAGATGATCTCCCCAATGAAGAGAGGTTTTTACTCGTTGTTGTTTTCATAACGTAATCACAGGTATTAGTACGAGGGTTGAGGACAAGACTGTACTAACTAAATAGTTAACAATTTACTCCATAAAGAGATCTACGCCTTTCTACGTCTTTGTAAGCAGAGTAGACCAAGATCAGGCGGCTCCTGTAGGAGTCATCTGGTCAGTTCTGTTTTGTTTGCTTATGATATAAACTAAACATGTTTTGCCATGGCCAAATATTTTCTGTATCCATCTGCTGTTATGATAATTATTCTATTTAAAATCATGATGTCATTATTTCTTACATGACTATTCATGTAGTAGAGGGATAAACCTAGATTTCAATAAAATTTGTGTAAGAAATCATGACACCATGACTATTTATTGGTTGGTTTTTGTTGGGGTTTCTTTGTATAATGTCATCTGAACACAGTACTTTTTGGATATTTCCGAAAATGTACAAACAGTTCTTAATTAATCCAAAAGCAAACAGATTAGGCCTTGATCGGACGACTCCTATAGCAGCTGTCTGATCTGAGTCTTCTATGTTTTTAAAAAACCGACGAAAGGGCGTGTGTATAGAGAAAAGGGTTAATCTCTATAAGCATTTAAATTTTAAAGCACTGTTTTACTAAATTGTCAACATTGTTTTGTCTTTCATCTGTTAATGTACTACACTACCAGATTGACATACAGTTTGGAAGCTCATGAGACGCTGACAAACCAGGCGTCTCGTCTGGATCCAACCTGTCTGCAAAGGTCATTGGCAGTTCGTCTGTTTGATTGCAGTTTACCGAGCTACAGATAAAGGTGCGTACTCAAATACTAAAATCGTCATTTCTCAACCAAACACTATGTTGTAACCACTCTTTAGAATCGTCTCGAAGAGACGATTCTAAAGAGTGGTCACAACATAGGGTTTGGTGGAGAAATAAGGAAAGCATTCTTGAAAATGTTTTGATTTGACCTATGACTGTTACAACAGTTTTGCCCACAACCCTCTAGTAGTGTTCATATCTAGTCATTTCCAGCAAGTTTGGCTGCCATTTTGAATATTTGCATTTTGTTGGTATTTCAGTGGAATTCAGAAAGTAGTTTCTGACAAGAACTATGGTTGTGAAAATATTACTGATATATGTACATATGTTCCGATTCAAATGTTTGTTTTGGACTTATTTTGGAAAATAACTCTTATAAGGAACATTATTTTACACTTCTATGGTGTATATAGATCAATGATCACATCGGAAATGAAACAAGTGGTACTTTTAAATACAGTAGAACCTCTCTGAAGCCGTCATTTAATTGTGTAATATAGGAGGTTTAAAAAGTAGGTGGTTGTTTAATGCAGTGCATATCATCTTTCCTACATTAAGTTACCACCTGCCTTAACGCTTTCGCCGCCATGGGCCAATCTGTGATAACCTTTGCAAACAGACTGGATCCAGTAGCAGTCACTTAATGAATAAGCATTGTGTTTTAAAGCCGGTGGTAGCTTAATGCAGTGCGTCAGTAATGCTGAAAGCTCCTTTAGGAGCTTTCAGTATTACTGTCGCACTGCATTAAGCCACCACCTGTCTCCATGACCCATATTTAGATATCTCCTTAAAGTGGTCGCATTAGAGGGGTTTTACTGCACTTGACATTATAGCTGATGCATGGAGGCGGTGAAACAGAATCATGTCAGTTTTCTGGTTGTAAAATGCCTATCACCTAGTCCATTTTTGCTGCATTTATAGTCAGCAATTTCCAGTTTAAGCGAATATCTCAACACCATTTTGAAACATTATGTCCATATAAACCGTACCATTGAAAGTATGTTCGACTGCTTGAGTGCTCATAATTTTGATAGTTTTGTGTAATTAGGGGTGTTATGATGGTGTATTCTGGCAGAGAAAGGTATCATAGAAAGTTATATCGAAATGAATTATTTAATAGTGACAGTTGTATTCAGATTTCGAATATTTCGATCGTAAACCGTTTTAACGTTTAGACATAATTTGTTTAGAAAGACTGTACATCATTATTAGTTTCAATGCAGAACTATTTTAAAGCAGTTGAAAATAGAGAATGATTAAGTTGATCGATAGAAAATTAATTAAGAGCGAGTTGACGAAGAAATGGAAAGTAATGAGCATAAAACAAAACTTGACTGATTGTGATCCATTATCTTAGCCCACGTGTCAGAATACTTTCTTTGTTTCATTTGTTCACCTGTGCGATGATGGTCAGCAATATTTTGATTGAAGATAGTTGTCATTTATACATTATGAATGTTATTCTTTTAAACCAAATGGTCTCAGTCCTTCACTTTGAATTTTTTACTGTGGTCACTTGAAACAATATAATAAATTATCTTTCTTCGTTGCAAAATCTTGCATATTGAACACTTCTTAGCGGGGTATAAAGGGTTTGGCCGAGTCAGAGGTCATTCTCAATCATCTGATTGGTCAGATTTTGAGCAAGCTCAAAATCTCAACAATCAGATATATGAGAACGAATTCAGATTCGTATTCAAAAAATTTACAACCTCGGAGCCAGAATGACGAAGTGTATTGCAAAATAAATATTGCGAGAATAACTCGTATTGCATTAGTTCTAAATATTTATACGTAACACTGGTAGTTTTCAACGTTCGAAAAACGTTGATCTTTGTAGCGGCTGCCATTTTTATTCTGCAAACAATCGCCGTTAAAACATACAGTTCTACCACTGGTCAAAAATGCTAACAAAAATATAATTCGGCCGAGCAAAAGGTGATATGGTGAAACTTTGCTAATTCGAGCAATTAGAAAAGCAGAATTGAGAGCAGAAATACAGAGCAACAGATAAAGGTGCGTACTCAAATCAAATACTAAAATCGTCATCCCTTCGCCAAACCCTATGTTGTGACCACTCTTTAAAGAGTGGCCACACCATAGGGTTTGGAGGAGAAATAAATGAGTTATTCTTGAAGATATTGTAATTTATACACCTGACGTGGACCTCTGCAGATGGCTGCTTAATGCAGAATGAAAGTCATGCACAAAGCTCCAAGTGGAGCCTTCTGCATGGCTTTCACTCTGTATTGAATCTTTCATCACTGAAATCACAAGAAAGCGAGTCACAGAGCTTGTAGCAATGGGCAAATTTGTGATAACCTTTGCAAACAGATTGGATCCAGATGAGATGCCGAGTAACTCATCATCTCATCAAGATCCAAACTGATTGACACACAACTTCCGTTATAGAGACAAAATTGAAGGAAAATCAACTAAAAAACTTAAAACGGCCTAAAAGGGTCTAAATTCTTCTGTACTGATATTTCCAACTATCGAGTTTTTAGTGAATTCAACTACAGTAAAGACCTCTATATAACGGCCACTAAATTGTATTAATTAGTTGGTATATTAGGGCAGGTGGCTCCTTAAAGCAAGGTGAAAGTAAAACAGAACGCTCTTATAGGAGCGTTCTGTTTTACTTTCACCTTGCTTTAAGCAACCACATGCCTTTAACACAAAATATTTGATGTAATTTAATGGCCGTTATAGAGAGGTTTTACTGTATGATGATATAGCTTTAAGACTGGACTGTTTATGTAATGTTTGGACGAGTCCAAATATTTAGAATGTTAGCCTTTAGTATGCTACAGATAAATCAATGGTTACAGACGAGTCCATGGTTACAGACAAGTCCATGGTTACAGACGAACAGTTTGAATCCAAATGAAACATCTTGTAACCGGATGTTACGTCACTATTTGATACTCTGAATACGTACATGTAGCTGAACTATTTACTCCATGATTACGCCTTTCTACGCCTTTGCAAACAGAGTAGCCCCAGATCAGACGGCTTCTGTAGGAATCGTCTGACCAGGGTCTGCTCTGTTTGCTGACAAATTAATATAGATGTGATGTTGTATGTGCAATTATAAAAAAATAATCAAATCAATAGTCATTATGTCATTATTTTTACATGGATTAAAGGGTTAACATTTTCTCTTTTCAATATTCATGTAAGAAATGAGGCCATGCATTTTTATTAGCTGTTGTTTTTATAATGGTACATTGATAAAGGGGATTGTTTCCTTGATAGAACATCTAAAATCACGTCTTTATAATTTCACAGGCAAATAGAGCAGACCCTTATCAGACGGCTCCTACCACGTCCATCTGATCTGGGTCTACTCTGTTTGCAAATGCGTGACAAGGTGTTTATATGAGAGAAAGGGTTAATCTGAATTCAGCTACATTTTCCATCAATGAAAAATAACACAGCATACTAGTGGGCGGCATAGGCTGTTGTCAGTTTAGAGAAAAATACGTATTAGCTGAGAACTTAGCTATGTTGATGTATATATTTATATACGTTTGTGCATGTTTTTGATAGAATAATGCTAGTGATCAATATACTAGTGGGTTGTGACTTTGAAAGAGGTTGTTTGTAAGACAATGTATTTGTTGTCTTTCGAAGAAACGAAACTATATGGTTGTGACTTCATTGTAGATTTATATGATCAGAAGGCTCATTTCAGAGCCCCTGATACCTATTATCGTTGTCTGTTTTGCATTTTTAATAATCCGTTTATTGTTAATACAGTATTGTTTATTTTCGAGAAAGTCAACGATTTGTTTCCATTGTAATGTAGCTATGCTATACATATTGACCGCGGCACCCGGACAATTCAAACTGAGTTGACCAATATCATCAAACGCCATAGTGCGGCTACTGATCATGATCTGTGTTGTTTGCCACAATATTGAAAAGGCCATATATCCACCACGGCGGCTGATGTGGGTAATACTGTTTATATCCACCACGGCGGTCGATATGGATAATACTGTTTATATCCACCATGGTGGCCGATATGGGTAATACATTTTATATCCACCACGGTGACTGGTGTGGGTAATACTGTTTACATCCACCACGGCGGCCAATATGGGTAATGCAGTTTATATCCACCACGGTGGCCGATCTGGGTAATACTGTTTATATCCACCACGGCGGCCGATGTGGATAATACTGTTTATATCCACCACGGTGACTGGTGTAGGTAATACTGTTCATATCCATCACGGTGGCCTATATGGGTAATACTCTTTATATCCACCACAGTGACCGACATGGGTAATACTGTTTATATCCACCACGGTGACTGGTGTGGGAAATACTGTTTATATCCACCAAGGCGGTCGATATGGGTAATACTGTTTATATCCACCACGGTGACTGGTGTGGGAAATACTGTTTATATCCACCAAGGCGGTCGATATGGGTAATACTGTTTATAATCACCACGGTGACTGGTGTGGGTAATACTGTTTATATCCTTCACGGTGGCCGATATGGGTAATACTCTTTATATCCACCACGGCGGCCGATATTGATAATACTGTTTATTTCCACCACGGCGGTCGATATGTATAATACAGTAAAACCTCTCTATAACGACCACAAACTTTTGTTAATTAGTTGGTATTTAGGGCAGGTGGTTGCTTAAAGCAAGGTGAAAGTAAAACAGAACGCTCCCATAGGAGCGTTCTGTTTTACTTTCACCTTGCTTTAAGCAACCACCTGTCTTTAACATACACTTATGGATGTTATTTAGTGGCCGTTATAGAGAGGTTTTACTGGACTCTTTATTTCCACTACAGTGGCTGGTGTGGGCAATACTGTTTATATCTACCAAGGTGGCTGGTGTTGATTGCACTGTTCATATTTACCTAGGCGGCTTATATGGGTAATGCTGTTTATATCCACCACGGCGACTGGTGTGGATATTACTGTTAATATCCACCACGGCAGCTGATGTGGATTACGTTGTTTTTAATCACCATGACAACTGATGTAGATTACACTGTTCATATTAACCGAGGAGGCTTATGTTGGTTATACTGTGTGTCTCCATAATGGCGGCCGATTTGGGTAGTACTGTTTATATCGACCAAGGTCGCTGGTGTTGGTAATAAATTTTTTATCCACCAAGGCCACTGATATAGGTAACGTTATTTATATCCACCACGGCGGCTGATGTAGATTACACTGTATATATTTACTTTGGCGGCTTATGTGAGCTATACTGTGAATATCCATAAATGGCGACTGGTGTGGATTATACAGTTTATATCCACCACGGTAGCTGGTGTGGATTACGCTGTTTATATCCATCATGGCAGCTCATTTGACTTACACTGTTTGTATCCAACAAGGTGGCTATGTAGATTACACTTTTTATATCCACCGTGGTCACTGAGTTGAGTGACACTGTTTACATGTATATCTACCATTGCGGCTGATGCGGTCTACACCGTTTATAACCGCCGTTGACGCTGGTGTGAAGTACGTCGCTTATGTCCGCAACGGCGGCTGATATGGGTTTTCAGAATGTGGGAAATATCTTTTGTACATCGAATATGATGTAAATTATCATAAATTATTCAAAACCATCCCATAGTATTTTTTTCACATGCACATAATTGATAACTAAATATCATGATTGAGTAACGCAAATTTTACAAAATTTGACATGAAGACATAATTGAATTGTTGATTGAGTATTAGACAAGTTTGCGCTAAAACGTTTTTAGTGAAACCACTGCATTCTGCTTTGAGTCTGAGGTCATTCTTAAGTATCAGATTGGTCATATATTGAGTGTAGCTCAAATTCTGATTAATCAGACGCTCGACATGAACTCAGACTCGGGCAAAACCGTTTTATACCATCTGTCCAATTTCTTAAAAAATAAAAATATCTGCTTTAGTTTTATTTATCTATACGTTGAGACAGAATAATTTGCAATACAAAGCACCCAAATGGTAGCAGAATCTGGAGAGCAAATTCTTATCGGCAGTGAATGAGCTCTACGTCATATCTAAAATCAGTGTTTTATCCATTTATTTCTAAAACAAAACGATCATTATGAGGAACAAGTTGGATCTTAACCCGTTGACGTCATTGGTTCGCACGTAGTATGCGTAATTGATTTTTCAAATGAGCTATTTAAAAATTCGAACACATCAAGCTTACCGTGATTATTCAGGAACTTGATTAAAGAAAAGCGTAACATGACAAACAGTGCAGACTCTGATGAGAGGGCTCCAACAAGATCCTTCTCTGATGGGTCTACACTGATTGCAAAGGAAATCAGTGACTCGTTTCCCACACTTAAAAAGTTAGCTGAATGTAACTCGGCATCTCATAAAGGTCCAAATTGTCTGCTACTATGACTATCGTTCTTGAAGCAAATTCAGTACAGTTGAACTTCGATATATCGAACTCGGATAACTCAAACTTCGGTATAACTCGAACTTAAAGTTCGGTCCTACCAAAATCTTACAATACAGAATTGCATTAAAATGTATCACTACGCATATCTAGAAACACATTTCACAGCTTAATGCAGGTCTACAGTAATGCTGAAAGCTCCTACAGGAGCTTTCAGCATTACTGTAGACCTGCATTAAACTGTGAACGTGAGAAATTGTGCAGATCAGGAATTGGATAACTCGAACTTCCGTTATCTCGAACTAATTGATATAGTCCCTTGAAGTTCGAGATATAGAAGTTCAACTGTATAACTGGTCTAAAGCGGACTTTTACTAAAGAATAAATTATATCTTTTTGGGACAGGTGGCTGGTTATGCAAGAATGAAAGTCATGCAAAAACTTCCTCTTTGGAGCATTCTGCATGATTTCAACCTGCATTAAGCTGCCACCTGTCTTACAGCCTGATATTGAAGCTGATTTGAATGTCCGGTTTATAGGGGTTTGCTGTATAAAAAATATCATTGATTTGACCAGATAAAAACAAATAAACTGATAATATCCTAACTGCTCTAAGAATTCGGACAGGAGAAACTCTTGAAGGAGCAGTTGACCAGGGTGTTCACCATTTGCTACTATATGTATGTCTATTCTAAGTTAATAAAAAGTAGCGCAAATTGACTTTTTCAGTTCTCAAACCCATGGAGATCGGAAGTTGGATTTCCGGATATTTAGAGTAATTAGGATAGAGCCAAAGCAATAGCGTCATAGTTCTCAGACAAATTAAAGTGTTGTAATAAATGTGTTTGAATAAATAGTTTTGATTTGTTTCTTTTTTCTCATCACAACGTTGTTCTTTGAAACATCGTTAAGCATATAAAATGCTCCATACATATCCCAATATTCGCGACCACACTCACATTTGCAAAACAGCTTGGATTCAGATGAGACGCCGAGTTAACTCGTCTTTATGGATTTTTCTTCCCATAACCAGGATTATGTCGGAGGCGCCAAATTATTCGATATCTCATCTGGATCCAAACAGTCGCAGTGGTCTCTCAACCCTATACTCAATACAGTAAAACCTCGATTATTCGAATTTTCGTTATAGAAGAATTTAGACCCTTATAGGCAGTTGGCTGCTTAATGCATGGTGAAAGTCATGCAGGAAGCTCATAGAGGAGCTTTCTGCATGACTTTCACCATGCATTAAGTTTCCACCTGTCTTAAAGATCGATAATAATACGTAGTTTAGTGTTCGAATAATCGAAGTTTTACTGTATGTATATTTTAACGTGTTTGTAATCAGAGTACATCCAGATCAGGAATCGTCCAATCAGGGTCTGCTCTAGTTGCATATGGAATAATATAGGTCTGGGCCCGTATTCATAAAGCTCCTAAGGAGAAACTTAGGAAAATTCCTTAGTAAAGTAAAACTATTTCAGAAAAATAAAGCTGTATATAAAAAAAAAATGGTTAACCAAATATTCGAGAAGGCATTGAATTAAAATTTACTCTATTGTTTTGCTACAGATGCAGACAGAAATATTTTCATTAAGTTGTCCTAAGGTTAAAATATCATTAAGCAACTTTATGAATATGGGCCAAGATTCTACAGTTATTGACCATAAGTATAACACATTTGTGTTCCAGTGTAATTATAAATTTTCATCTAATTAATATGATGCCATTAACACTTTCGCTGCCTTTGTCGCATCTGTGATATCCTATAGATGCAAACAGTTTGGATCCAGATGAGACGCCGAGTAAATGCGTCATGAATATTAATTAGATGATTTTTAAAACGGCATAGGACAACAGAAAGTTTGGGCATAGCGGAAAATGTTTAATCAAATTTATATCATTTCATTAGCAAACAAAATGGACCCAGAGCAGATGGTTTCTGTGGCAACTATCTGATCTGGGTCTATTTTGTTTGCAAAGCAGCTAAATTCATATGCAGGTGCGGATTTAGAGGAGGACGGAGCCGGCGTACGCTTCCCGCCCCCCCCCCCCCCCCCTAAAATTGCCAAAGCAATTTTTTAGTAATATTTTAGATCTATATACAGTAAAGACCACTAAATTGTGTTAATTAGTTGGTATTTAGAGCAGGTGGATGCTTAAAGCAAGGTTAAAGTGAAACAGAACGCTCCCATAGGAGCGTTCTGTTTTACTTTCACCTTGCTTTAAGCAGCCACCTGCCTTTATGTCATCAAACATAAAAATCTACGCCCCCCCCCCCCCCACTTCCAAAAAAAACCTTCTACGCTCCCCCGCCCCCCAATCTGAAATCCTGGATCCGCACCTGATATGTACTAGAGTAAAGGGTTCATTTTGTTTCAGAGTTTGTTGTTGATGATCCACACTACACGCATTAGGTTCATTCAGGATTGTTTTTCTGTGATACAGAGAAATTCACATACCAATTTCACCCCGACATCCTACCAGAAAACCCATGGGATTCTATAAATATTCAATACACACAATCAAACGATATGTTCTGTATGTTTAGTATGTTATGTCGCCTTCGAGTATTGGTTTACTCTGTGTTTATTCCTGTCACGTCATTGAAATGTTTCCCGGCTGGTCTGTAAGGTGATAGTGATATTCCTGCTTAGTGCAAATGACTCGACGCATAGGGTTTTGTGTTTCAATTTACACATGTTATCTGGACCTCTACGATCAGAATTGTTATTTTTCAGTATAAGCCGGGTTGATGCATTAGTATGCAAACACAGTCTCCAAGACGAGACAGATCTACAATCAGGTCAAATCAAATGGGTTATACTCAGAATTTAAATGTCTTGCAGGTCTGTTCACATTTTCAATTTCTCTAGTCTTTACTTTATATTCATGACGAGCGCTTTTACACAATTGAGTCAGTTGATCTTTTAGAAATTCCTTTGACACTGAACACAATGTTCAATATGCAAATGAGAACGGGTCTTTTTGTATTTTCAAACCATTGGATGACATGTAAAAGTTTGCTCTTGACAAGCTTAAATGCAGAGATGGCTTTAACTCTCAATACAATATACAGTTAGCATTGAACAAAGCGTTTGCATAATGATCTCCATATTTGGTGTCCACTGTCTCTTAAAAAGACAAACAGTGTAGATCCAGATCAGAATTCCCGTATCGGGGACTTCACAGTTACATAATGTAGTCAATGGCTAATACATGTACCAGCAAATATGTTTTTGCCGCGTCCCTCAACATGAAAACTAGATTGGTTCAAAATAAGATCTGGACGCATTAATACGGGAATAAATGGATTAAAACTCACGTGTTGGTTCTCTCTCATGTCACATACGTTGACCTTTTAAGACTGGTGGTAACCTAATGCAAAAAGTTATACAGAGCTCCTGTAGACTTTCTTTGTAGCAGTCACCTGCTTTTGGACACCAACACAAATGTAATCATAACGTAGTCGCTATAGAGAGGTTCTGTTGGTTTATAGACTCCATGTAGTCATAACGTAGTCGCTATAGAGAGGTTCTGTTGGTTTATAGACTCCATGTAGTCATAACGTAGTCGCTATATAGAGGTTCTGTTGGTTTATAGACTCCATGTAGTCATAACGTAATCGCTATAGAGACGTTCTGTTGGTTTATAGACTCCATGTAGTCATAACGTAGTCGCTATATAGAGGTTCTGTTGGTTTATAGACTCCATGTAGTCATAACGTCGTCGCTATAGAGAGGTTCTGTTGGTTTATAGACTCCATGTAGTCATAACGTAGTCGCTATATAGAGTTTCTGTTGGTTTATAGACTCCATGTAGTCATAACGTAGTCGCTATAGAGAGGTTCTGTTGGTTTATAGACTCCATGTAGTCATAACGTAGTCGCTATATAGAGGTTCTGTTGGTTTATAGACTCCATGTAGTCATAACGTAGTCGCTATAGAGAGGTTCTGTTGGTTTATAGACTCCATATAGTCATAACGTAGTCGCTATAGAGAGGTTCTGTTGGTTTATATACTCCAATGTATTAATCATATCAGAGGACTCATAAAATCAGTCAAAAAATGATTGAAGCTAATTTGGAGAGTTTCACTAACCTTTAGCTTGTTGAGCAAAGTTTCGTTGACAGAAAAGGTGTAAAACTGTAATACGTGTGTAAGACCATGAAGTGCAAATGAAGGACGAATATATAAAGAACAGGAGAATGATGATGATGATGATGATGGTGCAGATGATGTTATTGATAACGGTTGTGTTCATAATGGTGATTGTGATGGCGATAATCATGTTCTTTTCTATGATGATGTGTCTGTGTTTATGATGACGACGATGTTCAACACTGTTTTTCAATAAACAGGTCCAATTGACTTTTCAAGGTGTTTTTGTGAATAGTGTGTTTCGAATGTTTATATGTGCATTTAAGTTGATCGATACTATCAGTTGCTAAGAGCAAACACCATACAAAATGGTTGTTCACTAATTGTAGCAAAAATCGCCCAAGTTAAACATGTAAATTTCTAATGTACGTTACTGTCGCTTTCCAAAATACCATGGTTTAAACGTGCATATTATAAAATGATGACAATATATTGTAGTATTATGTGTAAAAAATACGATAAACACATATTTTCTAAAAATGTAAACGTTCATTTAGGCAATACCAAACTGGTTTACCACACGATAATTCTGAAACAAATGTCGCTGGAAACTTAACATCAATAAAATCTGATGATGATAAAGAATATCAATTGTTCATATTGCATTTGTTTTCAGCAGACGACATTACATCATTTTACACATGTTGCTTGAATGGTTCAAGGCTGATATCGACATTACAGTTACTTTATTTAGACAGTCTGGTTTAGTCTTAAAACAACTCGGTTGAGTACGAAATGGTGAAAACAGGTGTCATCGTCTAGGCATCGCCTCTGACTTTTACAATATTCTTAGACCTAAAGTTGCAGACAGTCTTGTAATTAATCCTGGTAGTATTAAACCTGACCTTTATTAATCAATGTTTAGAAAAGCACCATGCGAAACAGTATGCGAAGATAGATTTTAGATCAATTCTTTGCCTGTCTCATACATATGCGCAAAGTTACTAAATGCATTCTTTACTACGACAAAGGGGTAATGTCAATGCGGTTTATATTGAGGCTGATAGTCCATGAGTGTAGCTGAATCCATATGTAATGTACGCAACGGAGCTAAAGGGGTCCGAGTGCATATTCGTCGGGAAAATTTAGATTTGTGTAGTTTTTAAACCACAAGAATGTTTGGAGGAACATATGTGTCACAGAAACTGTTATTATGCTGGAGTGCGAAACTCAGAACAAAGGGGAATAACTAAAAATGTATTGCATGCAGAGTGATAGAACTTAATTACATCAATGGTCATCAATGAGAGGGAGACACGTGTGAAATTTAAAAGCTATATAATAATTAGTTTAGAAATGACAACCAAAAAAGAAAGTGTGACGAACAGACACGTGCGTAAGTGCGTATCGCTAGCTACGCCCCTGAGAGGGGCCATGTCCATATGAGTTATATTGAGGCTGATGCCAAAGTACTATGTCAACCGACTACCTGTGAAACTCTCTAGTAGACATACAACATATCCATTGCAATCTGTGGCTGAACAAACGCAGGACAGATGGATTTGTTGGCTTCGTTATATAGTGATGTTTATACATGAATACCAGCTTAGGTCAAGGTCATAATCACCCTACCGTTATATCTGCTTGATCATTCAGTTCTTTGCTATTATTGTTGTTGTGTTATGCAAGGGGCGTGGGTTGGGGTTATTGCAGCTCCCTTGTATTGTATCACTGGCAAGTTTTTCAATGAAATAAATTTTCCCGCCATTCCAAAACATGCATGCTATGTGGATTGACTATTTGCTTTCAAACCAGCTAAAACAATACGATAGGTCACGTTCTTCCTGATGTTGTTAACATTTTACTTGATAGCGACTTTTGGAGCCTTTGCAAACAGAGTAAAAGTCGTCTAATTTGGGTTTGCTCTATATTGGCTGATCGTACTAGTATCAGGCGCGGATTTAGAGGGGCGGAGCCTGCGTACGCCCCCCTCCCCCCTAATATTGCCAAAGCAATTTATTTTAGTAATATTTTAGATCTATATACAGTAAAACCTCTCTATAACGACCACTAAATTGTGTTAATTAGTTGGTATTTAGACCAGGTGGCTACTTAAAGCAATGTGAAAGTAAAACAGAACGCTCCCATAGGAGCGTTCTGTTTTACTTCCACCTTGCTTTAAGCAGCCACCTGCCTTTAACACAGCTCTTTTTCAACATGTATTACAAACACACTATTTATTTATGTCATCAAACATAAACATCTACGCCCCCCCCCCCTTTTCCAAAAAAAATCTAAACCACCCCCCCACTAATCTGAAATCCTGGATCCGCACCTGAGTATAATATTTGTCAAATCAATGTATTCACCTAACCCTATAATTAATTAATATTCAAAATGGATGCACTCTGCCATGCATATTCATCAGATAACGGGTTAATTGACAAAACCAATAATGTAAAGGATACAAAGCAGATACATATGAATTATTTGAATTAACAATTAAGTTTAAAATAATTCAGCCAGAAAGACAAATTTAAAAGACAGGAATTTGGTACATCGACAAACATTCGTATATGGACGAATTGTTTCTCCTTACAGATTAAACGTTAAGTAGGGGACGTCATTACTATGTCTCGCCTACCCAGATGCTGCGAGACGGTAAACCAACATTAAATCGCACACTTCGAAAATTGAAACTTGAGACTTCGCATTTCAGTCAATATATGTCAACTGACTTTCAGGCGATGGTAGCCCTGTCCAATTTACCATTTCGTAAAACAGTGGCTATTTTGTCTGGCTCCAGAAGAAGTCTGAGTTCACGGCGAACTAGTTTTCCATTTAGAGTAACATGGTCCTCATTCTATATCCTCACACGGACACAGTGTTTCTGCTCTATTTGCGTCATTTTACTATAATTGAACTTCGATATCTCGAACTCGGGTAACTCGAACTTCGAGATAACTCGAACAATATGTTCAGTCCTCCCAAAACTTACAATATATAATTGCTCTAAAATGTATCGCTACAGATATCTAGAGATACACGTGACAGCTTAATACATGTCTAAAGTAATGCTTAAAGCTCAAACGGGAGCTTTCATCATTACTCTAGACCTGTATTAACCCTTCGCTTGCTATTCGCGTCAATATACCTACCTGTAAATAGTGAAGACCCAGATGAGACAGCTCCTGCAGGAGCTGTCTCATCAGAGTCTGCACTATTTACAAGTTGATTGTGCAACAAGTGGACTCCACAGCAGTGATTGCACAGCGATATACGTGTACACAGTGAAGATATATGTAATTATATTACAGGGCATGGGTAAAGAAGGGGAAATGTATTTTAAAATTCAGCAAGCGAAGGGTTAAGCTATTAACTGAAGAACGTGTTCAGATTAGAAAGAGGATAACTCGATTTTTTGTTGTCTCGAAATAATTTGTATAGTCCCTTGAAGTTAGAGATATTGAAGGTCAAGTGTATTTGAACTCAATTGTAAAGGTAAAGGTGAGGCATATAGTCTGGAACTACATACAATGTACATATTCTCCCGACTTCACAATTTACCCCCTGATCACTGGGTTATAAGTCGGCCATTAACACTCGGCGCCTAAGGCAACCATGACACACTGACTTATTTCCCTCACAGGTACCCATTTATACACCTGGGTAGAGAGGAGCAAAAGTGGGATGCATTTTTTGCTCAGAAAAATTCTGATAGTCCGATGGCAGGATTCGAACCGGGGACCCTTCGATCCCAAGTCTAACGTCCTACCACTGGACCACCACTCCCACGTGTTCTGAACCCTGCTTCAACCGTGAAGCACTAGAATTCCTACATGACGGAGAGTAACAATTTTCACATGTTCATTCCGAACAGGTAGAGGTCCAGATACTATGCGTAAATTAAAATATATTTAACCCTTCTCTTGCTATTCATGTCAATATACCTACCTGTAAATAGTGCTGACCCAGATGAGACAGCTCCTGCAGGAGCTGTCTCATCAGGGTCTGCACTATTTACAAGTTGATTGTGCAATCAGTGCACTCCACAGCAGTCATTGCACAGCGATACACTTGTACACAGTGAAGATATATGTAATGATAGAACTGGGCATGGGTAAAGAAGGAGACATGTATTTTAAAATTCAGCAAGCGAAGGGTTAAAAATAGCGCCTTTATTTCTCCACAAAGAATAGTCACATTAGTGCAGTAACTACTAGTCACAGTATAGGGCTTGGTGGAGGAATGACGAGTGTAGTAGTTGGGTACGGACCTTTATCTGTATGGCTCTGGTTAGTCCTATTGCTGTGAAAAGGAGTAGACTTTCGCACTAGAGTGGTATTTTATTCATACTATCATTTCTTGTTTAGTGATATAATAATAGGGTGTTTGGTAAACCTTTTCATAGAGGGTCAGTAGACTAAAGACATGTTTATCATCCAGTGCACCGAATGACCTTGACTTATTACTTTCTATGATAATGTAGCCAAGAGCATATGCCCAATATTCCTTAAAGCATACATGTAGTTTTAGTGTCACATATTGCGCCGCATATTGTACTTAAGTTTTACAGGAGTTACTTACCGAGCCAGCAACGACAGCCCGTCCCTCTGCCTAACTTACTGGAAGGCCTAATGAATATTTTACCGGGATGAAAAACCACTATCAATCTCCCACCTAAAACCAAACCAAATTGAACATGGAATTTTTGCACTCTTCGAACCTACGGCAAAGTCATGGAACTGACATGCGAATGATGCTGTTTGGATTTCCCAAGACTGGCGCAAAGATAAGATGTGCAGGTTGTATCTGAGTTTATTTAAATCGCAACACTAAAAGGGTTTTTTTCGTAACTAACGTTACAAAAAAACTCTTATTGTTGCGGTTTAACCCTATCGGCGCCAAATTTCTATTTGCCGTCTGCAATCCAATTTTCGTTAAATCATTCGGTACAATAAGAATAATAAATACAACTTTCAAAGGAATAAAGCACATATAGATTTATAGAAATAGAGATTCAGACAAAAAATGAGGTACCTGATCAGACAGCGCCTTGAAAAGGCGGCGTCTGATCTGGGACTGCACTATTTGTCGTGGTGTATTTATGCGACATTGGCGGTGAAAGGTTTAAAGAAACTCAGATACAATGGAATTACAACGAACACTTACAAGGATATGTACATCTGAAGGCTACAATATATGGTACATAATCATTAATACACGACATCAGTGTTTCATTCATCGTCCGGTATGAAGTTGTCAACAGTCTTATCATGTACATCAAACTCCAACAGACTCATCTCCATTCATGTGTATGCTAATGCCGTACAACACAGCTATCATTCAGGTATATACATATACCGCTGATTAAGCAAATGAAGTTGTTGAAGAGTTGCTTGAACATCTTAAAGGAACAATTCTGCAGGTACAGTGGAAGGATGTACTCTTTGTACACGGGAACTGGAATACCGAAGTTGTCTCTGGTGCATAACAGAATTGGACAGAAATAGAAGGCATGTTTGGGGTGAGAAACACTAATAAAAATGATTTTTGGAATAAGTTAAATGTCACTGATTCATCCTGGAAAACACGCCTACTCCCCTATAAGCTTCTAGACACTCTCCATACATAACCAGATGGCTTCGTTACACGTACGTTATAGTTGGGCATCCAACTGAGGAAAATGTGTCGAGCCATGGCATGAAATAGTAGAATTTGGCATGCACTGGATATGTAATATTTGATGTATAAGTATTCAGAAACTGCCCCATGCCACCTGACATTTTGCCCTTGTTTCTCTTAATTAGGTCAAAGGTCAACTAAGTTATTTGAGAAATCATTATATCTTTATCAATTTTAAGTGTAAAATAATAAACATGGTATCAAAATGAAGGTTAAACATTGGCCTTTAATTTGAACGTACTTTGTGTAAAATATATTATTTGAATATTCATGAATATTAATGAGAACATCCAAAAACAGTAAAAAGTCGTTAAAATCAACATGTAACGATGATACATGTTGTCATGTATTCGCCATTGTTGCTATTTAACAAACATAAATGACATCAAAATAAAAGTTAAAAAGAATGCTACTGGAACAAATAACTGCATGCAGTCATACCAGCTATACAATATGCACAAGTACTTCTTAAAGTAAAGTGGGTGGGGTAAACGTATTTGCTGGATTGGTACCATTAAAACCATCGCAAACTTGTGTTAGTGTGCTTTTTAAAGCTGCTTTAAAGCATTTACAGCGAATAGATTTGCACTTGGTTTTGCACCTATAACTTGTTTAATGCATACATCAGGGACAGTTATAAGGGTGTGGTACCATCTTGCTATGCGTTAGTATCAATAGCATTAACTTCTGTATCTATCAGCCCAGATCCATATACCAGCGTAATAGTTTGCTCTAGCAATTTTCAGTTCTAGTGCATCTTAAGGAGTGTCCTCTTGTAGATGCACCAAAAGGGCGTCAAAAGGCGGGGTGTCAGCTGCCACAAAACCATTCACAGACCTATAGCACATCGCGGCCTTTACCTTTGTCTGCCTCTGTTTGAGCAAATCATGTTGAGCATGGCACAAAGCTGCGTCTTCTGCAGTAATTCAAATAACAAATCTAGTAGCTCTATGTTGGACCATCTCCTCACGATTTGTCATAGCCTTGGTATGTGGGTCCAAAAACACAGGATGTGTACTCAACCTGCAGACTGACTCTGGGGTTCGTAACATTCCTCCTTGGTTGACTTTTTGCAGGATCCAAGGTTCCTACTTAGAAAGGGTGCGGATAAGTTTTTCTTCTTTATGACCATATCAACATGGGCTTTCCAAGACAATTTAGAAGACAGTAGCACCCCAAGGTATTTTGCCTTCTTTGTTGTCTTCAGTCTAGCACTTCTCTGCATTGAACCCAGTCTCTTCCCTTTCCTACAGACTGTCGATGCTATTCTGGAAGACGTCTGCATCTGCTATTGACTCGGCACAAAAGTGATGCGTCAGCAAAGAGTCGACAGGGAGAGCATAGGAATTCCGTGTGGTCATCATTGCCTATGAGGGAAAGGACAGAGAACGGCACATTGATGAACATCGGATGTTATCGGTACTGACTCCGAAGAAACACCTTCCAACATGATTAGTTAGATATAATCAAGCATTGTGCAATACACATCGTAGTGTTGGAGCTTAAGCAGGTGTCTGTAAGACATTTTGTCAAATGTTTTGGAAAAAGTCCAGCAAGATTGCGTCAATCTAATGGGACAGGTCCAGACCTGACACAAGGTCATTGACCATATTGATCACTTTGTCTCACAGAAGCGCTGCTTCCTGATGCCATGCTGGCATTGGCTGATGATGTCATGGTACTAAGAAAAACCAGGTTACTGTGTATGAAGTATTCAATGATCTTACATTCAACAACAGTTAGAGATACAGGACAGAAAAGAGCTTATTCTGGACTATTTGTTTTATGAATAGGATTAACGTGACAGTCTTCCAATCAATGGGGACGTTATCCTGGTTGAGATGCCTGGAAGATCACAGCAAGAGCAGGAGCCAGGGAATGTGCCACTTCCCTCAAGAACCTTGCTAAGATGGTAGCTTTGTGGAGATTAAGGCCCTTAAGAACCTTGCAGACACTATTTATCGTGACATGAATAGGAAGGACATCAAAATAAGGCACAATGGAGAGATAGGTTCTCATGTGTAAAGATAGAAAACAAGTGGTTCAGTATTTTAACACTGATTCGTGTATCAACATTGTTAATGTCATCATTCTTCAATGGGGTTACTCCAGAGCTGTCACAGGCTTCCTTCGTAAAGGAAAGATATTTTAGTAAGTACTATGACATGCTCAAATATCCCGTGTATTGAGGCTTATCTGTTTAACTGATGATTGTTTGTGGCAATAACATATAGAGTAGTGATGTTACAGGTTAACCGGTTAACCGTTTCAGATCCGGTTATCCGGTTACGAGTTTGCAAATTGATTAACCGCTTGGGCATATTGAAAGCAGGTTGCATTTTCAAAACAAATACATAGTGCGATTCCCCTCTAATAATAACTACAACTACAACTACAACGTTTTATTGCATTAAATATACAACAACGTTTATAGCAAATTCAATATTGCAAAGATAAAGGACACATAGTTTACAGAGAAACAAAAATACATAATTAAATACATATATAGAAAAACAAATAGCGTAAATTTCCCATCGAACATTACTTATGACCTCAGATTCTAACGAAGTTTGCATTATATAATAAGTAAGTGTCGCATTGGTCCATTACTCTCTTCCAATCAGGCCAATCAACACGTTGTCATTAAAAGCGGGACCAAGGCCCCCCGGGCATTTTGCCACCCATTCAATTTTGCCAGTGTGGAAGTTTTGTCCCCCATTGGTTTGCAAGGGTGGACATTTTGTCCCTCGTGCTTTTGCAAGGATGGGCATTTTGTCCCCCGTGTTTTTTCAAGGGTGGACATTTTATCCCTCGTCATTTTTTACAAGGCGGACGTTTTGTCCCTCACTTAGATTTGGACACAAAATGCCCTCCACAAATCTAGCTTAACCCCTTTACTCCACGGACAAAATGTCCCTCACTTAATTTTCCTAAGTGTTACATACAACCCTTGAAATGACACAAGTTTTGCAAACAGAGAAGACCCGGATCAGACAGCTCATTTTTTCTAATATAAATATTCATGGAGTAAAGGGTTAAGCCATATTTATGGAGGGTATTTTGTCAAAAATTTAGCGACGGACAAACAAGTTTTGCAAACAGAGAAGACCCAGATCAGACGGGACATTATTTCTAACATAAATAAAGGGTTAAGCCGTTTGATCAGGGTATACTGTGTTTGCAATGACGTTAAAAGCTGATGTATGGAGTAAAGGGTTAAGAGAATATTTATACGTAAACATATATATAGCATCTCTAGGGTATCATACGTATTGCATAATCGTTTAAATGTACAACAACAAGGAGCGTACGGTGTTAAATCAGCACTTAACCAACTAGTTGCGTCATTTTTGGCAAAGAGTTGCCATAATGTGCATGCATTTATCTCATATAACATGTTTCGTAAGGGATGGCGCTGTGGTAAATACTATTGTCTGTATGGTATCCTTGTATCATGACCTCCAATGTCATGTTGTGAATAGAAAATAATATCCAATCACAATGGACTGGAGACGACGACGATAACAAACGCAATTTAATACACCGGTGCACCTGTTCTCTTTGTATAACGAAAACATTTATTCAAATTATTAAGTTACTGAAGGCGATAGATAGATGTTAAAAACCATATACCAACATTTTCATCATGGCTTTAAAGCTTGGTTTTTTGTAACGTGAGCTTTAATTCATATTAGAGGGTAATGTAATACGAAGCATGCATGCTACAGTTTGTATCTTGTTCCACTTTAGCTAGTGATCTACACTGTTTTCAAAGCATAACCACTTAGCCCTTTCAGTCCGACATTCTGGCTGTTCGTCCACATCAGATGTTTGACACTGGTATAAATTACTGACATCCACGGGTTCAACGTCCTGTCTTGACCCTGATCAAATCACTCAACCAGGAGCCAGGAGCCCTCAGATCTTGGTCAATACTGTTTGATCTGTCCAAGCTATATGATCAGATCTTGGTCAATACTGTTTGCATATGTACTAGATATAGGATCAGATCTTGGTCAATACTGTTTGCATATGTCTCAACTATGGCATCACATCTTGGTCTATATTGTTTGCATATGTCTAAGTTATGGTATCAGATCTTGGTCAGTACTGTTTGCATATTTTGCTTACAATTTCTAATTATAGAAGTGTAACATATTTCGGTTTGGTATAAAACACTGCCAGCTTACAAAGAACAAATTCGGACTGACAGCACGTCGGAAGTAAATAGATAATCAAAATACATTTGTATCACTTCATTCACTTTAACCCATTCCCCCATATTGACGACTTTTGACGACTCTGTAAAAGTCACTTTGTGAAACCATTGTGATAAATCACAATGGTCTCAAACTACAAAATGTTTCCAGTTAATACTCCTTTTCAGTAGATTTATTCAAATAGGTTGTATCTAAAAATAGCCTATGGGTCAATGGGTTAATACTAACAATACAATGATAGTTATAACCAAAATTTTGACAATGTCTCTTCAATTATTGTTGATGGGTGGGGTAATACTTCGAACTTGTCTATGCAGCGTCTTAAGTCTCATCCGGTTAACCGGTTAACCGTTCGGTTACTGCTTGCGATTAACCGGTTACGATTTCTGTAACATCACTAATATAGAGTGTTGTCATCACGGATATGGAAGGTTACTCATATCCAGTGGCACTGAATATGTCTATGAATTCACTGTTGAGTGAGAGTGGGTACATATGGCCAGTAACTGTCAAAATTGCCAATCAATTTCCTGCAAATGTCGAAATGGTTTTGTCATCATAAGTACTGCTGGTGTAAGCAACATATATATCATTTCATTATGTAAAAACATCGCCGTACTCACCAGCAACTATGCCGTTTCAATCACTAGAGATACAGACAGCTAATATAAGTTGTGTACAATCAAACGGACCATTATTACACTGAGATTATGGCAATAAGAGACTAATTTTGTGGCATTTTTATTATCATCTCTAAATGATACATCTGCGCGAAAGAGGTACATCTGCGTGAAGAGGTATTATAACTTGCACAGATTTGCATCAAAGTTATAATTATACTGTATGATAATGTACTGTAAACGTATTTAAAACGATGTTTTCCGAACTCAAATCGTTCTTAAATGTGCCATAAATATTTCTATACTAACTGTGGAGACATTGCTAAGAAATTAAATGCAAAACAAAGTGTCGAAATTGTCAAAATTACGGTTATTTTATACTATATAGAGATTTTATTACATTTTGCACTCATTTGACCTTTTGCCTAGTTTCTGACCTTCAAAGAGGGTTTTGGGAGTGGCATGGACCAGAACCACAAACGATTAGTATCTGGCAACACAATTATGGTATTCAAACATTTCTACTAAAAAATGCCATGGACTTTTTACACCTCGGATTGCCAACTATTAATATAATCATAAAAACACTGTAGCCCAACTTGCATAAGAGCTGACATTGGCAGTGATCATATCAACTACAAAGTTGAAGTTTAACTCTTTGCACGCTAAGTAATTTTTCGTCTGCAACACTTGTCGTCTGCTTCAGTTCTTAAATCAAACTTCTCTCATTTTTTTGCAAAAATATGGTCAAGATGACAAACAGTTTGGATCCTGATGAGACGCCGCTCATCTGGATCCAAGCGGTTTGCATAGGTAATCACAGTTTCGCCGCTAGCGTGCTAAGAGTTAAGTTCGAGAAATATTTCAGATGCAATCGTCTGTTCTTTGAGCTTGGCAACCTGATGAATCCTACAACAGCTGGTGCGTTTAAGGCACAAACAATAGTAACGTTTGTAGTCATCAACTTGATTGACAGCGACATAGACTCTCTTGCAACTAATGACAAAGTTCTTCTTCAGACACCCCCTCCCCCGACGATTCAATGAATCGATGGTCTGTTGTTGATGATGATGACGGTGTCGTAAAACGATATAAACTCATGTTTACAATCTAACAAGCCAGATCATGAGTAGTCTGATATGATTCTCCCGTTTATTCTCTTGTTCATAATGAAAGTCGTGACTTCGACTAGGCAATGATTTTCTTTAGTCTAATAACGCTTTACAAATCAGTATCATTTTTAGTTGAGTCTGAGTTCATTATCGAGTGTTTGATTGGTCTGATTTGAGACTTAGGCTCAAATCTGACCAATCAAAAGCTTTGGAACGAACTCAGAATCAACTAAAATGTTTTATAGGAATGGACCCAGTTACAATAAAGCGTCTCAAAACTAGTATTAATACCGGTCTGTTAGACAGGTGAAAGCTAAATACCGGTATGCCAGGTGATAGCTAAATGCAGGGTGAAAGTCACGCAAATGCTCCTCTAGGAACGTTCTTCATGACTTTCACCCTGCATCAAGAAGCCACCTGTTTAGAGAATATAAATTCTTCTCTGCTAGAATTCCGGTTTAGAGGCGTTTTGTTGTATTTAAGCTGGGAGGTTGGCAAAACACTTTAGAATATTATTGTGTTTTGAGTCTAAAACACGTTGATATATTCGGTCCTTGATCTCTATACTGAACAATACAATCTTGAAATAGAACGTAAACCCATATAACTGATTGAAACACTAAAGTTTACGACTGCTTGTCGTGCTTGGAACAATTCATTCAGACATACATATGTATGGCCAGACTGATTAAACGAGTAAGATAAAAACTGGATCTAATACTATATACGTATTGAATCTTTTGTAACAAGCATACATTTTAATGATGAACGCTTAAGTACAATGTATTCAACTTTTATTTGCACTGGTATAACACCATGAACCCTTTCCCTGTTGAATACTTGTGTAAGAAATAATAACATCATTGGCATTTATTAGCTGGATTGTATATAACTGGTATAAACTGTCGAGTAAGATCTATTATAATCTATCATCAAACATATCAGATCCTGATCAGACGGTTCTACTGGAGCCATCTCCATCTGGGTCCATGCTTATAAAGCTTTTAGTTGAGTCTGAGATCGTTCTCAAGCTTTGATTGGTCAGATTTGAGTTCTCAAGCTTTTGATTGGTCAGATTTGAGCCAAAGGCTCAAATCTGACCAATCAAAAGCTTGAGAACTCAAATCTGACCAATCAAAACTTTGGCTCAAATCTGACCAATCAAAAGCTTGAGAACTCAAATCTGACCAATCAAAAGCTTGTGTTTGCAAAGGCGTGCACATGTGTTAATGCGAGTGAAAGGGTTAATGGTGACATAGGCATGACGTCATTTGATCAGGAGCTATATTGTTTGCTTCACAAATAATTGTTTAGTGGTCGTACCAGGAAAACTACCCCTCAAACTGAAACAATGTACAATCAAAATATATATTTGGACAATCTCATTAAGAAATACAGTTTAAATTCGTTCCAACCATGTTTTATTTCGCTGTCTCTTTGGAGAGAAGACGCTCGGAAGAGGAAACTTGGATCGTGTGGAATGCGTCTCCAAATTGGAACAGCTGCAGCTGACATTGCAGTTCTATATATAAGATAAGATAAGATAATCTTTATTTATAGTCGGTTTACATCAACAAATAAACACTAGCTTTTAAGCTATTGTCCGACATATTCAGATTATTCAGTAACAATACAAACAAACAACCTATAAAATAGAAACCTGTAAAAATATGGAATATAAAATGAACAACATGAAAGCATTGATGTAAACATCAAAGGGTGCCATTAAAAAGAACAACCATAATGTTTTTGTTTAAATTCATTGTGAAACGAAAATGACTAGAATATGAGAGCATGCTATTTATGTGCTGCACTAACCCTCTCACTAAAGATATCTATCTACTATTAAAACAGTGTAAACATATATGAAGACATATGAAAGATTTTTACATGAAAACATACACTGATAGGCAATATTTTATTCTAATCATGTAATTATTCAAAAGGTTAGTTCAGCATATTGCTGTTGGAATAAGTCATATATTAAAAACGACACAGTGTCAAACAAAATAAAAACAAAGTTGAATTTCCAAAGTGTTTCAATACTATGAATGGTAGAAATGAATCAAAGACCGAAAGAGTTTAAACTGTACTTTTGAAAGATAATAAGCACGTTTATATTAATCATTTTAATTAACTCTTAAACGATCAATCATTATCAACTCTTGGTAAATAACAGTATATTGTTCATTGTAAAATATCGTTAATATATTAAGCTCACTATTAATATAGTGCAGTTAATCTGGAGCGAGCAGAACTGTGAAAAAACAAAAAACTATACGTAGCACTAAGCAATACATTAAACCTGTGAGCTTTCTGCGTTGCCCTGCATTTAGCAACCATCTGCATTGACAATCAATAATGATACTTAGTTCTGTGATCAGATTGGCGAGGTTTTACTGTATTCGTTATCATAAGCGTTAGAAGTAGTGTTGATCAATGTACTACTTGTGTAAGCATGTATCATCAAGGTTTTGTAAGTCATTACTTGTTGACCCTTTCCATTCTGAACTTTCATTTAAGAAATAATGACCTTATTAATAATTATTACCTGCATTTTTGTACTGGCATAAGGACACATGGATGTAGCAGGCCGAATGTGAATAGTCATATCTGTTATGATTTCATAAGCAAACAGATCAGATCCTGGTCAGACAGCTCCTACTGGGACTGTCTTATCTGAAAAATCGTTTTGGATTTAATCAACTACTACTTATTCCTAATCATATGCGTATCAAGATGCTGTCTCTCTATTGCTCGTGGCTATACATATAAGTGTACGTTTAAAAATTGTCGTTACAACTAAACATGATACCATTACCTTTTGAATGCGGAGAAAAGAGTGAACTGGCATTTGCAAATAGTGTAGATCCGGATCAGCGAGCCCGCTTGTCTGTGTTAATACTGTTTGTGAATTTAAGCCTTTCATATTGAATAGACTCTATAGTTAACCCTTCGCTTGCTAAATTTTAAAATACATTTCTCCTTCTTTACACATGCCCTGTTGTATAATTACACATATCTTCACTGTGTACAAGTATTTCGCTGTGCAATCACTGCTGTGGTGTGCACTGGTTGCACAATCAACTTGTAAATAGTGCAGACCCTGATGAGACAGCTCCTGCAGGAGCTGTCTTATCTGGGTCTTCACTATTTACAGGTAGGTATATTGACGCGAATAGCAAGCGAAGGATTAAACACTGATGGGCCATTCTATTTTGGATATTTAGTATTCAAAGGGCGTAGGACAATCTCCAAGATAACTTGACATGTAAGATACTGGGGTGTATAAAGATTTAACTGTGCGTGAGAAACCATTGAGCGATAAAATTTCTATTAAAATATGTTGCGGTCGGTGAATCAGATTTATATACTAGCCCATGTTATATAAATATAAAAAGAGATATCCTTACTGAAAGCAATTGTTGTGATAACCTGCATAAACGGGTATGGGCGTTGTAGTGTGACTGGATACAGTCATTCAGCGGTTTTCTCATGATCAGCGCTTTACCAAGAGCGTAAACTATTGTTAGCTCTAAAAAGCGTGCGATAGCTTCTGGTTTTTAAAGTTTTCATAAAAGCAAACCTCCGCTTGTGTTTTAGAGGCTAGTATTTGACGATGGAACGATGGGAAGGAAGGGTGGCCCTGGTCACAGGCGCATCTTCAGGTATCGGTTTCGCGGTGGCAAAGAGGCTTGCTGAAGCAGGAATGAAAGTGGTCGGATGTGCAAGAAACATTGACAAGATTCAGGTACATTTTGATGCCACCTTGTATATATAACGCTTCTTTCCCTTTACTTTCTGAATATTCATGACAAACGTTATCAACATTAAATCATTATTTTGATAATAATATTATTATTAATAATAATATTATACCATATTTATATAGCGCTCTTTTCACACTGATACATATTATGCATGTCTAAGATATCATTAAGCAAACGGTGCAGACATTTGTCTACTGGGTCTACACTGTTTGCAAATACAATGTACATGTATGTCAAAATGTGTCTCTATGGTGTAAAAGTGTTAGTATAGTTCAACCGCTCTGTGGAGACCATTTAGCGAGTATGTATATTGGTGTCTGTTAGAGCAGGTAGGTGCTTAACCCATTACCTCATAGGCTGTTTTTAGATACAATCTCTTTGAATAAATCTACCGAAAAGGAGCATTAACTAGAGAAAAGGAAAAATTTTAGAATTTTGAAACTTGAAACCATTGTGATAAATAGAGCATTTGCTCCAATGGGAGCAAATGCTCTATTTATCACAATGGTTTCACAAAGTGACTTACAGAGTCGTCAATAGTCGTCAATATAATTAAGTCGTCTGTCCAATATTAAGACGTCACAGTAAAACTGCGTTAATCAGAACTACAGTATAACCTCTCTTAACCGGAATTCAGATAAGAGTTTAGATACTTTTAGGCAGGTTGCTGCTTAATGCAGAGTGAAAGTCATGCAGAAAGCTCCTAGAGGAGCTTTCTGCATGACTTTCACCCTGCATTAAGCTGCCACCTGTCTCCAAGACCGATATTCATACTTAATTTAAAGGCCGGTTAAGAGAGGTTTTACTGTATCAGTAAAGAAGAATTAAGAAGCGCTTTAGACAGGTGTATAGATCTTTTAACCATTCTCTTGCTGAATTTTAAAATACAGTTCTCCTTCTTTACCAATGTACTGCTATATACTTACATATCTACAAATATGTCTCTGTGCAATCACTGCGGTAGAGTGAACCAGTTGCACAAACACCTTGTAAATAGTGTAGACCCTGATGAAGCAGCTCATGCAGGAGCTGTCTCATTAGGGTCTGTATTATATACAGGTAGGTATATTGACGTGAACAGCAAGTGGCCTTTGTAGATATGTTCTACTTCTATAAAAAAAAAAAAAAAGGTCAACATATAGTATTTAACATTTAACCCTTTCACGGCCAATGCCGCAAAAATGCACCACGAAAAATAGTGCAATCCCAGATCAGACGCCGCCTTTTTCAAGGCGGCGGCTGATCAGAAACTTCACTTTTTCTCTCTTAAACTCTATTTATGTGCTTCATTCCATTGAAATTTGCATGTATTTATCTAATTTCCTTAGTTTACCAAATGATTAAAAAAGTGGTTTGCAAACAACAATTAGAAATTTGTCACCGAAATGGTTAATACATCTCATGTTATGCACGTATCGACTGATGTTTGCAAGCAAATTTGATCCGAATGAGAGGCCGAGTAACTCTATGTCTCATCAGATCTACAGTAAAACCTCTCTATAACGGCCACTAAATTACATCAAATATTTTGTGTAATAGGCCGGTGGCTTCTTAAAGCAAGGTGAAAGTAAAACAGAACGCTCCTAAAGGAGCGTTCTGTTTTACTTTCACCTTGCTTTAAGCAGTCACCTGCCCAAAATACCAACTAATTAACACAATTTAGTGGCCGTTACAGAGATGTTTCACTGTATAAACTGAATCTGAATCAACTTGATAACGTTCAAAAATAGGTTGCGATGAATTTTTCAGCTGTCGTCATATTTTTGCTAGGATGAGACGAGTTGACATGCTAATCATGTCTTCTTATGACGATTTCAACTTTGGATCCAGATCTAATCTAGATTTGAATCCAAACTGTTTGCAGAGCACATGCAGATGCACTGGTGTTTTGTTAAAGTTAACCTAATTGACTTACAGTAAAACCCCGCTAATACGACCACCTAAAAGAGCTATAATTATGGGTGCTATATGCAGGTGATAGCTTAATGCAGGAACTTTCTGCATTACTTTTGCCCTGCATTAAGCAACCACCTGCTTATAAAAATACTCATGTTTATTCATTAAGTAGTCGCATTAAAGGGGTTCTACTGTATTTTTATAACACATGTGTAATCACGTTTTGTATCTGGGTCAATTTAGAGCATATGATATGCCAGGTCACGACATGAAGTCAAATATTCACGGGTTAAGAAAACGTATGGTTTCTATCTGCAGCGTAAACATACAATTAAAGCGCAACCTAAAGGACACATATCGAAGGCTTGGTGCAAAACTATTCTAAATCCTTCACAAAGTGAAGGAGTTAGAATAGTTTTACACCAAGCTCTCGATATGGCCTGGCTGTTACACAATGTGATATATAAAATATAACAAGTACACCGATTTAAATTATTCACAAGCTTTAACTCTGCCTCTCATATAACGTTTTGTCACGGATAACTTGCAAATAGAGTAGATCCAGATCAGACGGCTCCAGAAGGATTATAAGAAAGTATAATAGATCTGACTCTACAGTTTCTTCCAATATCAATCAAAGGTGCCCGACGCATACTTGGACTCACCCATAGACACCCCCCCCCCCCCAAAAAAAAAAAAAAAAAAAAAAAAAATGTGATCGAAGTATGTTCAACTAGCCTAAAACTATCTATCTGAACCCTAAACCACTCCGAAAAACAAGAAAAACACGACCCGGAAAAAAATTCCTTTCGGGTCTATATATGTATTGATATGTATCAATGTGGTTTAGGGTTCAAATAGATAGTTTTAGGCTAGCTGAACATACTTCGATCACAATTATTTTTTTTATTTTTTTATTTTTTATTTTTTATTTTTTTTTGGGGGGGGGGGGGTGTCTATGGATGAGTCCAAGCATGCGTCGGGCACCTTTGATACCAATAGGAAAGGGTCAAATCTGATGTTGTAGGAACTTGTGACACAATCCTAGGGCCTATTTCCAATATATGTGTAAAATGTTTAAACTAAACCAACACCAAAAAACATCCCGTGTACATATGCCATTTTCAAACTTCTGCCGGTAAATATTCATAGTTTCATTATTTCTAGCATGAATATTCAGCAGAGAAACGCTTCAAAGAGTTTATATCTAAAAATAGCCTATGATGTAATGGGTTAATGTGCATACAATAAGCGCATGTTTTCAATAACATCATAGAATTTGATATTTGTTATGGTCAGTTATTATTATGAAGATTGTCAAATTCAACATATATCGAAAAATGTCACTGTGATACAATGTAAACCGCATCCATAAAAACATATTGAAGGGCCTTTGTCGAACGGTTAATCCTCTCCCCCATATTAACGTGTTTTCACGCATTTGCAAACAGAGTAGACCCAGATCAGACGGCTCCTAGAGGAGCCGTTTGATCAGGGTCTGCTCTGTTTGCTGATGGAATTTGAAAGATCTGTTATTTACTTTCCAAAATGGCTAAAAAGTTCCACCTTCCATATTTCATTATAACTTCTTTATTCATGAATATTCAATAGGTATTGAAATTTGAAATAAACATAGAACAGGAAAAGGGTTAACGAAACTAAAACGCAACCCGAATAATTGCTAATGAATTACCGAATGCCATCAGGTCTTCGACATCAAACACATAAATTCTCTATTTATCACGATTGTTTCAAAACTACACAATTCTAAAAGTTTCCTTTTCTCTGATAAACTGTCCTTTTTGGTAGATTAGTTCAAAGAGGTTGGGCCTAAATACTATTTAGGAGGGAATGGGTTAATACACGATGAAAGTTCCCTGGGAGCTTTCTGCCTGATATTCTCCCTGCATCGGTCTCTTCCGCAGCCAATGTCGCATCTCGGCAAACCGTTTAAGATAAGACATAGGGTAACGCAGCATCTCATCAGGCTCCAAACTATTCCTAACTGTGGTTATGTTGTGTAAGGATGGGGATCACTAAACAAACGAAAATTGAAACAGAGAATAACTTAAAGAGTTAAGCACCTGCCTGAAAAAGTCTCAAGTCGTTTTTACAAAGGGTTCAGTTTAGCGAGGTGTTTCTGTAACTACAATGGAGCCCAACTGTGTTAGTATGGTTCAGAGTATTAACCCATTTGCTTACAGTGGATTCTTCCATGCCTATGTATTGGATTAGTCTATATTTTATCTAAGGGATGTCTGGTCGAAATTTTCATTTTTGTTTTGTTTTATATCAAATTTCCTATCAGCAAACAGTGTAGACTCTGATCAGACGCCGCATTATGAGGCGTCTGATCAGAGTCTACACTGTTTGCCTACGTCCCATATATGGGATCGTGGGAGCAAATGGGTTAAAATGCTATCTGAATTTCCCATGAGTGAGTTTGAATAGTACGTTCGTAAATACGCCTAACAATACACAGACGTCCAGATAACATGCGTAAAATTAAACATTTTCAAGAATACGCGTGTTTCCTTTATCTTTCCACCAAACCCTATACTGTGACCACTCTTTAGAATCGTCTCGAAGAGAGTGGTCACAGTAAAAGGTTTGTTTGAGAAATGACGATTTTAGTATCTGGGTACGCACCTTTTATCTGCAGTACTGATATGTTTATATTATTTGTTTTAGAATTTGGCAGATGACCTATCGAATGCAGGATCAAAGGGGTCCGTTCGTCCAATAAGATGTGATATTGGCAAAGAAGAAGATATTTTAGCCATGTTCAAGACAATAAAATCCGAGTTTGGAGGGGTAGACATCTGTGTTAATAATGCTGGTCTGAGTTTTATCGCACCGCTTGCGTCCGGGAAAACAGAACTGTGGAAAACAATGTTAGATGTATGTGTGAACTTTGCTTTGTGTGTATGTCTCTCTCTGTATCTCTCTATCCGTATGTCTATCTCTTTCTGTCTGTCTGTCTGTCTATCTGTTTATCTGTCTGAATGTCTGTCTATGTCTGTTTATGTATGTCTGTGCCTGTCTGTCTGTTTGTCTGTCTGTCCCTCGGTCGACCAATCTGTCGGTCTGTCTGTCTGTCTCTGTCTGTGTATGTCTCTCTCTCTGTTAGTCTGTCTCTGTCTGTCTGTCTGTCTCTATCTGTCTGTCTGTCTGTCTGTATGCATATCTGTCTCTGTCTCTGTCTCTGTCTCTTTGTCTCTCTCTCTCCCTCTCTCTCTCTCTCTCTCTCTATTTGTCTCTCTCCGTCTCTCTGTCTCTCTCTGTCTCTCTGCCTCTCCGTCTCTCTCTCCCTCTCTCTCTCTCACTGTATGTATGTCTCTAGAGGAGCTTTTTGCATGACTTTCACCCTGCATTAAGCTGCCACCTGTTCCCAAGACCAATAATTATACTAAATTATCATTGTTCGTTTAAGAGAGGTTTTACTCCTTTTTTATTGCTTTTCCAGGTTGACATTCTTGGACTTTGTATATGCACTCGAGAAGCACTCCAATCTATGCGAGAGAGGGGCGTAAATGACGGCCATATTGTCCACGTCAACAGGTATTATTATCTCCTCAATGGCACAGTCCATTGTGCTACATGCACATGTAATCTGCAAGAAAAGACGTCTGCTCAAAATATGAAAGTCTTCAAAAGTCCAATGTTAAACAGTTTACACCCCAATATTCGCGGCTTCCCCTTTCAGTCTTAACTGTTTGGATTTGTATTCACTAATTCGCCGCTAAAGTGCAAATATTTGTACACAATCAGTTTCTTTAGATTGTTGATTTATTTATTTGATTGTCCTCTTTGTTTTGCAGAAAAATGAGAATATACTCAAACCATTTTAATGCAATTCTTGGTCTAAAACTTTATTCTTGTCTTTTATGCTCTTTATTTGAAATTATTTGTAAAATTCATCGAGACAAAACATTTACATTCACAATTTCTTAATCTTTCTGCCGCTTTTCGCGATCTGACTCGCATTTGCAAACTGTTTAGATCCAGATGAAACCCTGAGCTACTCAGCGTCTTAACACATTACCCCCCTAGTGACGCATTTTTGCGTCTCTATAAAATTCACATATTGAAACCATTGTGATAAATAGAGCATTTGCTCCTATAGGAGCAAATGCTCTATTTATCACAATGGTTTCACTAAGTGACTTTTACAAAGTCGTCAAAAGTCTTCAATATGAAGGAATGGGTTAAATGTATAATTATTTATTTGTAGAAAACATTTTGTTTCAATCTAACGACTAAAATAGCAAACGGGACCAAGTCTTTTCCAAAGTAAATTCAAATCTGACGGCTCTTACAGGCACTGTCTGATCCGGGTCTACTTGGCGTCTTAACACATTACCCCCCTAGTGACGCATTTTTGCGTCTCTATAAAATTCACATATTGAAACCATTATGATAAATAGAGCATTTGCTCCACAGGTTTATAGACTACACAATTCTAAAACTCTCCCTTTCTGTAGTTAATGCTCCTTTCCGGTAGATTTATTCAAAGACATTGGGTCTAAGAATAGCCTATGAAGGAATGCGTTAACAGAATCCATGGTGTTTGATGCACGGGCAATAGTTTAATACAATCTTGATCGAATCGGAAGAAGTCAAAATCTCCCCATAAGGGTTAACGAAAAAGATCTATGTATGATATATGCCTACAGTAGAAGCCCGTCATAAGCGGCCATTAAAAAGAAGTCTAAATATTGGTATATAAGGCAAGTGGTAGCTTAATGCAGTTCAAAAATATGTAGGAGCTTTCTGCATTTCTTTTGCCCTGTATTATGCAACCACCTGCTTTTTATGACTCGTTTGTTCAATAAATTAATGGCCGCTGAAGGCATATTCTACTTACATTATAATTCCAGCTTGAGTGGTCATCGCGTGATGAACAATCCCACTTACCACTTTCATGCAGCGACAAAATATGCAGTTACAGCACTTACGGAGGGGCTACGCCATGAGCTTCGTGAAATGAAAAGCAAGATTCGAGTATCGGTATGTTAAAAGCTTAAGCCCTTACTCCCTTCGTAAAAACAGTAGTTGCACATATTTGGAATATTCTTGACTATTTCTGATTCGAAAACAATTTTAGGTGAGTGTGAAACAGTTTGGATCCTGATGAGACGCACAGTTACTCGGCGTCTCATGTGGATCAATTTTGTTTACAAATGCAAGTCAGTTCGTGGTTACCTGGAAGAATGGTTAATACATTAACACCCCCCCCCCTCCCCGGTGAGGAACCATTGTGATAAATAGAGCATTTGCTCCTATAGGTTTCAAACTACAAAATTCTAAAAGAAATCTTTTCTCTAGTTAATGATCGGAAGATTAATTAAAAAAGGTTGAATCTAAAACTAGGCTAGGAGAGAATGAGTTAATTAATTCAGGTATCTGAGATATAGCTAATGATATGTTACATACCAGTGTTACGCGCCACCGTAATTACAGATTACTATAAAATATGTTTGTGAAACACTACCCCCCCCCCCCCCCATTTGACCTTTTATCCTGAAGGATGACATTTATCTTTCACCCCTCAAAATGTGCTTCATGAGATACATATGCATACCAAATATCAAGTCTCTATTTGTACTGGTTCAAAAGTTATAGCCAATTTTGAAATCGATGATTTTACCTATGTACATGTATTTGACCTCTGACCTTGAAGGATGACCTTGACATGTTACCTTTCAAAATATGCGACTTTATAAGATATATATGCATGCCAAATATCAAATCTCTATCTGTACTGACTCAAAAGTTATGACCAATGTTAAAGTTGCTGACAAACAAACATACAAACAGACTGACGGAGAGGGCAAAAACAATATGCCCCCTGTTCTGAAAAGAACAGTCATGAATCATTTCCTATTTCTGAAATGAGAATTTATCTGATTAAACTTCTATCTTATTGTTAACTCATTTATTGATGGTTATTATTTGTACATACATAATAAAATGCGATGCAATAAATTAATGTAAAAATGCATCGAAAGAAGGTGTCTATTAAAGCTATTAAGAAAGTGTGCCAATATCTCTTTCACGTGTTGTGTATTTGTGAACGTTTTGTATTCCTTGTGTTCGTTTATACCTTTCAGCAAGTTTGTCCTGGATTAGTCCAGTCAGAGTTCCATGAACGCATGTTCTCAAGCAAGGATAAGGCAAATGAAGTATATGATTCTTTAGAGGTCAGTATATCTGTTTTAAACCCATTCCATTATTGACGACTTTTGACGACTCTGTAAAAGTCACATTGTGAAACCATTGTGATAAATAGAGCATTTGCTCCTATAGGAGCAAATGCTCTATTTATCACAATGGTTTCAAACTACAAAATTCTAAAAGTTTCCTTTTCTCTAATTAATGCTCCTTTCCGGTAGATTAATTCAAAGAGGCTGTATCTAAAATAGCCTATTATATCTGCTTTAAACCTTTACTTTATAAATATTCATGTAAGAAACAATCACATCATGAATATTAATCACATTATATTCGATAATGGTATGTCAACACAAACATGGTGTCCTATGGTAGAAACTATTATTCCATTTGCAAACAGGGTTTACTCTATACGATAGTGGAAATATTTGTAAATACCAAATGCTATCATTGAAAGAGAAGTTATCATTAGATCACAAATCGTATAATTGCAGAGAAGCAGTACTTTTCTAACACATATATCACTAATGGCATCAATGAAAGAGAAGGTTTTTTTTTTATCAAAATGTGTGTTAATGAAAGAGAATAAACAGAATATATTTCTAAGAAACAAAATTGTGTCATTTAAAATTGCGTCATTTAAAGTACAACTATGTTTAAACCATCTGTAATGTCATTGATTGAGAATAATAGATCTTAACCCTTTCCCTGTTCTATGTGTATTACAAAGTTCAATACCTACTCATTATTCATGGACGTTATTCATGGAAATATGAAAGGTGGACTATTGTAGCTGTTTTAGAAAGTAAAGAAACATATCTTTCAAAATCCATTAACACGTGAAAACACGTTTATATGAGGGAAAGGGTTAATCACAAACGGTGTCAATGTAAAATATATATTTCTAAATCACAAATGGTATTAATGAAAGAGAAATTGTTTCTAAATCACAAACGGTGTCAATGTAAAATATATATTTCTAAATCACAGATGGTATTAATGAAAGAGAAACTGTTTCTAAATCACACACGATGTCAATGAAAGATAATATACAGTAAAACCCCGCTAATGCGACCACCAAAAATGGGCATAATTCTGGGCGGCAGAGACAGGTGGTAGCTTAATACAGGACGAAAGTTATGCAGAAAGCTCCTAGGAGCTTTCTGCATAACTTTCGTCCTGTATTAAGCAACCACCTGCTTTAAACGACGCCAGTGGCTGTTTATTAAGTGGTCGCATTAGCGGGGTTTTACTATATTTCTAAACCTCTAACGGTGTCATTGAAAGAGAAGCTATTTCTAAATCACAAACGGTATCATTGAAAGAGAAGCTATTTCTAAATCACAAACGGTATCATTGAAAAAGGAGCAATTTCAAAATCACAAACGGTGTCAGTGAAAGACTAAAACGTGTCACTAGAAGACAAGCTGTTTCTAAGTCACAAATGGTGTCAATGGAAGAGAATATATTTCTAAAAAGTATCACTAAAAGGCAAGTCGTTTCTAAATCACAAATTGTGTCTTTGAAAGAAAAGACATTTCTAGTACACAAATTGATATCAATGACAGAGACATTATATCTAGTCCACAAAGACTGCCATTTAAATGAAAGTTATTTTTAATTTCAAAGTGTGCCATTGAATGGGGGGGGGGCTATTTTTAAATATGCACAGTACTGCTGATGACAAAACGATGCAATATTAAGACAATGTAGACCCCGGTCAAAGAATTATAAATGACAGTTTTCACCATATTATGAACTGTTTTTCTTTCTTGTCTTAGCCTTTATCCTGTCGATAAAATGAGTGTCTGCTCAGTCTCTGATATGTTGTATGTTAGGCATACCTCCGACTCCTTAATGCATTTAGGAATGATTATCTGAGTGACAAACTGCTTGGATATTGATTAGACGCCGAGTTACACAGCCAATCGAATGCTGATTTATCAAATTCAATTTGAACAACATGAATCTTGGTAGACAACTACACTAAAACCTCACAAAGGCGACCATTTTTAGAATAAAATATAGGTGCATGTTTAACAAACAACGAAATAAATACAAAGGAACAACAGGGAAATTTCCTTCTGCATTAAGCTGTCGCCTGCCTTGAGGGGCTCTTTTGGGTGGTCAATGTATGAGCTGTAATCAGATTGTTTGCAACTGCTCTTTAAGTCCTATTACGGTATCGCACAATATTGCAATACCCGTGACAAAAAAGCACAAGCTGTAGGCTGACTAACTATATTTTAGTTTCTTATATCAATAAAGTCTCGATCTAAATATCAACAAGGTATTTATAAATGGGTATTAATTATTTATTTTGCAAGCAAAGTCTTATTTGGAAATTGTTCTATTCCGTTACTTTATATATTTTTTAAGAAATATACATTCTATATAATACATATTTATCCATCAGAATGGAATAGGACCGTATCCCTTATGCCTATTTTTTAAAAAGTACTTGATCAAGACAAATATATGTGCGGATGTATTTAACCCTTTCACCGCCGATGCCGCATTAATGCACCACGACAAATAGTACAGTCCCAGATCAGACGCCGACTTTTCAATGCGGCGTCTGATCAGGTACTTCACTCTTTGTCTCAAGCTCTATTTCTATATCTGTGCCTTATTCCTTTGAAGTTTGCATTTATGTATCTCATTTCCTTATTTTACCATATGATTTAACAAAACTGGATTGCAGACGACAATTAGAAATTTGGCGCCGAAAGAGTTAAACCAAAACATAACATTCTAATATGCTTATCTCATTGGCTGCCATTAGCGAATCCGTGACGGACGACCTTTGCAAACCGTTTATATCCAGAGGAGATGCTGAATAACTCCAAGTGAAACTGTTTGACACTGTGATTACAGTAGAACCTCTCTATAACGACCACTAAATTACATCAAGTATTTTGTGTTAAAGGCAGGTGGCTGCTAAAAGCAAGGTGAAAGTAAAACAGAACGCTCCTATAGGAACGTTCTGTTTTACTTTCACCTTGCTTTAAGCAGCCATCTGTCCTAAATACTAACTATTTAACACAATTTAGTGGCCGTTATAGAGAGGTTTGTAAAGGGACAAAGAAACGACACTTTTAAATCTGAAGCAAACTGTGCTTTCAGGAGTTGACTCCGAATGGGTTATATAAATGCTATTTGCATATTGAGAATAAGGGTTTCAACCGAAATCTAATTTTCTGAAAATACAGACCGAGTATCAAACAATATTGGAGAAACGTATCATCTGGATCCCAGCAGTTTAAAATGACAACCAGATCACGTTAGCAGAATACGGTTTAAAATAAACAAAGATTAGACATATTTAAACATTGCGAAACTTCAAAATGAAATCATTAATATATTACAAAAGGGTACGTTTCCATTCGATTATAAGAACCCGGAATATTGCAGAAATTTATGGTTGTTTTATATTTACTATATCTTATATTTGACATTAACTCTTTACTCCATGAATATACACGTAAGAAATAATAATTGCATAAATATTAATGAGCCGGTTGTAATGATAATGGTATTATGAAAAAGTACATTTTATTATTGCAAAGGTGTCAACAGTCGTAAAGAGTTAACCCTTTACTGCATGAATACGCCTTTCTACGCCTAGGAACCGTCTGATCAGGGTCTGGTCTGTTTGCTTGTGAAATTAGGATAAATGTGACCCTTCGGTTTCCACCAATTCCAAAACATCCTGTATACATATGTTATTATAACAATTAATATAATTAATAAAAGAGTTAAGTGAACTAATACTAATCCTATGTGTTTTCAGTGCTTGAAGCCTGACGATATCGCCGACACCATCTTGTACACTATTGCAGCACCACCTAATGTACAGGTACGTCACAATAGATCAAACTCTTATCCGGCTTATGGCGAATTGACTTGTATGTGTTAACCCTTTCCTTGATATAAACGTGTTTTCACGCATTTGCAAACATAATAGACCAAGATCAGACAGCTCCTAGAGGAGCCGTCTGACCAGAGTCTGCTCTGTTTGCTAATGGAATTTTGAAAGATCTTTGACTTTGGTTTCTGAAATGGCTACAACTTTCCACACTCCATATTTCATTACAACTATTATGTCCATGGATACTCAGTAGGTATTGAAATTTGGAATAAACACAGAACTGGAAAAGGGTTAAACGTTGCACCCAGTTCAAACGTCAATTACCTGTAGGGCCTACCATAACGGTTTGCTCCTCGATTAACACATTTGCGTGGGTTCTTCCATGTTTATATATTGGATTACTCCATTTTTTATCTAAGGGACGCCTGCCCTAACATTTCTATTTCGAATTGTTTTATATTGAAATTCCTATAAGCAAACAGTGTAGACTCTGATCAGACGCCGCATTATGCGGCGTCTAATAAGAGTCTACACTGTTTTCCTACATCCCATATATTGGATCGTGGGAACAAATGGGTTAATAGTCAGCCAATTTAATCAAATATAAAATGAGTTAACCCTTCCCTACAGATAAGCGCTTTTTCATACATTTGCAAACAGAGTAGACCCTGATCAGACGGCTCCTAGAGGAGCCGTCTGATCAGGGTCTGTTCTGTTTGCTATTGGAATTTAACAGATCTTTTTCTCTACTTTCTAAAATGGCTACAACGTTCTACCTTACATATTATGTTCATGAATATTCAGTAGGTATTGAAATGTCAAAATATTTCTGTAAAGAACCGGTAAGGGTTTAAGTAATGGTAATGTTACACAACATTCGGAAAATGTACAAACTGTATTTGCTTATAAAAATACTCAAAAAGTGTTTTGTCATGTCAACGAAACCACGATTTGCACACGTAGATAAATGACTCTTCTTTTCCTAATATTTTGGGCAAGGTATGTAAACAAATTGTTACATAAATTATAATAAGAAACAGGTGTTAACCCATGCGCTCCTTGTGAGTGCATCTGTTTTATTTACATATGTCTTCTGAAAAGTAACAAAGGTACAAAGAATTAGTTCGATGTTCCCACACTTTCTCTACACCCACACGTAATATCGAAGATAGACAGGTAACAGTGTACTGTTTAAAAAGCAAAATGTCTTTTTCTCCTCTGAAGTTATCTGCCTGAACATAGCGTGCTTAATTTGAAATGGGGAGCTACGAGTATACATGTATCTCAGTTTTACAACAACATTTATATAGCATGTTGACACAAAGTAATAATTTCACTTTTATAGGTAAATATACTATTTAGGTACAATATCTACATGAGTTATGTATGACATATGGCCGTATGAAGATTTGCACTGTTTATCACTCTAAGGTCAATATACCAAAGTCCCTTTTAAGGTTATGTTATTATATATTTCGCGTTATTATATATTTAGGTTCATGATATCCTGGTACGGCCAGTGGATCAGATAACGTAACTGCGAATGCGAAGACTCGGAACTAGGAACAGGATAGCACAAGGTGTTATGCTGCATCTGAAGAAATAAGAGGCTGGCTCAGTATACAGTAGAAGCCCTCTAATGCGACCACTTCTTAAATAAACATGTCTGCCTTTATAAGCAGGTGGCTGCTTAATACAGGACGAATGTTATGCATAAAGCTCCTTTAAGAGATTTCTCCATAACCTTCGTCCTGAATTAAGCTTGGCACATGCCTCTGCCTCCTGGAACTATGCCCCATTTTTGTGGTCGCATTGGAGGAGTTTTACTGTATATAGACACACACGAGACTGGCATGGATACAAGGGAATACACAATGGATACAAGGGAATATCACAAGAAAAAAGGCTATTCAGACATTGCAAACAATCTACATTTTGCATTAAAACCTATAAAGAAGTATGTTGGTTTTGTTTATTTCAGACAGGTGGTAGCATAACTCTCTCAACGTTGTATTTTCAGAGTGTTACAGTCCATCATTATGAAAGTATACAACTTGATTTTGAATGACAAATAGTGCAGACCCTGATCAGCGGACTCCTCTAGGAGTCCTCTGATCTGGGTGTACACTGTTTACAAATGACAGGGCATTCGTTTCCCGCATTCAGTTTGTTAATACAGAACTATAGTCATACCTCATTCTGTATTATTCTCGATCTAAATTAAACCATTATCCGATAGATGCCTTTTGACGCGTTTGCAAACAAAGAAGATCTAAAGCAGAGTAGAGATGTGTTTGATCATATTCTGCTCTTTTTACTCATGGAATAATATAAATCTGATCATTCAGTTTGTGGCACGGCTAACTTTCCTTTCATGTGGCATTATAAACATTAATCTAATTAATATTCATGATGCCATTACATAAATATTCACAAGGTATAGTGTTAACCCTTTCCTTCATATAAACGTGTTTTCACGCATATGCAAACAGAGTAGACCCAGATCAGACGTTTCCTATAGGAGCCACCTGATCAGTGTCTACTCTGTTTGCTAATGGAATTGGATAGTTATATTTCTTTACTTTCTATAATGGCTACAATGTTCCTCCTTCCTTATTAGATTTTTTATGAATATTCAATACATGTAGGTATAGGTAATTAACCCTTCGCTTGCTATTCGCGTCAATATACCTACCTGTAAATAGTGAAGACCCAGATGAGACAGCTCCTGCAGGAGCTGTCTCATCAGGGTCTTCACTATTTACAAGTTGATTGTGCAACCAGTGCACTCCACAGCCAGCAGTGATTGCACAGCGAGATACTTGTACACTGTGAAGATATATGTAATTATACAACAGGGCATGGATAAAGAAGGAGAAATGTGTTTTAAAATTCAGCAAGCGAAGGTTTAAATTTGGAATAAATATAGAACAGGGAAAGGGTTAAAGGGACATCAAAAGAAAGGATATTGTATATTTGAACATATCCTAAGCAGACATTCATTTATTGAACATAGAGCTTTTTAAAAGAAGGTTGTTGCTTAATGCATGGCAAATCCTAAGCAGAAAGCTCCTATATTCTGCGTTACTTTTGACCTGCGTTAAGCTACCACCTGTCTTACAGGCCCTTAGATAGATCACTCTTTGATGGTTAAGATAGCTTCTACTGTAGTTTTTTATCCCTTGCGTTGTCAAAGATTTTCGTCTGCCAAAACAACTGTCGTCGACTGCATTTTTCATGATTTAAATCTTTACCTTATCCATATAAGAAATATATATACGTCATGAATATTAATTCGGTGATTTTCGTAATGGTATGGGAACATAGGACTTTGTAAGCATGGCAGAAACTGTAGAATCAGATCTATATTATTATATAAGCAATCATAAGAGCCGTCTGATCTGAGTCAAAAGGCACCTCTACCGAGTAAAGGATTGATTTTTCTACATTGTGTATACACATGCGAGGCGAAGAACCCCACATCACTTATGCCCTGATTCTATCCTTTATTCTAAAACTACGCATTGTATCACCTTTGCAAACAAAGTAGAACCAGACGGTTTCTATAGGATGTATGTATATTGCTTATGGAATAATACGAGTATACCGGTAATCTGATTCTACCGTTGTGATGGCCAGAATTCCCTCGTGTCCAGGTGACATTGCAATAAATGTATCTATTTATATTCATGATATCATTGTTTCTTATATAAATAGTCATTAAGTAAAGGGTCATGAAACCATCTCCTTTGAACGACCCCTGTAGCAGTAACAGTAAAACCTGTCTTAAGTAACCATTAAAAATAGGTCTAAGGCTGGGTGGTTAAAACAGGCGAAAGACTAATACAGGTGGAAAGCAATGCACAAAACACCTATTGGAGCTTTCTATATTACTTTCGCCTTGTCTTAAGCAACCACCTGCGTTTTAACACATCTATGATTAATAAATAATTGATCGCTCAAGACAGATATAACTACATGTATATATATTGACTGGTCACTTTACAACATCTATTTCGAATTTGATGTGTAAAAGTGTAGACCTTGAATAGACACTGCTATTCCATGTTGCCGTTAAACTGGGACTGAGCTGTTGGTAAATGTTCGAGTTTCCTTTTAGTTTCTCTCCGTGATAAGGCACACTAATAAACAGCAGAATCTGTCTTTTAACCCATTCTTTCATTCACTATTTTTAGAACCAACCTTTTTGAATAAATCTACCGAAAAGGACATTTACTAGAGAAAAGGATTTTTTAAATTGAGTAGTTTTGAAACCATTGTGATTAATAGTGCAACTACTCCATTTATCACAATGGCTTCAAAAAGTGACTTTTACAGAGGCGTCAAAAGGCGTCAGTAGAAGGAATAGTTAAAGCAACATTATATTGTTTTGACAATCCACATATCTCCTCACACATGCTGCATACAGCAGACCAGTCGGAGAGAAATCCCCAATACGATGACGCTTTGGTCATGGAACGAGTAGAATACAGTAGTATATTGATTGGACACGGGCATCTTAAAAAGCAGGTCGTTGCTGAATACAGTGCAAAGCTAATGCATAAAGCTCCTATAGGAGCATATAGGAGCTTTAAGCATTACTTTTGACCTGTATTAATCTACAATCTGTCATACAGACCATAATTAAACCTCTTTTTAATGATCGCTAAAGACAGCTTTTACTGTATAAAATCGACTTATATCACTGTACAGTAAAACCTCTATATAACGGCCACTTAATTGTGTTAATTAGTTGGTGTTTAGGGCAGGTGGCTGCTTTAAGCAAGGTGAAAGTAAAACAGAACGCTCCTATAGGAGCGTTCTGTTTTACTTTCACCTTGCTTTAAGCAATCACCTGCCTTTAACACAAAATACTGTATAATATCTGAGATATATTGAGAATCACATAATAGATTTATATTCTAGCCCCACAAAAATGCCCGCTTCGTCATACCGTGTAGACCTATATAAGTCTGACCCGGAATTATATAATAGCACTTCTATGAAGTCACCACTTGATCAATATACATGGCTGAATAAATCAATAAGGTTTTAACTTCGTTCTAGCCTATTCATAAAGTGATTCTCTGTGAGTATCCTTTATAATATACACATTTCCAAATAGAATATGTTTAAATTAAACTTAACCCTTTCGCTGCCAATGTCGGATCTGTGATTACATATGCAAACAGTTTGGATCCAGATGAGACGCCGAGTAACTCGGCGGCTCATCAGGATTCAAACTGTTTGTTACTGTTACTATGTTTTTAAAACAAAAATGAAGAAAATCAAAAGAATGAAAATTTGTAGCAGACGACAAAGTTAGCAGACGACAGAGTTTGGCAGCGAAAGGGTTAACATCGGTGTCTCTAAAAGCAGATGGATGCTAAATGATTAATGTTCCGTGCTGTACAAAGGTCTCATCTGTAGTCAAACCCAGCATGAACCCATTTTTGTTGGTTGTTGTAGAGTGACGGCTGGTCTTGGTCTATACTGTTTTGAAAAGGCGGCATCAATAAAACACATAGAAGAATGTGCATAATAAAATGAGACACTGAAAAGTACAATTTTGTTTTGTTCAGTATTGTTGGAAATTGGTATGTTTCCCTGTATCATCAAGTTGTCGTCCCAAGGTTATAAAAGTGTTCTATTACATCTATTTAACATTATAATTACAGCATTACGGAATTTTATTTCCCAGGAGTAAGAATACCAATAGTGATCAAATGTTTTAAATATATACCGATGCTAATGTATGCCTAATTTATCTTGCCGCATGAGGCCAGTAACAATATATAAGATATATGCTATGAACCCATTTCAACACTTTAATGTGTAGCAATTGTTTTCTGCTGTAGATGCTTTGCAATTGTATTTCTTTCTACAACAGCGAAAACAGAGGGCCATATAAGATACGTAACATTTTCAAGAATATCTCCTTTATTTCCACCAAACTCTATGTTGTGACCACTCTTTAGAATCGTCTCTTAGAGACGATTCTAAAGAGTGGTCACAGCATGGGGTTTGGTGAGAAAATGACGATTTTAGTATCTGAGTACGCACATTTATCTGTTGCTCTGGTGAAAAGAATGTTAGATCTGACAATACGTAAAGTTACATGTTGTCTCATCTGCGTGTGAACTGTACACAATGGAAGTCACACATTGAAATGGTTACATTATGACAAGCATTCGCAAAGTTATAATTCGTAATTTTGAACAAGTGGACGAGTGCTGTTGCTTAAATTGATTAAACCGTAACTCTTTCCCACCACATTAAGAATTTAAGAATGGAGTAGACAATGACCATTTCTTATGAAATACCTGACTCTTACAGTGTCTACCAATATGAAAACATCCTGTGCCATTATACAAATTCAGCAAATAAATATTCATGATAACATTATTTCTTATATGAATATCCAACAGTGAGAGTATCAAATGTGTAATGGTTGTTTTCATGTTGTCGACCTGAGGACCGCATATTGAATGACTGGAATCCACAAGGATTCATTATACATTTTACGAATATATAATAAATACAGAAAGTATTCTTCCAAACTCGAGTATGAGTTTTACTATCAAAACGGCTGACCAATGAAACATACAGTAAACCCCTCCTATAATTGGTATCAAAATCAATCTGTCGCACAGGTGGAAGCTTAATGCAGGTTGAAAGCCATACAAAAAGCTCTAAAAGGACCTTCTGCAAGACTTTTATCATGCATTAACCCTTTCGGTGCCAAATTTCTAATTGTCGTCTGTTAGATAATTCAGTAAAATGAGGAAATGAGATAAATAAATGCAAATTTCTAGGGAATAAAGCACATATATAGAAATAAGAGTTTGCGACAAAAGGTGAAGTTCCTGATCAGACGCCGACTTTTCCATACCATGACCACTCAAAATAAGCCTATTTCTGGTGTTATAACAACAATTACTCGGGTGGCTGCCAGATAGTCTGATTCTGATTAATACATTTGCGCTTATTGTTAACTCTTCACCTGTGCTAAAGGCGACCTAGATGACATTTGCAAACATAATGTGTGTTTTGTTTTCAAATTGGAAAAATGTTGCTTGTCATGTTGTCGAAATAAGACCCGCAAATTGAATGAAGGGAATCCCAAAGGATTCGTATACATTTTTATAAAATACCATAAATAAAATGCAGTAAACGGTCATCAAAACATTATCTAACTATGGGTCTGTAAGGCAGGTGGTAGCTTAATGCAGTTTAAAAGTAATGCAGGAAACTCTGCCTTAAGCAATTACATGTACCTGCATTTTAAGACGCCTATATTCAATCTATGAACGACCGTTTGGGACAGGTATTCTTCCACACACGTTTAACGAGTAAGAGTTTTACTATAAAATGCATTATGCAGCCACCTGCATTTCAGATCGATAATGATACTTATTTGAATTTTCGAACTAGCGAATGTTCGGATAAGCGGATGTTCGGATAAGCGATTGTTCGGATTAGCGATGTTATACTATATCACCGGGTAGAACTGAAGTATGGCATGAGCAAATAGATCAATAGATGTTTTTAAATGGTCTCGTCAAGATTCAGGTTGTTTGTTACCCCGGTTACTTATACTTGGAAGAAATGAGAGAAAAGTATTAAAGAGACAGTGCCTGCAATGAACGCATATTTTCAATAACATCATACATGTAATATTATAATTATATTTATTATGTTCAATTATTATTATGAAGTTGTCAATTTATACGTGCTTATATCGAAAAATGCCCAATGTGATACAAAATGAACCGTTTTTGTCGATATATATAATGCGTTGTAACTATTACTTTAGTTGAGAAATTGATACAGTTCTATCACAGACATATTTCCTAAGCATGCTAGACCCACTTCACTGGCGAAAATGTGATTACTTGTGCAATCTGTTTGTATCTAGATGGCACGCCGAGTATTCGGCGTGTCACTAAAATTTAAATTGTTTTTACTGTAACTATGTTATTTTGGGAAACTAAAATGGAGAAAAATAAAGAAAATGAAGATTGTTGTAGACATCACAAAGTTTCCAGACGACAAAATTTGGTAGCGAAAGATTTAAGAGGGCATTAGCTCACTGCGACCCATTGCTGTCGCCAGAAAATGCAGTCATATTTGTTTTTGTATTTCTTCATTTTTATTTCAAAACCTGTATTCAAACAGGTTGGATCACTCGGAGGAGTCCTGTAAGCATCTAACGTGTTTACAAAGGGAGCACTTTGGCCATCGGTGTTATGTGAGTTAACATGAAAAACTGTTACAGTGCTCCCTCTCTACAACGACACCCTTTGGGATATGAAGATTGTATGTGTTGTTCAGAGGGAGTTATTATAGGGAGGGAAACTCAAAATCAAACATAATTAGCTTGTTTGCAGATCCCCAGATTAGGTGTTTTTCGAGAACTAAAACCGTTATGCCTCAATCAAACCCTATGTTGTGATCACTCTTTAGAATCGTCACAAAGTGACGATTCTAAAGAGTGGTCACAACATATGATTTGATGGAGGCATAAAGAAACTACGATGGGAAAAGTTGTGCCTGGAGCTTTGTTGTTTCGGAAACAGTGACATGCGTTGTTGTAAGGAGGGAATCGTTATTGAGAGGGCCGTTGTAGGGAGGGAGCACTGTAGTTTGCTAAATTTTCCAAATCAAGATTTATCTTCTATGTATTTTCAAATACAGTATAACCCCTCTAATGCGACCACTTACGAATAAACATGGCTGTCTTTACAGGCAGGTGGTTTGTTAATGCAGGACGAAAGTTATGCAGAAAGCTTTCTGCATAACTTCCGTCCAGCATTAACCTACCACCTGCCTTTGCCGCTGTGAATTATGCCCACTTTTGCTGATGGCATTGGAGAGTTTTTCCTGTATTATATCAAACAGTTAACGAGTAATATACCGTTTCGTAATATCTACACTGTGTAAAACAGTGATTATTTGTTCAAAAACAAACATGGACACAATTCCTGACATTTTGCATAAAATATTTATTTTTGCATTTGAATATAACACCATTTGAAATGCAGTCTCACTGTGTTACTCTACTGTAATTTCCCTAAAGAATATTGTCGCGGGACAACATGGCAGGAGATTGTATTTAACGCAATAAACATGAATTATTTATAACCACCGTGAACAGTTTGAATATAGATTAGACGTTAAGTTGGTGTCTTATCAGAATTCATACTGTTCCTCACCATGGTAATGTTGTGCGAGGAAACTCTACTTTTACATTAAAGCACGATAATCTAGAACCTGTCCTAAGCGGTCATTTATTTATTGAATATACACACCCATAATAAGACCTCTTTCCGATGGCCGATTAAGACAGGTTCTACTGTACAATGCGTGTACGGTTTGTTTAGCGTTGTTAGATCCAACCGTTGTTGTATTTTAGTACCGTACTTACACAAGGTATTCAGACAACCAACCTCCTCTCTCCAAGGAGTAAAGCTGAATAAGTCAATTTGTCAATCCGATAACATTTAAATAGAATGACATAGTAGCAAATAGTGCAGACCCTGATCTAACTGCTCATGTAGGAGCAGTTTAACCTTGGTCTGCACTATTTACCCAAGTATGTCTGTCCAAATCTTTAGGGTACTTGGGGTATGCATGTTTTCGTGGAAGTCGATTTTAATTAATTTTACATCAACGCTGCTTGTATTTTTTTCAGCATGTGCCTTCATACTCCCAGGAAACTTGTTTCAAATAAATTAAATTCCAACCATTATCCTAAAATAAAAATGATTTCTGCTAAAACAATTTATCTGCAGATGTCTTTACTTATTTCCAATGAGCTCAAGCTTTCTGAGAATCAACTGTCCAATTGTCAAACAGCTTGGTTTGTGATGAGAGCGCCTCATCTGGTGCCAAGCTGTTTACAAATGCCAGGTCGCATTCAACCGGAATAAAGGTGACATTAACCGTGTCTAAGAATGCAACGGTTTTATTCATTTTACTTCATTCACGGGTCTTTATAAGAGCTCAAGATAAGATGCGTAAAATATTTCAAGAATAACTTCAATACTTCTCCACTAAACCCTACACTGTGACTACTCTTTAGAATCGTCCCGAAGAGGCGATTCTAAAGAATGGTCACATTATAGGGTTTGGTGGAGACATGGCGATTTAGTATTTTGGTACACACCTTTATCTATAGCTCTGTTTATACATGTTGTCAAAGTGTTGTACTGGAACTCAGTGATAGTAAATCTTTCATTCCAACAAGCGAAATTTAAGGAGACAATTGCTGTCAATTAACCAAGCATATGCATATAATCTCCTCAGAAAAAATGCTCTGAAAAGTCAGATATACAGATGATTCTTTTATACAGATTTTGATGAATAAACATGGTTGAGTTTTATAAGTGGATGATTACAAACTACAGCAACACAAACATTGCCAAAAGATTGGAGTCTTCAACAGTTTTCCAGTTTGCATATGCACGCTCCAAATGCGATATTGAAAGGCACAGGTTGCAGATAAATGTGTCTCTATTAACCCTTTCGGCGCCAAAATTCTAATTGTCGTCTGCAATCCAAGTTTGTTAAATCATTCAGTAAAATAAGGAAATGAGATAAATAAATACAATTTTCAAAGGAATACAGCACATATATAGAAATAGAGATTGAGACAAATGGTGAATTCCTTGATCAGATGCCGCCTTGAAAAGGCGGCGTCTGATCTGCGACTGCACTATTTGTCGTGGTGCATTTATGCGACGGTGAAAGGGTTAAAGATGTACTCTGCTCAAATTTTCACCAATTTTGTGTAACAAAATAACTTCAGAATCGGAATATGTGTGCCTTGAAACTGACTGAATTCTAAAGCACATGGTAAGGAACGGGTTGTTTGTATCGATAAAAAAAGAGATTTTTATAACCTTGGAAAACTGTTGATAAATGGTCAGAATATAGCTTTAAATCCAGTTTACAAATGATCTCTTCACATAGAAAGAATATATCGTAGGTATATGTTTGGTAAAAAATGAACATGACTTAGAATGTGACGCCAAGACAATGTTGGCGTTATGTGCGTCTACCTCTCTATCTTTCTATCACTCCTCTTCTTCAGGGTGTTATCGGCAGTGCAGTGCACGTCGGAAGTATAAGTAAGTTTAAAATAACAAGATCTAAAGGGATTCGAATTTAGAGGTTTGAAATATTAGTGTCATGTACGACGTAAGCTGAATTAAGGGATGAAAGCGATACAAACATTGGTTACCGGACTGGTACTGAATCTCCTTTGAGTGAGTGAGTGTGTCGGGTTTTACGTCCGACCAACAGTATTTCAGTTATTTGCAGACGGCACCCGCATGAGACAAGTGCTGCCTCACTGGAAAACCCCTGCCGCGGGCACATGGCAAGGGCATCCCGCCCAGTCACATTATCCTGACACCGGGCCGACCAGTCCTAGAACTACGCCTTTAATGTCGAGCGTAGACAAGGGAGCTACTAGTACCAACTTTCAACGACATTTGGTCTGTCGCGGCCGCGGATCGAACCCACGCCCTTTGAATCTCCTTTGAAGAGATTAAGATCAGGAATTGTGGCGATGTGTGCTTTTATTGTCTAACGTCAGGTATCAGACATACATTTATTTATTTACATATATTCTTTAAAGCACTTGGCGGTCTTTGCTACATTTATTTTGAATTTTAATCGCGTATACAAGCACATTATTCTTACCCGACCAAAACATAGTTTAGGCCACGCCCACGGGTCCATGTCATAATTCATCACAGATCATGTAACCATGTTTGAAACAATCAAAATAACAAAACAAATATGACGTTATAATATTATACACTACAATCTGAACACTTGCTACGTGGAAAGGAGCGAATAAGTACTTTTCGGTATTTTTTAAATGTTTATTTAGTAGTGTTCGCAATATTCTGTTTGTTTCGTTTTATGTTGTTTATTGTGTTGTTTTTTCAGCGGATTGGGGTGGGCGGGTTTTTTGTACAATGTCTCATAATACTCTGTACTATATTTGTTTTGGCAGTACAATTTTGATTTTATTATCGGTGTATGTCTTGCATTATTCTACAAAATTTGCTTCGTTCCCCGGTTTTTTAGATATTACATCGTTGTTGTTTGTTATAATTTTACACATTGCTAAATGCAGGTGAATGCCATCAGCACGGCACCACTCGCCAATACTTGTTTCGCCCCTTTAGGCCTATCATTGAATTTCTCTGCCAGTGACGTTTCCTCTACCTTCTTTAAGCCTTCTTTCAGCTGCTCCTTAATAGGCTGTATGTTGTTTGAACTCCCATGGGTGATGTCAAAAGTATATGTATGAGTCATGCAGGAAACACCACATACAAAACACACAGTCGCCCGAACAGCGCAATTACAAAAAAGAACAGCAAATGGACATGCCTATCAAATGACAAAACGACATGCACAAGCCATAACAAACAAACAACACGGGGAAGATGAAAGTATCGCATTGGAACGGTCAGTAACAATTGTCACTGGGGGTTTAAACCGAATAAGCTAGGCCAAACCTCACCCTTATTCCATCCCCAAAGGACAAACAACGTAAACAAACATATTCCCTCTCTGACTAATCTACAGCAACCACGATGACAAATACTGTGGTTAATTGCATGTAAAACGAAAACATACTGGATCCACCTGTCGCTGGTGAACTGAATGATTGCGCTGCAAACAGAGTAACTGTAGAAAAAGTAATAAAGGGTACAACAAAAACGTTGTATTCTGCCAGACTTTGCCTACCCTTATGATACCTGCACATCTTGCTTGTATATGGGATTCTGTTGTGACTGTCAGATCATCTATAAATACTCTGTGGTGGAAGTCTGATGTTTGACTTGGTTCTTGGTCCCCGTCTGTCCCTGTCCCGTCTTGATGGTGAGATTCATAGCGACAATGAACTGCACCACTGATATCGTACAGCAGGTTATAATACCTTTCTGAAGTTGAAACCTAGATATAGTAGTTCTGACGCACATACAGTTAATCTAATTAATATTCATGACGACATTATTTCTTACATAGATATTCATTATATGAAATCATTAGTTAATAAGTGTTGATATAGGATTGTGTCTGCCATGACTATTCATGTTGTAAGTGATTCAACCACTTAACTGTTGTGGCATACCGGTAACATCACAGGACAAAACATTTCTTACAACACCGCTTAACTGTTGAGGCATACCGGTAACATCACAGAACAAAACATTTCTTACAACACCGCCTAACTGTTGAGGCATACCGCTAACATCACAGAACAAAACATTTCTTACAACACCGCTTAACTGTTGAGGCATACCGGTAACATCACAGAACAAAACATTTCTTACAACACCGCTGAACTGTTGAGGCATACCGGTAACATCACAGAACAAAACATTTCTTACAACACCGCTGAACTGTTGAGGCATACCGGTAACATCACAGAACAAAACATTTCTTATAACACCGCTGAACTGTTGAGGCATACTGGTAACATCACAGAACAAAACATTTCTTAAAACACAGCTATTTAAACATTAACATCATAATACACTGCTATGTACTTGTAAAGATACGATGCGGAACGAATTAATGTGAAAATCGAACTGATTCATGAAAACTTTAGTTTACATTTCACTACACACTAGACGTACTCTGCATCACGACATAGGAGATAAATCATTTAACCCGTTCCCTCATATTGACGCCTTTTGACGCCTCTGTAAAAAACACTTTTTTGAAACCATTGTGATAAATAGAGCATTTGCTCCAGAGGAGCAAATGCTCTTTTTATCACAATGGTTTCTGAACTACACAATTCTAAAAATGTCCTGAGACTCTGAGACCCTTATCTGGGTCTACTCTGTTTGCGAAGAAGCAAAATGAGTTTCTTAACCTTTTTACCTCAAGCATATTCATTAGCTTAATTGTTATAATGGCATATGAACAAATATTCTGAAAATGGGTGATCCTTTGAAAGCAAAAGTAGAAATGCAAAATGAGAAGATTGCAGACTCGGTTTTATTGAATCTGTTCATGAGTAGTAATTAAAAGCGCAACACTACTCACGCCCCTAGCACCGGCTTAAGCAGTATTCAATTTTCAAAATAATAATATGAAAACTTATGATCCCAAAGGACCAGAAAATATAACAACACTGAGAATGATTAGTTTTGCCTTGATAGAAACTGTAGAATCGGATCTATATTAGCTCATAAGTAAACAGAGAAGATCCTTATTAGACGGCCCCTACATTCTATAAGCAAACAGATTGTACCTTGATCAGACAACTCCTAAAGCAGAAGTCTAATATGGGTCTACTCTGTTTGCAAAGGCGTAAAATGGCGTCTCGGTCGCTAAAATAATCAACATGCTGAGCATTGTCAACATTTTGTGCTTAAACGATAGATCATGAATAAAGGTTCTGAAAATTAGGTTTCAATTTCCGTCTTCAGACACTAGACAATGGCATATCGCCGTCTATCAGAATACAAACGATATAAGACATCATCTGGATTTGCCAGAGACGGTCGGTCTGTAATGATAACTGACAGTATGTTGACATTGTTGACACTAAACATTATTTATATGATTATTCCACCAGGAACACACATACACACACATGATGAATTACCCACGAAACATTCCTGCTGCTCTGTAGGACTTCAATTTTCTTAATGTCATATTCTTCGCACCTGAGAAATTTGTGTTCACATTCTTCTCGCAAAACAGTCAGAATATTCTCAAATCAGAGGTCCAGATCAGATGCTTAAATTAAACATTCTCCTTTATTTCTCCACCAAACCCTATGCTGTGACCACCCTTTAGAATCGAATCGTCTCTACGAAGAAACAATTCTAAAGAGTAGTTACAGTATAGGGTTTGGTGGAGTAATGACGATTTTAGTATTTGGGTAATCACCTTTATCTGTAGCTCTGTCAGATTCTAGGTAGAATATGACTGATGTCGTGTTTTCATGTCACATGAAATTACATTAGTCTCAGTCACTCCATGAATATTTCATGCAAGAAATAATGACATCATGAATATTAATTAGTTTATTTTTTACGATGACACATGAACATAGTCATGTTTGGCAATGGCTGAAACTGTAGAATCATACATGTATCATACATGTACATGTATCTATATTATATTATAAGCAGACAAAGCAGATCCTGATCAGACACGGCTCCTATAGGAGCCGTCTGATCTAGGTCTACTCTGTTTATTGAGGCGTAGACAGTCGAATTTATGGAGTTAAAGGTTGAATAGAATGAAATCACAAATATCTAAGACCTTAAAATAATGTTATCGTGAAAATATGATATCCTACAAAACTTTATCCGGCTACCCGTCGTGAGCTGATTCCCATTTGCAAACATCTTAGACCTAGATGAGACACCAGTGTGTTTGACATTCGGTCAATAGTTTGGTAGCACTGCCCTCTGTAAAAGTCACTTTTTGAAACCATGGTGATGAAATGAGCTGTTGCTCCATAGGAGCAAATGCTCTATATATCACAATGATGTCACAACTACAAATTCAAAGAGGTTTGGTCTTAAAATACCCTATGAGGGAATGGGTAAAACCCTTTCAACACTGTTTACACTGTTTGCAAATGATAGTGCACGAGTGCCCCGAGGTTGAAATGATTGAACATACTCTGTTCATTCTGCACCTCGTTTGCTTTGAATCCCTTTTAATATTCTCTGTGCATTGTTGGCGTTTATTTATTTGCTCTGTTTTGAATTATATGTTTCGGCTCTTTGATGTATTTTTTTTTTGTTTCTGGGTTTTAACAAAAATCAAACGTGAAAGTATAGCACTGTTTGAATTTGCTTTACAACAGCTGAGGGAGCCATAATAATAAAGTCCAAATATAAACATGGGTTTTCATTTCCTCTGTTGATTTATTCCGTCATTGTTTAGAAGTTAAGTATGGATTTTCAATTCCCACGGGGGTTTATTTCATCACCTTGTAGAGTTTTGTGGTCGAAAACGGTGATAAATTGCAGAAATAGCGGTCGACTTAAATTGATTTCGAATTGTTGTCAATTTAACGTCGATTTTAACCCTTTGAATGCGGAAAAAGAGTTGACTTACAAACGGTGTAGATCTAGATCAGAGGGCTCCTCTAGGGCTGTCTAGCCCTCTGATCAGGGTCTGCCATGATTACCATTCAAATTCCTCTCACAAAGTATACCCTATCACACTGAATGAACCCTTTCCCTCATTTAACCCATCCCCGCATAGGCTATTTTTATATCCAACCTCCTTGATTAACTCTACCAAAAAGGAGCATTTACTAGAGAACGGGAAATTTTCAGAATTGCTCTATTTATCACAATGGTTTCATAGAAGCGTCAAAAGGTGTCAATATGCGGGAATGGGATAAATTCTTTATCAACCCTTTTCAAACAGGGTAGACCCAGATCAGAGGACCCCTGTAAGAACAGTCTGGTCGTTTTGCTTATGACATAATATAAAGTTGTTTCTACAGTTTTTCTCAAAGCAACACATTCTCGTGAATTTTTACTTATAAGCATTCAAGTAATATATATTCTTGGTGTATCTATTTCTTGCATGAATATTGAATAGGACAAAGGTTAACCCTTTCGCTGCCAATGCCGGATCTGTGATTACCTATGCAAACAGTTTGGATCCAGATGAGACGCCGAGTAACTCGGCGTCTCATCAGGATCCAAACTGTTTGTTACTGTTACTATGTTTTTGAAACAAAAATGAAGAAAATAAAAAAAATGAAATTTTGGGACAGACGACAAAGTTACACGTAGCAGACGACATAGTTTGGCAGCGAAAGGGTTAAATAGTGATGGACTACTCCAGTTTGAAATATAAGCAATAATTGCTGCTTGTTAGAAGTTTTAGATTATTTAGCTCTTTAATCCATGAATATTCATGAAAGAAATAACGGCTTTATACTTGAGTAGCATAAACTTGCAATTGGACCAAACATTACAACTACAGTTATTGAATAATGTGTCATTTTCTTGCCCTCGGACATTAGAAAGTGTCTCATGTCGGCATTCCTCGTACAGTAGGGGCGGATGGCAGCGATCATCAACCATATTTTACATGGACAGCAGTGTACGACGGAAGTAATGATTCCTGAAAGTGGAACTACGCACTCAAAACAAATCAAAATGGCTGCCTGTCAAATCAATTTATCAGTAAAATATACTTCACCCTTAACTCAACAGGGATGCCTTTTGGCACATTACAGAGTAGACCCAGAGCAGACGGCTCCCGCATGATCTGTTCGATCAGGACCTGCTCTGTTCGTTATTGGCTAGTATAGACCTGGTTGAACAATTTCTGCCATGACCAAATATAATACATTAGTAAATAATGTCATACAGTCATTATTAGTACATGAATATTCATGAGATAAAGGTAAACTTCGTATACATACGCAGAATGATATGCTGCGTTGATAATTACCACACATCTGGCTTTAGTCAGAACTCCAGACAAGATGCGTAAATCAAAGCATTTTCAATAATAACTTCTTTATTTCTCCACCAAACCCCATGTTGTGACCACTCTTTAGAATCGTCTCGAAGAGACGATTCTAAAGAGTGGTCACAACATGGGGGTTGATGGAAAAATGCCGATTTTAGTATTTGTGTACGCATATTGATCTGCTGCTCCGGGGTCTCAGTTAATGAAAAAATCTAAATCTCTGCAATTAATTCGAATGATTGACGATACCAGTCACACATGAATGTCATCAAGGGATTGATTGCTTGTAAGTGTTAGTAAGCCGATGGCATTGGCGATGCTTATAAATACATCCCTTTAAATGCGGAAAAGCACGCGTACTATCATTTGTAAACAATGTCAACACATATAAGAGGATTCCTAGGAGTACAGGTAAAATTAGATCTTATGGCACACCTTTTGTTATCAATGTTTACAAACACTACAGGTATAAACACTATATAATGCCCAGGTGGCCGCTATTATCCGTAAGGTTTGAACTGGCACTCATTACTTTCCGCCGTCTTTCGTCGATGAAAAATCGTGATAGTGACGCATGTTTCACGTGTGTGTTTGGAAGGATAAAAACAGCTTACGGAAAAAGGCGGAATATTCATGCAGTGCCAGGTCAAACCTTATCGACAATATAATAGTTTGGTTCGAATCTGTTTTGTTTTTATTGTATTATATTTGGAATGGGTAGTTTTGTTTTTACTTATGTTTTGATGGGCGTATGCATTTTTTTTTTTATTATTTTTTTTTTCTCAAGACCACCGTTACAGGTGTTTTGTTTACATTTTAAGTAGGTTATGTTGGTGTGCCATAAGATCTAATTTGGACTGTATTGTCCTATTTTATTAACCTGTCAAATTATACGCTTGCTGAACACGCCATATATAGCTTCGGTTGATATCGATCGTTTCCGCTAATAAAAGCTTTCTTACTTGGCTTATTCAAGTACCTGTATATTTATTTGTGAATCTCGTGAAAAACGTTTGAAACACAGGTTTACCCAAGCTAAATATATCCTTTCAGTGACGTAGGAATATTCAAATTTGACAGGTTAATAAAACAGGACAATACCCTGGTAATGGTATGCATTGGTTGTCATTTGAAAACCTCTAACAAATTATGTTCTTTCATACCGTGGACTCTGCGGTTAGACAAGGATATACCGATTGAAGAATTTAACGCTTTACTCCATGAATATTATGAGAAATGATGACGTCATGAATACTAAACAAATTAGTTTTTAAAATGGTACATTAAACACACGATTTTGGCCAAAGAAGAAACTGAAGAAAAAGAACTCTATTTTTCCATAACAGAGCAGACCCTATAGGAGCCGTCTGACCTGGGTCTACTCTGTTTGCAAAGGCGTAGAAAGGCATATTCATGGTCTAAAGGGTTAAACACTGGTCGTTCAAATGACATCTTTCAAGTGAACGGGCGTGAGCTAAAACAGTTACAGGTATTGATCAGAGAGTTTGTGCTTTTGGCGCCAAATAATGTTCATCTGCAAACGTCGTCGTCTGCTTTAAGTTTCAGAGCGGACTTTCCTTAAATTTCTTCCAGAAATAAAAGTTGAGCGTTAAAATATACTGAAACGCCGAGATACTCGGTGTCTGATCTGGATCCAAACCGTTTGCAAAGGTAATCCCAGATATGCCCATTATAAATAATAATAGCCTTATTGTTCGCTTTCCGTCGACCTTGTCCGCGAAGAGTTGTGTTCACACATGCTATGTGAGTGTTATGTTTTGGTTTTGGTATACACTATTTAAGACCAATACCGAAAGTAAAGACTTACAAGCCGAAGGTAGTGACCTTCGCCGATATCAGTATCAAGCTTGTAGAGATTTTTAGAAAATATTATTTGAAGAAATTGTGAATACACGATATCCTTTCATGCTATCAGACCGGGGCAATGCCTTATTCACCAGTTATATGGTGTTTCGACTTGAATTATAGCGTATTTCTATTTCGAACCTCAGAGCCAACCTGTGTCCTAGAGAGGTTTGTTGTCACTTTGGCGACTCGTTGTAAAATCGTGTTAATATTCTGAGAAAAAATAGATGACTGTTCATCAAAAGTGATGATTTCTTTGATAAATAAGACACAGTTTATTGAAAGCTGATGACATATGATTAAAAAATAATGTATTTATGATGGAGTTGTTGTTGTTGTTGTTGTTATTGTTGTTGAGACATAGCATGCGAAGGGGACCTGTGATCCCGACGTCAAGCTAATTACAGGTGAAGGAAGACCCCAGAGGTTTTTCTTAGCACAGAATCGAACAGACGATATCGTTTGCCTACAAAAATAGAGTTAAAACGGTGTATCAACAGTATCAGCCAGAAATTTAAATATTGTACGTAGTCGAGTTTATTCTGATACATTACCTGGAGTGCCTAAGACGTTGACCCAAGAACAATTTTCACAGCTAAATAACAAACCACACGAACCACACGGATTAAATCGAATTTAAGATTACGAACAGACAAAACAAAGTCTCCCGAGTGTCTGTTTACCATCTATAATTGGAGAAATGTTCTATTAGATAATTGTGGAACACGCCAACAGAAAGACCATAAACAGTAACAACGCGATTATTCCAACACTCAAATACACATCATTATCCTAATCTGGAAGATTTCTGCATTACTTCCATCCTGAATTACAATGTACGCAGGCACCTGCCTAAAATTTCAAATTATCGGAGTTTACTGTATGTTGCTTTATGGCGATCCAAATCTGTTACTTTTTTTCATCCCTGCTTTGGTGATCTGGAAGAAAATTATTCAACGATATAGCAAGTTTGTATGCAATTTAAATCTACCAAAAACAATGTAATGTTTCCATTTAGTATACAGTAAACCCTCTCTATCCTATAGGAGCGTTCTGTTTTACTTTTACCTTGCTTTAAATTATGCATGTTTTATTCATTATTGTTCATGTACAAATCGTTGATGATAGGGTTGTTTTTAATATTGTGTTAACTAGATAACCTGGGGAAAATAAATGGAAGGCAACCTTTAAAGTTCGTGTTATCTCGTTCGCTGTCAGCGGCGAGTCTGTGTTTACCTACGAAAACAGTTTGGATCCAGATTATACCGGCGTCTCATCAGGAATCAAATTATTCGATGTTGTGATTATATTTTGGATTTTTTATCAGACCAAAGAGGAAGAACATTTAACCCTTCTCTTGCTGAATTTTAAAATACATATCTCCTTCTTTACCCATGCCCTGTTGTATAATTGCATATATCTTCACTGTGTACAAGTCTTTCGCTGTGCAATCACTGCTGTGGAGTGCACTGGTTGCACAATCAACTTGTAAATAGTGCAGACCCTAATGAGGCATTTCCTGCAGGAGCTGTCTCATCTGAGTCTTCACTATTTACAGGTAGGTGTATTGATGTGAATAGCAAGCGAAGGGTCAATACTGAATATTGACGCTGACAAAACACTTTGCAAGCGAAAATCGTAAAGGCACTTGTGCACTCATTGTTAAAACAGGACTCAAATATATTTATAAACAGGTTACATGCTTCCAAACATTTACCTTTTTCTCCATGAATATACAAGATTCCACATATTATAAATATAAAATCCATTCTTGTTTTAACAAAGCAACTGACAAGTGTGCGTATTCAGATACAGTAGAACCCCTCTAATGCGACCACTTAATGAATAAGTATGAGTATCTTTATAAGCAGGTGGTTGCTTAATGCAGAGCAAAAGTAATGCGGAAAGTTCCTCTAGCTTTCTGCATTACTTTTGTCATTCATTAAGCTACTACCTGCATCTAGCATCCAGAATTATACCTGTTTTAGGTGGTCGCATTAGCGGGGTTTTACTGTACTAAAATCACCAGAGAGGATTCTAAAGACTGGTCACAACACAAGGTTTGGTGGAGAAATAAAGGAGTTATTCTTGAAAATGTTTTAACATACACATCTTATCTGGACTTCTGTGAGTCTCAAGAACTATTCACGAATTGCCTATTGTAAAAACTTTGTTGAGAGAGCTCATACCCTGTATCATATCAAACGTTTTATTTAACCCGTTCCCTGTTTATTATTCATGTAAGAATTAATGACATCATGAATAATTTAACTGATTTTCATAATGTTGGGGTTTTTTTCAAAATAATTGTTTGCTTTGACAAAAGCTGTAGATTCAGAACTACAGTAGAACCCCTTTAATGCGACCACTTAATGAATAAACATGTGTGTCTTTATAAGCAGGTGGTTGCTTAATGCGGGACAAAAGTAATGTAGAAAGTTCCTGCATTACTTTTGACCTGAATTAAGCTACCACCTGCGTCTAGCACCCATAAATATACCTCTTTTAGGTGGTCGCATTAGCGGGGTTTTACTGTATACAGAGTAAACCTGGTCAGACGCCTGCTCTGTTCTTGGCCCACTCTGCTTACAAATGCGTGAACTATGAGGGAAATGGTTAACTGAGTATTTATTTCGACACGAGGCACGAACCTTCTCAATAAAGAATTACACTATAGTGATGGTGTTTCCAGTGAAGCTAACAAATTCTTATTTTCTTGCAGATTTGCATTTTTCACTTAGATTGTTTCTATCAGTGAGATGTGGCATTTTTATTCACAGTAACCACGCCATCGGGTTAATTTCAGGCACAAAGATTTCAGCCAAGTGACAATTATCCATAACATAGAGTGACACGCAACCTGTGTTTTCTGTATTTCTATACCCCAGAAACACAACACTTCTCTATCAATTAAGATATTTCGCAGAAAGCGACGTGATTGGAGCCGATAATAAAATGAATTATTTCTTGACGGTCTTCCGGACAATATCCCTTGAGATATCACAGCTTATCGACACAAAGTCAACGAACTGATAAAGTGGAACTCCCAGAGGATGGCGAAATCACATTATTATTTCTTAAGCTTCATGTCCAGTTCCATCCAATTGTTTCAAACTAAAAAGAACATTTCTACAAATACGGATACATTCGTCACAAAATGATTCAGAAACCATCCCCACTATTGAGCGTGGAGGATAGGTTAAGATGTGTCTGTCTGTCTGTCTGTCTGTATGTCTATCTATCTGTCTGCCTGCAATTATGTCACATTTTTCTTGTGCCATATACGTATTCATAAATCCTAAAGTATTAATCTTTATAGGATGGTTGAATGTTATTTACACATGGTTTAAAACTTATCAGAGTAGTGTCTTTAGGCTGATGGCTGATGCTCTATTTATCACAATGGTTTCAAACTACACAATTCTAAAAATTTTCCTTTTCTCTAGTTAATACTCCTTTTCGGTAGATTTATTCAAAGAGGTTGTTTCTAAAAATAGCTTATGAGGTAACTGGTTAACTGAGTGACTGGTTTAGACTTTATCCAACGTGGTGTCTTTATCTGCTCGGTGACTGGTTAACCGTATCAGATTTGATGTCTAAAAACGATGGCTGTTTTAAACCTTATTGGACATCGTGTCTTTAGCTCGATGACTGGTTTAAACCTAATCAGATTAAGCTCGATGACTGGTTTAAACCTTATCGGACATCGTGGCTTTAGCTCGATGTCTGGTTTAAACATCAGACATCGTGACTTTAGCTCGATGACTGGTTTAAACTTTATCGGACATCGTGGCTTTAGCTCGATGTCTGGTTTAAACATCAGACATCGTGACTTTAGCTCGATGACTGGTTTAAACCTTATCGGACATCGTGACTTTAGCTCGATGACTGGTTTAAACCTTATCAGACATCTTTAACTCGATATCTATTTATACTTTATCTTTAGCTCGATGGCTGGTTTAAACTTTATTAGACGTCGTGTATTTGGCTCGTCTGGCTGAAGCCTTATCAGACACGATAGGGTGTTTTATTTGGACATTTATCAGATGCAATGTCTTTCCTCGCTGTCTGATTTAGACCTTCATCAGACGTCGTGTCTTCGGCTTGTTGGCTGACTAAGACCTTTATCAGACGTCGTGTCTTTGGCTTGTTGTCTGGCTAAGACCTTTATCATACGGCATGTCTTTGACTTGTTGTCTGGCTAAGATCTTTATCGGACGTCTTGTCTATTGCGTGTTGTCTGGCTAAGACCTTTATCATATGTCATGTCTTTGACCTGTTGTCTGGCTAAGACCTTTATCAGACGTCATGTATATCGCTTGTTGTCTGGTTAGAACCTTTATTAGAACTGCGCTCCTTTACATGTTTGGTTTAGGCCTTTATTAGAAGTCGCGTCGAATCTTTAGCTAAATGACCGGGTTTGTTTAGACCTTAAACAGACGTGATGTCATTGTTTCATCGCTTGATATTTGTTTGTCCTGCTAGAAAGTTAACATGTATAGATCGCATAGGATGTTGCATGTATGTTAAATTATTGTTTTTCTAAAACTAGGTTTGTTGTTGAGTGGATTATACAGGGTTTTAGAACGAGGGCGGTTTAATGGTTTGGGGAGGGGGACAACTTCACTCAAATGAAAATATGAATCTGATACTATGTATACCTTTGACCAGTTAGTTGTATATCTTTGGTATTGTTTTAGTTAGAAATACTTGTATTGTGTTTGGACAAATGGGCAGTTGATAATTCATGAAGACAGAGAATGTAAGGTTCTGGTACGATTCTTCATATATGAATGTTGTAAGCGATGTCCTTGTTTTATATCGATTCCTTACCGCATGACTATTACAAAATCATTTCGCTTACTTCGTACATGCATATGTTGCTGTAAATTCCAAACTGCTGATTCAGTACGGGTTGTGTACAGTTGATCGACCATTGTGATGACATCACCATAGTGATCATGTTAGTATCACTATTGCAATAAATCATAGAGACCGCTCAATGACTACCGTCATCAGATGAACCTCAGTCGTCAAAAGACGTTTCGGTACATTTGCAACTACGTCCTCGGGTTGACGGGATCAGCAGTGATTACTCACTACTCGCTTGTGTAAGGTATCCATGATGGTTCTGCTCTCTTAAGCCAGAGCCAACATGAAACCCGTTCTGCAGCATCAGTAAGGTACTTGATTGATGCCTTTCTCCTGGTCCCTGTCACCCCAATCTTCTGGTACATACTCCAGACAGGTTGTGCTGGAAAACCTCTGCCCCCTATCCCAGCAAGGAAACCCACACACTCCATCCTCTCTGGTGACGGGCATCGGTTACATGTAACTCTGTATATTTGGCGGCTTTTCGTGCATTGGCCTCCTCACAAGAATCCTCCCAAGGCATAGTCAGTTCAGCCATGAATAGTTTCATGCTTTCTGATCATATCACGATGTCAAGCCCGGGTATTGTCTGAACAAAATCTAGAAACACAAGTTTTTCCCCCAGAACTACCTTCATGTCCCATGATGCTACTTGTGAAGGATTCCCTGCGTACCCATTAGTGTTGCAGGGCTGCCTTACATCCTGATAGGATGTGTGTCATTGTGGCCCGGCCTACGCATAAGCATAAGCGGATGACGACAGCAGGAAAGTCTGTCTCTACAGCTCTGACCAGATCACTTGACGTTCAAACAATATCGTCTGCTTTGAGGTTCTGAATGAATTTCTCCGAAATACAGGGCCAAAGTAGTGCAGCAGCTCCTAGTGAATATTCTTTTCTTCCTGTATTAACTCATTATCTCCTATAGGCTAATGTTAGACCCAAACTTTTTTAATTAATCTACCGAAAAGGGGCATTAACTAGAGAAAAGAAACTAATATTTTAACCCATTACCTCATAGGCTATTTTAGATATAACCACTTTGAATAAATCTACCGAAAAGGAGCATTAACTAGAGAAAATGAAACTTTTATAATTTTGTAGTTTAAAACCATTGTGTTAAATAGAGTATTTACTCCTATAGGAGCAAATGCTCTATTTATCACAATGGTTTCACAATGTGAATTTTATAGAGGTGCAAAAATGCGTCACTAGGGGGGCAATGTGTTAAGCTATCACCTGTCTTAGAAACCCAGAAATTGCATTAGATGTGGATGGTATATGTAGACAGGCTTTATTGTACAGTAAACCCCCTCTAAACCGGACGTTAAATTTAGAATAAATATTGATCTTGGAGACAGCTTAATGCAGGATAAAAGCCATGTGATTTTCACCCTGCATTAAGCAGCCATTTGCATAAAAGTATCTAAATTCTTCTGTACTAGAATTCTTGTTCAGACGGGTTTTGCTGTACTTCTTTTTGTAACATTTATCAATGGTATTCCCTTGTGCAATTTTATTTGATTTTCTCAAGATTCATTTGTCAAATAGTGATCATGATTTATTTCCCCGTATGATCCAAGTGACCCGCCTTGTCGCCACCACCAAACTTTTCCACGAGGTGTTTCGATTGAGTACCCTAGAGAAATATAACGCTTATATTTGAACGCCTTTAATAGTACATTAGACCCCTTCTTAACCAACCACTTCATGAATATATATTAGTGTCCATAACGCTTAACCCTTCGCTTGCTATTCACTTCAATATACCTACCTGTAAATAGTGAAGACCCAGATGAGACAGCTCCTGCAGGAGTTGTCTCATCAGGGTCTGCACTATTTACAAGTTGATTGTGCAACCAGTGCAATCCACAGCAGTGATTGCACAGTGTAATACTTGTACACAGTGAAGATATATGTAATTATAAAACAGGGAATGGGTAAAGAAGGAGAAATGTATTTTAAAATTCAGCAAGAGAAGGGTTAAAATGCTGAATTTTCAAATGGACTACATGTATTTCAAAATTCAAACAGGTTAAACGTATGCTGAATATTTAGGAATGTTTCTAAAGAAAATTTTAAATAGTGCAGACCCTGATGAAAGGGTTCCTATTGGAGCCCTCCCATCTGGTCTACAATGTTTGCAAAGGGCATTAATGACTCTTTTCTCGCACTGTAAGGGTTATAAACAGATACGAAACCAACCGAATAAAACTGAAACATCGTCGATATCAAACACATGGGTGTTTGTCATTTTCAACGTGTATTGGATAGGTTTTCTTGCGATATACTACTTTTATATTGTATATTTTAGACATTTTTAAACGCGTCGAATGTAGGGACTTCCCCTTTAAGACTTGTTCTAATCTTATACACGTGCAGATCAGAATTCCTAAAAGAATCGTGCAATAGCAACTTTGTTGACCCTGTTATTCATTATCGACTTAACCAGGTCATATCAACAAAATAGAACATTATCGCTGTAACATTATAGTCGTACTTAACCCTTTCACCTCCGCAGTCGCATAAATGCACCACGACAAATAGTGCAGTCCCAGATCAGAAGCCGCCTTGAAAAGGCGGCATCTGATCAGGGACTTCATTATTTGTCTCAATCTCTATTTCTATATATGTGCTTTATTCCTTTAAAATTTGCATTTATTTATCTCATTTCCTTATTTTACTGAATGATCTAACAAACTTGGATTGCAGACGACAATTAGAAATTTGGCGCCGAAATGGTTAAATGAACTAGAAGTAAAATCTATTTTAACTCTTATCCCGCTATCCGCGAGCTGACCCACCATTGCAAACGGCTTGTATACAGATGAGTAGCCGAGTATCTAGATTAGTATCCAAACCATTTGACACTCGGTCAATAATTTCTCAATTCTAAGCTTGATTGGGCCGGATTTCAATTGCACCAGTTTCAATTGCACCAGTTTCATTTATGAGTACACCGTATTTATTTTCTGCAGAGTAAGAGTTACGATTTGCAGCTGACAACAAGTTTCGCAGATAAAACTTTTTTGCAGTTGAAAGCCGTCTTAACCTTTTTAATCCATAGATACGTCTTTCTTAGCCTTTGCAAACAGAGAAGATCCAGATCAGAGGCTTCTACAGGCTATGCTATAATATAGATATGATTCTGTAGTTTCTACCATGGTCAAAATACCCCGTGTCCATGTGCTGTTTTAACAATTAATCTAATTAATATCCATGATTTTTAAAATGAATATTCATGGAGTAAAGGATTAAAAACGACAGAGATACTGACCATTTCGCATTTTGTCTTTTCAAGAAATTTGAACCGAACAAATAGCGTCATCTGTCGGGAGACTTGGGAGAATTACTTGAGAAAGCAATGCATTATATTACAATTTACATTGCTAAAACATGGCATTCAATTACAATTACACCTAATTAACAAATGCATTGCATAATATTACAATTACGTGGCTCAAAGAGGTGCATTTAGTTCAGTGATAATCCGTACTAATTCTCTCTCTCTCTCTCTCTCTCTCTCTCTCTCTCTCTCTCTCTCTCTCTCTCTCTCTCTCTCTCTCTCTCGCTCTCGCTCTCTCTCTCTCTCTCTCTCGCTCTCGCTCTCGCTCTCGCTCTCGCTCTGTCTCTGTCGCTGTCTCTCTGTCTCCGTCCCTCTCTGTCTATCTCTCTGTCTCTCTCTGTCTCTGTCTGTCTCTCTGTCTGTCTGTCTCTGTCTGTCTCTCTGTCTCTGTCTCTGTCTCTGTCTCTGTCTCTCTTTCTCTGTCTCTGTCTCTCTCTCTCTCTGTCTCTCTCTCTGTCTCTCTCTCTCTCTGTCTCTGTCTCTCTGTGTGTCTCTCTCTGTGTCTCTCTGTGTCTCTGTCTGTCTCTGTCTCTGTCTCTGTCTCTGTCTGTCTGTCTGTCTGTCTCTCTCTCTCTCTCTCTCTCTCTCTCTCTCTCTCTCTCTCTCTCTCTCTCACACACACACACTGGGTAAGTAAATCACGTTTAGGCAAATCGATCGTAACACTGCATCATGATACCTGTGTGGCAAGCAACATTCTGGTGTGGTGTAAACTTACCACCGTTTCTTCAAAACGTTATGAATAATTTAAACATGGTATTCAATATGCTCCTCAAACTGTTAAATCAGTTGAATGCTGAAATGACCCATCATTGTTCAACAAAGCAGAGTTCATTTACTGTGAAATGCTTAAAATTGCTTTAAGATTATGAATGACAAACTGCATATCCTGATCAGACCGCTCCTCTACGAGTCTACACTGTTTGCAAATGTCAGTGCACTTACTTTTCTCCATTAACCCTTTCCTCCATAAATACGCCTTTCTATGAATCTGTAAAAATCACCTATTGAAACCATTGTGATAAAAATCGCAATGGTTTCAAAATACAAAATTCTAAAAGTTTCCTTTTCTCTAGTTAATGCTCCTTTTCAGTAGATTTATTCAAAGTGGTTGTATCTAAATAGCCTATGAGGTAATGGGTTAAAAAATTAGTTTTAACCCATTTAACCCATGCATCTAAGTGGACTGCTCTACATTAATGTTTTGAGCGACCATAATTTGCATTAGTAGTGTAGATCCTGTAAGATTTTAATGCCCTAAATATATTTATCGTCCTATTTATTATTATTATTATTATTATTATTATTATTATTATTATTATTATATTATTATTATTTTATTATTATTTTTTTATTATTATTATTATTTTAGAGCATAGGTAAACCAACTTCATCCTTCCCGTAAGTTTATCTGTCTGTGTGTCTGTTTACATAATCTTTCTGTCCTAAAGTTTGACCTTAGTCTCGACTTTTGAATCTTTATTCTTCGCATGTAAACACATTTCTTGAAGCGGCAACATTTAACCTTTTATTCCATGAATATTTATGTAAGAAATATTGACATCGTGAATATCAATCAGATGGTGTCCTTTCTATAACAGGACATGGCAACTTTAGGCCTTAGCAGAAACTGTGGAATCATATCTATATCATTTCATAAGCAAACAGAGCAGACCCTGATCAGACGGCTCCTATAGGAGACATCTGCTCTGCCTCTGCTCTGTCTGCAAAGGTGTAGGAAGTCGCATTTATAGAGTAAAAGATTAAATGGTACAGTGAAGCTCATTTATAACGAACTTGGATATAACGAAATAATGCTTATAACAAAACAAAATTTATTCTCCCTCTCTAAATAACATATAGTAAAATGGACCTGATATAACGAAATTTGGATATAACGAAGGAAATCAGAGGGTCCCGAGGACTTCGTTATAAATGAGCTTCACTGTATACGGTCAATGTCATTGTCATACTTGGAAGTCAAGGTCAAACTGACTAGTATTTAGTTTCCACGTCTTGTTAAGATGTAGTGTTTCACAAACACATCTTGTTTTCGTCGAAATTATGACACCAACAGTGCAGACTCTAAACAAGAGGTCCCTGCACTGTCTGTCAATGTCCTTATATGGTCACTACGGTAAAACCTCTCTATAACTGCCTCTAAAGTGTGCTAAATAGTTGGTATTTAGGGAAGGTGTTTGCTTACAGCAATGTGAAAGTTAAACAGAACGCTCCTATAGGAGCGTTCTGTTTTACTTTCACCTTGCTTTAAGCAGCCACCTGCCTTTAACGCAAAATACTTTATGTAATTTAGTGGCCGTTATAAGAGAGGTTTTACTGTATATACATTAACGGGCTGACATTGCTATTTTGCCATTATAAATTGGTCATGATTCCGTTCTAGAGAAATACGATACAGACGAACTGTGGTTCTTAAAAGCGTTGACTGAACCCATACCTATTGACATCACGATGTCCTAGCTTTTAGCATTATATGTACATAGTTACACGTCACGCGACGTATCCATTGTGGTACACTTTTGGTACAGCGGTATGTAGATGTAATGTTTTAACACCATTACCAGTCATGTTGTCGTTGGCTTTATTATCTTTTTAACGACGTCTTCGCCATCATACAAAAATAATCACATTTTCGCTTTTAACTACCTTTCCCTCATATTGACGCCTTTAGACCCATTCCCTCATATTGATGTCTTTGACCCATTCCCTCATATTGATGTCTTTGACCCATTCCCTCATATTGACGCTTTTTTGATACCTCTGTAAAAGTCACATTTTCAAAAACCAAAAGTAGAACAAATGCTCTACTTTATCACGATGGTTTCTAAATTACACAATTCTAAAACTTTCCTTTTCTCTATTAAATGCTCCTTTTCAGTAAATGTATTCAAAGAGATTGGCTCTAACAATAGCCTACGAGGGAATGGGTTAACTTTTTTCAACGCTTAAATTTCAGTATCGAATAGTCCACCAGTGTTTAACTATAGACTCCACTCAGTTATAAAGTTTTAACCCTTCTCTTGCTGAATTTTAAAATACATTTCTCCTTCTTTACCCATGCCCTGTTGTATGATTATATATATCTTCACTGTGTACAAGTATTTCGTTGTGCAATCACTGCTGTGGAGTGCACTGGTTGCACAATCAACTTGTAAATAGTGCAGACCCTGATCTGGGTCTTCACTATTTACAGGTAGGTATATTGACGCGATTAGCAAGCGAAGGGTTAAACTTGCTAGAGGATTTTGCATGGCAAACAGTGAGGACCCTAATAAAAAGGCTCATCAATGAGTTTTCTGATCTGGGTATGCACTGTTTGCAATGAAAGTGCATGCGTGTTCCACATTCAAGGACTTACGTTAAACATTAATTAAAATGAGTTACACGTATTGATAGTTGTCGTATCTCTATCTCATAGATAATTAATGAAGAAATTTGCTTGTATAAGAATAATGTTTGAATTCCGTGACAGTAATGTCTTGCCTGACGAAACATATCTTAACCTTTGAATGCCGGAAACGATTGTACCGACACTTGCAAGTAGTGTAGACCCTGGTCCGAGGTCTTCTAGAGGAGCTCTCTCTGTTCAGGGTCTGCCCTGTTTATCATTTAAAAATCTATCACTGTCAAACCTGTCATACTTAATGGACTTTGTTGTTTAAAGCTGATGGGATAGTCCACTTCGAATACTTAGCGTCCAAAGGGTTGAGGCTATCGTAGGTTATGATTTCACGTTGGTTAGCCATTTGAATGCGGAAAACTAGAGTACAGTAAAACCTCTCTATAACGACCAAATTGTGTTAATTCTTTGGTATTTTATAAGCATGGACCCTGTACTTGCAAGTTTCGAGAGAACGAACTTATGGATGGTAACTAGCATTATCATGTTGTCACTATGACACGGGTGACGGGTGTTATCTACAAAGTACTTCTTCAAAAGAAAGATGGCATGTGTGTAATCTACACATTACTGCTTCAAAAGAATGGTGTCATGTGTGAAGTCTACAAATTACTGCTTCAAAAGAAGATGACACGTGTGTTATCTCCAAATTACTGCTTCAGAAGAAAGATGGCTTGGTGTATTATCTAAAAATTACTGCTTCCAAAGAAAGACGACATGGATAGTATTTACAAAGTACTACTACAACAGAAGGTGGCATGGGTATTATCCACGAAGTGCTGTTTCCACAGAAAGATGACACGGCTATTCTCTACAAAGTACTGTTTTAACAGAAAGATGGCATGGGTATTATCTTCATAAAGTATTTTGAAGTATTATTACTTCAAAAGAAACAATACGTAGGCTATAAAAATATTTTTTAAAAAGAACGACGACATTGGTATTGCTTCATATAGATTCTGTATAAAGTGTTGTTTGAAAGTAGTTTTTCAAAACAAGATAACATAATTGTTATAAACTATTATTTCAACAGAAGGATGGCAGTGTTGCTATATATAAACCATTTTAACCCTTTCCTTCATCCAAACATCTGTTCACGCATCTGCAAACAGAGTAGACCCAGATCAGATGGATCCAATAGTAGCCGCCTGATCAGAGTCTGCTCTGTTTGTTTATGATATAATATAGCTCCTGTCTGAGCAAAACTATCCTATGTTCATATGCCATTTAAAAAACAATTAATAATCATGACGTCATTATTTCTTACATGAATACTGAAAAGGCAAAGGGTAAAGTATAACAATTAAATAAATGGTAACTAGCAATAAACTGCAAAATAACAAATGCGTAATAATTTGGTTAATAGTATATGGTTTCATATGAACGTCGACACTTCAAAAAGATTCGACTTAGAATGTCTTATTGCGAAGAGTGGTGGTCAAACTTTATGTGCTATCTACGGTGTCCCAATCACGACAAATGAAATATCGCCCTTTTGCCACTGTTGAAGTCCTTCCGAGACATACATACATGCGATATTAAGCACTGTTAAATATCGCTAGTCACTTCTAGCGAGAAGTAACATGCGACATTAAAAGGGCGCTATCTATTTAGCACATGTCGACACATGCGATGTATTAAACAGAGAATATTATAGCCTCTCCAGAATACATACATGCGATATTGAGCCCTGTTAAATTTCGCTAGTCAACATGAGCTAAATAGCGGCCATTTCTAATATCGTATTAATAATAGCATGTGTCGCGATCGGGACACCGTAGCTATCCAGCCGCAACCCCCCCCCCCCTTACGTCCACCGAAAAGAGGTTTAACCCTTTCCTCCATAAATACGCATTTCTACGCCTCTGCAATAACCACTTCATTCCTGAAACCATTGTGATAAATAGAGCATTTGCTCCCATATTTATCACAATGGTTTCAAACTACAAAATTCTAAAATTTTCCTTTTCTCTAGTTAATGCTCCTTTTCAGTAGATTTATTCAAAGTGGCTGGATCTAAAAAATAACCTATGGGGGAATTGGATAAATGTTGTTCTTACAGGCATGTGGTGGCTTAATGCAGAACGAAAGTCATGCTGAAAGCTCCAATAGGAGATGTGCGCATTACTGTCATCCTGCATTAACCCATTCCCTCATGTTGATGCCTTTTGACGCCTCTTTGAAAATCAATGGCTGACACCATTGTGATAAATAGCTCAAATGTTTTTTACAATGGTTTCAAAACTACACCATTTTTATTTTTATTATTTTTTCTAGATCATGCTCCTTTTGGTAAATTGAATCTAAATATAACATATATGGGTCCGTCTGTTTTTTTAAGACATCCAATGTTATCCATTAAGCGTTAGCTTTAGAGGTTCGACTTTAGATCACACTTTAATAAATCATCTTAATTACAGTAAAACAACCATGATTCGAAGTTTATTTATGAAGAATGTACTATCTTTTGGGGCAAGTGGTTGCTTAATGTATAGTGGGCGTCTTGCAAAAAGCCCCTAGAAGAGCTTCCTGTACGACTTTCAGCTTGCATTAAACTGTTACCTGTCTTTAACCCATTCCCTGATATTGACGACTTTTGACGACTCTGTAAAGGTTACTTGTGAAACCATTGTGATAAATAGAGCATTTGCTCCTATAGGAGCAAATGCTCTGTTTATCACAATGGTTTCAAACTACAAATTTCTATTTTTTTCCTTTTCTCTAGTTAATGCTCCTTTTTGGTAGATTTATTTAAAGAGGTTGTATCTAAAATTAGCCTATGACGTAATGGGTTACAAGCGATCCTGATACTCATTCGGGTGTCCGAACGGATAAAGTTTCACTGTAAATTATTTTGTATATACATTACTTATTACATGTAGATAGATCTATTACACTTCAGTGTATATCATATATCTGCATATTAAGGTCTTTAATTGTTCAAACATTAATCAAAATCATGAACAAAGGAAATGTTTCTGAAATATTGATAATGAACCATATTTCACTATGAGGCGTACTGAACAATACACTATTTGATCATGATTGTCAATCATTTACAAGTCATTTCAAATTCATTTAACCCTTCTCATGTTGAGTAGAATAAAGTATGTTATACAGTAAAGCCCCTCTAAAGCGGAATTCTAAATAAGAAGAATTTAGATGCGTTTAGGCAGGTGGCTGCTTAATGCAGAGTGAAAGGCATGCAGAAAGCTCCTACGGGAGCTTTCTGCTTGACTTTTACCCTGCGTTAAGCTGCCACCTGTCTCCAAGACCGATATTAATACTGAATTTAACGTCCGGTTAAGAGAGGTTTAACTGTACTCTGATTTACGGGAACTGTCCGATTCGTTCAAGCCTATTAAAAAACTTCTTTAAGACCAAGTGTCACACAGCCTGGATCCTGGTGAGACGCCGAGTCACTCGGCGTCTCATCTGGAACTAAGCGGTTTGCAATACCAGTTAGGTTAGGTATAGTATTGGAAGGGCTATATTGTTTATTCCTATATTATTCATAATTCGAGATAATGGTTACATTCAATACCAAAATTGTTTCGGTTTGGCTGATATTTTATATTGTTTGCATTACAAACAAAAATGTATTAGAGCCATTGTTTAGTAATGATACAACTTTTAAAAGTTCCATTGAACATTTCTCCAGCTAACCGAGACGTCACTTGCATTTGCAAACAGCTTGGATTCAGATGAGACGTCGAGTAACTCGACGTCTCATCAGGATTCAAACTGTCTGACACTCAGTCAATAGTTTCCCAAAAGCTTGTCTAAATAAGTAGTAATCAACATTGCACCAGTTTTTAAAGGTGGGTAGACATTATTTTCTCTCGGGTTGAGGGTGAACTCCAATTAACTGACTGGGGTTTGTCCCAAGGGTTTCAGCGTCATCAAATTTCGTTTTGATATTTCCTATTCATCATCTATTCGAGTTCTTTTTTTCTGTGGTACAGTAAAACCTCTCCATAACGGCAATTAAATTGTGTTAATTAGTTGGTAATTAGGGCAGGTAGCTGCTTAAAGCAAGGTGAAAGTAAAACAGAACGCTCCTATATGGGGTGTTCTGTTTTACTTTCACCTTGCTTTAAGCAGCTACCTGCCTTTTACATAAATACTTGATGTAATTTAGTGGTCGTTATAGAGAGGTTTTACTGTAGTGGGGTTTTTGTGTGTTTATAAACAGTAAAATCCCAATAGTCCAAACACTAAAACAAGTATCATTCTCGGTCTTTAACCCATTCTCTCATATTGACGCCTTTTTGCGCCTCTGTAAAGGTCACCTTTTTGAAATCATTGTAATAAATAGAGCATTTGCTGCTACGGAGCTAAATAATATTCAGAGTAAATGGTTAACATTGTCTTTCCCACTGGATATGCATACTATGTACAATTGAACTTCGATATCTCGAACTCGGATAACTCGACCTTTGAGATAACTCCTTCTAAAATTTACAATTAAGAATTGCTCTATAATGTATCACTGCGCATATCTAGAAGCACATGAGATAGCTTAATGCAGGTCTACAGTAATGATGAAGCTCCTATAGATACTCTTAGTAATTCGGCGTCTTAAGCTGTCGATACTCATAGTAATTCGGCGTCTGGTACTATTGATTACTTAGTAATTCGGCGTCTGGAACTATTGATACTCTAAGTAATTCGGCGTCTGAAACTATTGATACTCTTAGTAATTCGGCGTCTGGAACTATTGATACTCTTAGTAATTCGGCGTCTGGAACTATTGATACTCTTAGTCATTCTGCATCTGGAACTATTGATACTCTTAGTAATTCGGCGTCTGGAACTATTGATACTCTAAGTAATGCGGCAGCTCATTAGGATCAAAACTGATAAACACTGTGGCCACGTTGGTTGAAAGGAAATAGATATTAGCCTTTAACCCACTGTAAAATATTATATCTGCTCAAATTAGGATTTGGTGCAATTTTGACTACTTCCAAGTCGAACAAGCTTTCGAGAAACTATATTTGGTGTATCGAATAGTTTGGATCCTGATGAGGCACCGAGTTACTCGAAATCTCATCAGGATCTAAACTGTTTGCAAATGCGAGTCGCATCACGCTTAGCATGATAAGGGCTGATACAGTCACTTTAACCCTTTTACCGCCAATGTCGCAAAAATACACCACGACAAATAGTGCAGTCCTAGATCAGACGCCGCCTTTTCAAGGCTGCGTCTGATCAGGGACTTCACTTTTTGTCCCAAACTCTATTTCTATATCTGTTCTTTATTCCTTTAAAATTTGCATTTATTTATCTCATTTTCTTATTTCACCGAATGGAACAAAATTGGTTCGCAGACGACAATTAGAATTGTGACGCCGAAAAGGTTAAAATTTGTACTTCGCAGTACGCCAATTAGCCCCAATTACTCTAGGTATTCGGATACCCTCCAACATCAACGCCCAACTACTTTTCACCAAAATATAAAGATGGAAACTTCAATTTGGCAACATTTTGATATCTTAGTAAGACTGACTTACAGTAGAACCTGGCCTAGCCTGTCCTAAGCGATATACAGATTTGCAAACAGAGTAGACCCAGATAAAACGGCACATATAGGAGCCGTCTGATCATTCAATCTGAATGAACAAACAACCAAATAAAAGTAACTTCACAATCTAATGCAAATGCACAAGAAATACAGGCGAATGTACAAGCAACTAAATACAAGCGCATGTACAAACAATCAAATACAAACGAATGTCATTGTACACGAAACAAAATACAGGCCATTGTACAAACAACCAAATGAAAGTGACTTTACAAGCAACCAAATGCAAACGACTCTACAAGCAAGGAAAGCACAAGCGAATCTACAAGCAACAAAGTACGGGCGAATGTACACGCAATTACATACTCGTACAAGTGAATGTACAAGCAACCAAATACAAACAACTCTGCAAATAACCACATACAAGCGAGCTGAACAAAAAGCAATATTCGGTTTCAAGTCAGTCCGCTGGCCTTCGGAATTAACCCTTTCCCCATTTAATATTCATGTTAGAAATATTAGCACCCTAATTACTTATCAGCTATTTTTTAAAAAGGGCATATGCATGCAGGATGTTTTGGTATTGGAAGGAAATGTAGAGTAAGATCTATTATGATTTCATAAGCAAACAGAACAGACCCAGATCAGACGGCTCACGCAGGTGTCGTCTAATCTGTGTCTACTCTGTTGCAAAGGCGTGAAAAGGTGTTTGTATTAGAGAAAAGGTTAACCCTTTCACCACCGATGTCGCAAAAATGCACCACGACAAATAGTGCAGTCCCAGATCAGACGCCGCCTTTCCAAGGCGGCGTCTGATCAGGGACTTCACTTTTTGTCTCAAACTCTATTTCTATATATGTTCTTTATTCCTTTGAAATTTGCATTTATTTATCTTATTTCCTTAATTTACCGAATGATTTAACACAATTGGATTGCAGACGACAATTAGAAACTTGGCGCAGAAAAGGTTAATTAAATGCGTCTAAATTCTCCACATGCATTTTGAGATTAGTGCATCGTAATCGAGGACTTAACGGAACTACAAGGCAATTAAAATTCTCATCCTCCCTAATGCAAATCACGCACAATCTCCAGAGAAAATGTGTTTCCGGAATAATTGATTCTATTACATGATCAGAACATAAACTGCGAAGCCTCTCTGAAACTGTTAAAATGCATTACTGCTCCGTTGTTACAGAAACGTGTCATGCGCCATTTATTAACTTTCTCCACACTATGGTGACATGTGCGATAGCATGGACAGTTTGGAATCAGATGAAACGCAGGGTAACATCGCATCTCATCAGTTTTGTTTCTGTTTTGTTGTTGGTGTTGTCTTTTGTTTGTTTTTGTGTATGTGTGCTTTGTTTTATTTTTATTTTATTTTTTTTGTGTGTTTGTTATACTACTTGAGTGACACTTAAAATACCATAGGCAATCAATGTAGACCTAGATCATATGTTTCCTGAATGAGTATCGGGGGTATTTTGTGACTGTGTTCTTGTTGGTATTTGTTTGTTTTGATTTTTGTTGTTGTTTGTTGTTTGTTTTGGGGAATAATGTGGAGGTTATTTAGGGATAAATGGAAAATAAAGGTGTATCATAGCGCGTTTAACTGAACAGATAAAATGTTTAGAAAACGTGTCCACATGCTATGAATGTGGAGAGGTGGTTATGGACGTATTGCCCCGGTTATATAACGGTTCGCCGAAGAGATACTGAAATTCACATCTTTAAATGACCCTTGTCACGCGAAAGTGTGCCATTGTACGTAACGGCCCAAGTGCTAATAGTACAGAATAACAACCACTTCGCCCTTTCCCTAATTAAAATTTATTCGAGAATTGGCCACTTCATGGACCTTCATCAACCCTTTCCCTCATTTCACGTCTTAGCAAACATAGTAGACCCAGATCAGACAGCTCCTATAGGGGCCGTCTAATCAGGGTCTGCTCTGTTTGCTTATGATATTATAATATAGCTGACACTGTTGTTTCTACCAATACCAACACATCATGTGTACGTATGCCACTATAATGGTTCAGCTAATGAACAATCATTGTGTAAGTATTTCTTATTTGAATAGTCAACAGGGAAAAGTTACTTTTGATATTGGTCTTCCATATTAAAATGCGTTACTATGAGGGAACGGGTTAACAAAATTAACATCTAAATTAATTAATGCTGAACAAAATTAAGGCAGAAACTTCCTTCTGGACCTCACAGCATAACTTTCGTCCTGCATGAAGGTACAACATGTGTGTTATAACCAAACATTAGTCGTATTCCAAGTGGTCGTTATAGACAGGTTGACAGTAAACATCCAGAATAAGTCGTCTTTCAAGTGCTCATTGAGGGTAACTTTAACTGTTAATACCCAGACCTAGTCGTCTTTCAAGTGCTCATTGAGGGTAACTTTAACTGTAAATACCCAGACCTAGTAGTCTTTAAAGTGCTCGTTGCGAACAAATGAACAGTAAATACTCAGACTTAGTAGTCTTTAAAGTGTTCGTTGAGGGTAACTTTAACTGTAAATACTCAGACTTAGTAGTCTTTAAAGTGCTCGTTGAGAACAACTGCACAGTAAATACTCAGACTTGGTAGTCTTTAAAGTGCTTGTTGAGGGTAACTTTAACTGTAAATACCCAGACATATAGTAGTCTTTCAAGTGCTCATTGAGGATAACTTTAACTGTAAATACTCAGACTTAGTAGTCTTTAAAGTGCTCATTGAGGATAACTTTAACTGTAAATACTCAGACTTAGTAGTCTTTCAAGTGCTCATTGAGGATAACTTTAACTGTAAATACCCAGACTTAGTAGTCTTTAAAGTGCTTGTTGAGGACAACTTTAACTGTAAATACCCAGACCTAGTAGTCTTTAAAGAGCTCGTTCAGGATAACTTTAACAGTAAATACTCAGACTTGGTAGTCTTAAAAGTGCTTGTTGAGGACAACTGAACAGTAAATACCCAGACTTAGTACTAGTAGTCTTAAAAGAGTTCGTTGAGGACAACTCTAGCTGTAAGTACTCAGACTTAGTAGTCTTTAACCGTAAATACCAATAATCACTAATCTTTCAAGTACTTGTGTAGGATGAAAAAAGCTGTTTATATCCAGACCAATGCCAATATTTACAATTATTTTGAGTCTGCAAAATTAAATATTAATGCATAAAGGCACACTCACAATTTTTGGAATACGTGTATAAGATTCGGACCGCAGCATATAGGTGTGAACTAGTGGCTGCATTAGCAAATGTTGGACAAATATTTATTTATTTTTATTTTTTAAACAATGTTGAACTTACTTCTTTATTTTTGAATTTGCGGGGGGGGGGGGGAGTAGGTGGGGGGTAATGAGGGGGTTCTGAATCTCAAATTTAGACTGAATTTTCGGGATTGACCCGAGGTTGTAAAGTTCTGAGTTGAGTCTACAATCATTTACAGGTACATGTATCTGGCAATAATCAAAATCTGATCGATAATTTTTTAAGAATGTTTAACTTATCACATAAACGTTTCTTCCAGTGCTTCTACGGATAGTTAACCCTTTACTCCATAACTACTACTAATTACTGTGCCTTTGCAAACAGAGTAGACCCAGGTCAGACGGCTCCCATAGGAACCGTCTGATCAGGATTGGCCATGTTTGCTTTTGAAATGATATAGATATGATTCTACAGTTTCTACCATGACCAAATATTCTTATGTATAGGTGACATTATAAAATTTAATCTTTTTAGTATTCACGGTGTATATGTGTCTTCCATGATTGTTCATGGAGTAAGGGTCACTGCCCTATGAAGTCGATGGCCTCAACCCTTTCCCTCATATTGACGACTTTTGACGACTCTGTAAAAGTCACTATGTAAAACCATTGTGATAAATAGAGCATTTGCTCCAATAGGAGCAAATGCTCTATTTATCACAACCGTTTCAAACTACAAAATTTTAACAGTTTCATTTTCTCTAGTTTATGCTCCTTTTCGGTAGATTTATTCAAAGAGGTTGGGTCTAAAATAGCCTATGAGGTTATGGGTTAAAATGCCGTTTGGTTATATAGTGAATATGAGAAAAAACAACATTAATTAATCTTTGTTATCTTATAGAGGAGCCGTTTGATCAGAGTCTGAACATTGTGTTTTCTTCTGGAATTACACATACCTGATTCTGCAATATTTGGTATATTCCTATACCATTATAAAACACTAGCAAATAAATATTCATAATGTCATATCTGACATGAATATTCATCGGGTAAAGGGTCAACCCTTTCAGTGTGGGAAACGGGTTCTTTGGGAACTGCAGACCAAGGTCCTAGAATAGTGCCCCAATTAGGGTTTGCACTATTTGTCATGTTACATTTTTCCTTTAAACACCGCTTCAAATATTCACGATAATCTTGACCTAATTGCATTTTTGAACAGTCCATTTGAAAATTCAGCCTCGAAAGGGACACATTGCTTAAAGGATTGAAAATATCTTGATGAAAAAAAGACTTACCTGTTTAAGACCGTTTTAGTTTAGTTTACACGCTCAGAAGAAGTGCTAGATGGGAGCTAGAATGACCCTGTTGTATAATACAGTAGAACCTCTCTTAAGCGGTCATTAATTTATTGAACATAGGAGTGTTAAATAGCAGGTGGTTGCTTAATTCAGGGATTAAAGTAATGCAGAAAGCTCCTATAGGAGCTTTCTGCATTACTTTTCACCTGCATTAAGCTACCACCTGCCTTACGGTCCCATAATTATAATTCCTTTTATGGCCGCTTAAGACTGATTCTACTGTATATTCTCCGAATTTTCATATGAGCTGTCCTGGTTAGACGCCACGTTTCCGTGGGGTTTTATTCTATTCTAGTCGAACTAGTCTGACCCGCAGACAAGTTTCTATCATCTTAATTCTGTGCACGCTGGTATTGGAACTAGGACAACTATTCAAATACAGTAGAACCCCTCTAATGCGACCGCTTAATGAATAAACATGTGTGCCTTTATAAACAGGTGGTCGCTTAATGCAGGACAAGAGTAATGCAGAAACCTCCTCATGGAGCTTTCTGCATTACTTTTGTTCTGTATTGAGCTACCACCTGCCTCTACCACCCAGAAGTATACCTCTTTTAGGTGGTCGCATTAGAGGGGATTTACTGTATATTGTATTCAGATATGACGTCAGGTGACTCGGTGTCTGATCAGGATCCGAACTGGTTGACACTCTGACTGTACTTTTGAGGAAGGCTGGAAGAAAACATAGCTGAAAATTGTAGAAGACTGCAATATTATTAGACAACGATGACAGTGTTCGAAGAGTTAATACATACCAGCATGCTAATATATATGTACAGTAAAACCTCTCTTAACCGGAATTCTAGTAGAGAAGATTTTATACAGTTTAGGCATGTGACTGCTTAATGTAGGGTTGAAAGTCATGCAGAAAGCTCCTCTAGGAGCTTTCTGCATGACTTCCACCCTGCATTAAGCTGTCACCTGTCCCTAAGACCGATATTTATACTAAATTTAACTTCCGGTTAAGAGAGGTTTTACTGTATGTACTACGCTAAAAGCAACACTGCTTTTCTTAGAGGAATTGTATTCCTGAAAACTGTTTTAACCCTTTACTCCATAAATACGCATTTGCAAACTGAGCAGATCCAGATCAGACAGCTCCTGTAGAATCCGTCTGATCAGGGTCTGTTTGCTTATGATATGATATAGATAAGATTCTACAAGTTCTGCCATGGCAAAAAATTCATGTGCCCAAGGGCTATAGTAACAACTAATCTAATTAATATTCATGAATCTTACATTAATATTAATGGAGTAAAAGGTTAAAACTTGGCGTCTTGGTAAAATCTGATACACAGGTGAGGTTCACCAGGTTTCGGAACAAAATGAAATACCCACGTTTACCAATTCCCACATAGGCTATTTTATACCCAACCTCTTTGAAGACACAACATCTTTGAATACATCTACTGAAAAAAGAGCTTTTTCTAGAAGAAAAAGAACATTTCAGAAGTATGTAATTTTCAAAACATTGCAATAAATTGAGCATTTGCTCCATAGCAGTAAATGCTCTATTTATCACAATGGTTTCAAAAAAGTGATTTTTACCGAGGTGTCAAAAGGGGTCAGTATGGGGGATTTGGTTAATATTCATCCCGCTTCAGTAAAACCTCTCTATAACGGCCACTAAATTACATGAAATACCTTGTGCTAAAGGCAGGTGACTGTTTAAAGCAAGGTGAAAGTAAAACAGAACGCTCCTATAGGAGCGTTCTGTTTTACTTTCACTTTGCTTTAAGCGGCCACCTGCCCTTAATACAAACTAATTAACACAATTTAGTGGCCGTTATAGAGAGGTTTCACTGTATATCCGTTAATTCACTCGCATTTGCAGACAGTGTTGTTCCAGACGTGACGCCTAGTGTCTCGGTGTCACACCAGCATCCAAAACTATGTCACTAGGTCAGAGTTTCTCAAACATATTCAAGTAGCCAAAATCGCACCAGTTCTGTATTTGAGCAGATTGGTTTCTTTCAGAGCCGGATAAGGACTAATACAGTAAATACAATCTAAACTGCATTTTCAAATTAGTATCACTGTCAGTCTTTAACACAGGTGCCAGCTTTATGCAGGGTGAAAGTCATGCAGAAAACTCCCAAATGGAGCTTTCTGCATGACGTTCATTCTGCATTACGCAACCACCTGTGTAAAACTATTTAAAATAATTCTTCTTAACTGAAAACTCCGGTTTAGAAGGGTTTTACTGTATTTAACCCTTTCCTCCATAGGCTATTTTTAGACCCAACCTCTTTGAATGAATCTACACAAAAGGAGCATTTACTAGAATTGTGATAAATAGAGCATTTGCTCCTATAGGAGCAAATGCTCCATTTATCGCAATGGTTTCAAGAAGTGGTTATTACAGAGGCGTAGAAAGGCGTATTTATGGAGGAAAGAGTTAAAACATACGAGATCGTTTTGCAGACGACAATTAGATCTGTTGAAGTACTAAGGATTCACACATTAGTATGCCTGAAGCTTCTGGAGTTTATTACAAGTCTGGTTCTCGAAAATACCTGAACACGTAAGGGACCAGCAGACATAAAGCTTTTTTCCGCCAAATAAGTGTCGGCTGCAATAATCGTCGACTACAGTCGAACCTGTCTTAAGCGACCGTCAAAAAGAGGTATAATTATGGACCTATAAGGCGGGTGGTAGCTTAATACAGGCCAAAGGTAATGCAGAAGCTTCTATATGAGCTTTCTGCATTACGCTTGTCCTACATTAAGCAACAACTTGCCTTTTTTAAAACTCCTATATTCAATAAATGAATGGCCGCTTAAGACATATTCTATTGTACTTCGAATTGTTTGTAGTCGTTAAACGTTGGTACTAGTAGCTCCCTTGTCTACGCTCGACATTAAAAAGGTGGTTCTAGGACTGGTCGGCCCGGTGTCAGGATAATGTGACTGGATGGGATGTCCTTGCCATGTGCCCGCGACAGGGGCATTCCAGTTAGGCAGCACTATAACTTGTCTCAATCGTGTAACGTCTCCAAATAACTGAAATACTGTTGGTCGGACGTAAAACCCAACTCACTCACTCACTCGAATTGTTTGTATCCTGATGAGTCGACTCTTTAACCCAAACCCTCATAGGCTATTTTTAGATACAACCTCTTTGAATAAATCTACCGAAAAGGAGCATTAACTAGAGAAAAGGAAAATTTTAGAATTTTGTAGTTTGAAACCATTGTGATAAATAGAGCATGTGCTCCTATAGGAGCAAATGCTCTATTTATCACAATTGTTTCACAAAGTGACTTTTACAGAGTCGTCAAAAGTCGTCAATATGAGGGAAAGGGTTAATCGGTGTCTAATCTGGATCAAAACTATTTGCATAGCTTATCAGTGATTGGAGGCTGATATAAACAGAATTACCCTTTACTTGATAAGTATCCATCACAGGGTAAGGATTAATTACGTCATGAATATTTATGAGCATATTTTTAATATAACTACAGTAAAACCTCTCTATAACGGCCACTAAATTACATCATGTATTTTGTGTAAAAGACAGGTGGTTACTTAAAGCAAGGGGAAAGTAAAACAGAACGCTCCTATAGGAGCGTTCTGGTTTACTTTCACCTTGCTTTAAGCAGACACCTGTCATTAATACCAACTACATGTAATTTACATAATTTAGTGGCCGTTATAGAGAGGTTTTACTGTATACGAACCAGGGAATGTTTGACATGGGCAGACATTGTAAAATCAGATCTGTATTATTCCATTAGTAATTAGACCAGACCCTGATCAGACGACTCACGCAGAAGACGTTAGATCTGGATCTACTCTGTTTGCAAAGGAGTAAAAAGCGTCTCTACGAGGTAAAGGATTAACCCTTTACTCCATAAATACACCCGCCTTTCTACAAACTATTTTGCAAACAGAGTAGACCCAGATCAGACGGCTCCTGTAGGAGCCGTCTGATCAGGGTCTGTTCTGTTTGCTATTAAATAATATAGATTATGATTATACAGTTTCTACCGAGGTCAACAATTCATGTGTTCATTTGCAATTATACAAATTGATCTAATTAGTATTCGTGATGTCATTATTTCTTACAGGAATATTCGTGGAGTAAGGAATTAACCCCGATTACTGTGACACATATATGACGTAGCGTAGATACTGGCCGGACACAATTTGACACCTGATCAAATTTGAGAATTCTCATTGGGAAACAAAAACGTGGCGTGAAATATCTTTTTATCAGCCGAAATGTAGGGAGATACCGAATATCCATTTAGACATTACCTTTTTCTAGTATATCTTGTTTCTAACCTGTCTGGTTGCACGTATGTCCTTTATCTGGTGGATATTCACGGAAGAAATAATAACATTATGAATATTCATTAGTTGAAGTTATATACATGTAATGGTACAAGAACACGTTTTATTGGCCATTGCATAAACTGTAGAATCAGATCTATATAATAATTCTAATAGCAAACAGAGCAGACCATGGTTAGACGGTGCCTACAGGAAACATCTGAGTGGGGTGTACTGTGTAAAGGTATTTAACACATTCCCTCCTAGTGACGCATCTTGGCGTCTCTGTAGAAGTCCCATTTAGAAACCATTTTAATAAACAGAGCATTTGCTCCTATAGAGCAAATGCCCTATTCATCACAATGGCTTAAAAACAACAAAATTCTAAAAATGTCCTTTTCCATAATTAATGCTCCTTTTCGGTAGATTTATTCAAAGAGATTGGGTCTAAATATAGCCTAGGATGGAATGAGTTAAATGGGTATATGTCGAACAAAGGGTTTAATATTTCAACCATACTGATTATACAGTTCTTGACCCTTTCCCTGTCAACGTTTATTCCAAATTACAGTACCTACTGAACAAAATAGTTACAATAAATGGCCCTGGTATCGCTCACCAGACAATCAGAGAAGCTTTTCAAAGTTTTCACCATATGTTTCTATAGAAAACTGGCCACCCCTGGGAACGGGGGCAAATTTTGACCCCAGGGGCATAACTTTGACCCCAGGGGCATAATTTGTATATTTTTGTAAAGGACATGAACATGGTGCTATGTATCAAATATGAAGCCAAATATGAAAGCTGAGAACCTTCCGGTTTCAGAAGATTTTCAAAGTTTTCACTATATGTTTCTAATGAAAACTGGCCACCTCTGGGACGGGTCAGTTTTGACCCCAGGGGCATAATTCATATAACGTTTGTAGAGGACCTGAACATGATGCTATGTGCCAAATATGAAAGCTGAGAACCTTCCAGTTTCAGTAGAGAAGATTTCCAAATTTTACCTATATGTTTCTTTAGAAAACTGGCCATCCCTTGGGCGCGGCCAATTTTGACTCCGGCGACATTATTTATGTAATTTTTGTAGAGGACATGATGCTATGTGCCAAATATGAAAGCTGAAAACCTTCCAGTTTCAAAGAAGTAGATTTTCAAAGTTTTCACTATAGGCACCCCTGACCCCAGGGACATAATTCATATAATTTTTGGAGAAGACCTACGGGTGATGATATGTGCCAAAGATGAAAGCTGAGAACCCTGTAGATTTAGAGGAGAATATTTTTAAAGGCTCAAATTGTTGACGACTGACGACGCACGACAGACGACGCACGCCGACGGACATCAGACGATGACAAAATCTCACCCTGGGCACTTTGTGATCTGGTGAGCTAAAATGGACAAAATAGTTATAATGAAATATGGATAAAGGGACATTGTAGCCATGTTAGAACGTATAGAAACAAATCTATCAAATTCCATAATTAGCAAATAGAGCAGGCCCTGATCAGACGGCTCCTATAGGAGCCGTCTGGTCTGGGTCTACTCCGTTTGCAATTGCGTGAAAACACGTCTATATGAAGGAAAGGGATAACTTATATTGTTCATATTAAAAATGGATTTTGTTAAGATTTACGCTAATCTGTGTGACTTGAAAATAACTTTAGAGCTAAAGTAAGGAAATCGATGTTTGTATCGACAAAGGGAGAACATCACCAGTAAATGTTGTAAAAATCAGTTACATGTATGTGTATGGAATGTACTCATTTTAACATAATGCTTGGAAAGGGATCGGACCGACAAGTTCTGACCCTCCCTTACAAACCTTTATATTTATTTGCGGAAATATACAATGTAAAATATATAATCAAAAGCGGGGGGGGGGGGGAGTGAGAGAGTAGATATTGTATTTCGTTTTTAAAGGACGGTCAAAACAAAGGTAGCATTAATAATAAAATAACATGTAAAATCCTTGTAAATATAAGACTGCGGTACCTATCAAATGTTAAAATCGTCAGAATGAGACGAACACCAGTAAATCGCTTCTCGTTATAAATCTTCATACTAATCGATTTCCAAATATCAGTATGTAGTGGATGGTAATTACGTGTACAGTAAAACCCCTCTAAACCGGAATTCTAGTATAGCAGAATTTAGATACGTTTAGACAGGTAACTGCTTAATGCAGTGTGAGTCATGCAGAAAGACACTCCATTAAGCTGCCACCCGTCTCCAAGGCCGATATATATTTAATTAAACGTCCGGTTTATGAGTTTTATTGTATCACAAAATAATTAAGTTCTAAACTACCTTTTCGTCTCTCAAAATGGCCCATGCCCAATGTTTTATAACTTCGGAGCATGCTCTTAACTCTTTTGCTGCAAAAGTTTGTTGTTTGCAACCTTTGCCGTCTTCTGCAATTTTCATTTTTTACATTTCTTCATTTTTGTTTCAAAAACATAGTCACAGTAACAAACAGTTTGAATAACTCGGCATCTCATCTAGATTCAAACTGTTTGCATAGTTAATCGCAGATGCGACATTAACAGCGAAAGAGGTGAGTCCCTTTCCCTGTGTGAATATTCGTGTAAAATATGACATCACGAATATCTGTTAGCTGATTTTTTACAATGGCCTCGCTTTAAGCAGCCACCTGCCTTTAACACAAACTACTTGATGTAATTTAGTGGCCGTTATGGAGAGGTTTTAATGTAATGCCGTCTGATCAGGGACTGCGATGTTTGCATATGATGTTATTATAGATACAGTAGGTCGCCGCCAGGTCAGGTCTTGCTTATAGATTCATATAGATATAGATTCAACAGAATTTAATAGGACCAAAACAGTTCTTGTTCATATGTCATTTTTATATGAAAACTAATGTATACATTATTTCTTATGTGAAATTCACGAGTTAACCCATTCCCTCATATTGACGACTTTTGAACACTCTGTAAAAGTCACTTTGTGAAATCATTGTGATAAATAGAGCAGTTGCTCCTAAAGGAGCAAATGCTCTATTTATCACAATGGTTTCATCAATCTACAATCTAAAATTTTCCTAAAATTTCTCTATTTAATGCTCCTTTTCGGTATATTTATTCAAAGAGGTTGTATCTAAAAAAAATAGCCTATGAGGTAATGGATTAAGCATACCGAAGAAATGTCAGTCAGCATTACTTTCAATCTGTATTAAGCTGTGTACTTGAGAACTTGTTCAAATTAGAAATCAGATGACTCAAGCCTGTTATCTCGAAGTAATTTGTTTGCTCCCTTGAAGTTCGCGATATCGAAGTTCAACTGTAATTACAACTTCTGACAATGGAGTAGAGACAGGGGAAACAACTCTTTAAAGACTAACACTTCGGGCAGAAAACAAACTTCCTGTTCACTTGAAACTTTTCACTTGAAGGAGCAATACTACAAAAGAACACATGATAGGTATACCGAATATAATATATTTAGTGAGCAAGATATATCAATATATATGACAAAGAACAAAACAGCATTGTTCTAAACACACCTGAAGGCACTGTCATGGATGGAGAAATATACATGCACATGTAGTTGCAAAATACAGTAACAACTCTATACAATTATCACTCATTTAATTCTGGGTCTTTAACCCTTTTCTTGTTCTATGATTATTCCAAGTGTTAATATCTACTGAATATTCATGGACAAAATAATTATAATAGCTATGGAAGGTGGAGCATTGTAGTTATGTTATAAAGTAAAGAAACAGATATATCAAGGTCCATTAGCAAACAGAGCAAACCCTGATCAGATGGCTCCTACAGGAGCCATCTGACCTGGGTCTATTCTGTTTGAAAATGTGTTAAAACATGTTTACATGAAGGAATACCTACCTGTAAATAGTGAAGACCAAGATACAACAGCTCCTGCAGGAGCTGTCTCATCAGGGTCTGCACTATTTACAAGTTGATTGTGCAACTAGTGCACTCAACAGCAGTGATTGCACAATGAAATACTTGTACACAGTGAAGATATATGTAATTATACAACAGGGCATGGGTAAAGAATTCAGCAAGCGAAGGTTAAGACTACCTCATACAAATGACTTTTGGCACCTTTGCAAAGAGTAGATCCAGATAAGGTGACTCCTGTAGGAGCCGTCTGATCAGTGTCTGCTGACTGCTTAAGAAATATTACGGATTGGAGTTTCTACAGTGTATGCCATAGCCAAAGATTCCTGCAATCATGTGCACTGATAACAATTAACCCTTTCCTCCATAAGTACGCCTTTCTACGCCTCTGTAAAAGTCACTTTCTGAAACCATTGTGATAAATAGAGCATTTGCTCCTACAGGAGCAAATGCTATATTTATCACAATGGTTTCAAACTACAAAATTCTAAAATTTTCCTTTTCTCTAGTTGATGCTCCTTTTCGGTAGATTTATTCAAAGTGGTTGGATCTAAAAATAGCCTATGAGGGAATGGGTTAATACAATTAATTCATGATGGCATTATCTCTTATATGAATATTCATGGAGGAAACGATTAAAGGACTGCATTAAAAGGGGCACATATTATTATAATACTGCTGTTTTTATTACGTTTTTATTTGAAATGAATATATTTACTATTGCACTTTTTACTATGTTTTCCAATAAAATTGTTACTCTTGCATATTTAAACAAAAAGTCGAAAACTGAAAACCTGAAAATGTGTTTGCGAAATCAACCCTGACGTAACAAGAAACACAACATATCACCTTAAACAGTACAAAAGCATTTAGCATGATTAATATATAAGTAGACGGTTTTACATTGGACACACAAGATACAGTAAAATAATAGCAGCTAAAAAGCTAAAAAAAATGCATTTTAATTTACGAGTCATAAACCTTTACTTCATAGATATATGCAAAACCCAAATCAGACGGCTCCTGTAGAGCTTGATCAGGGTCTGCTGTTTGCTTCTGGAATTATAGATCAGATTCTACAGTTCTTGCCATGTTCATAAATTCTCTTGTTCATAAAACAATTATAAACTTTCAGCCAAATAATCTTAACCCTTCGCTTGCTATTCACGTCAATATACCTACCTGTAAATAGTGAAGACCTAGATGAGACAGCTCCTGCAGGAGCTGTCTCATCAGGGTCTGCACTATTTACAAGTTGATTGTGCAACCAGTGCACTCCACAGCAGCGTTTGCACAGCGAAATACTTGTACACAGTGAAGATATATGTAATTATGCAACGGGACATGGGTAAAGAAGGAGAAATGTATTTTAAAATTCAGCAAGAGAAGGGTTAATGGTCATTGTTTTTACACAAAAATTCCTGACGTAATGGGTTTGAAGAAAGAATTTTTCAACAAATTATCACATACATGTACACATACATTATCACATACACATACATTATTCATAATACACTAAAAAACATAATGACAAGAAAAAACAGAATACAAACAAGAGGGCCAAGATGGCCCTTAATCGCTCACCTGATTACCATAGATTTAAGATTTTTGCTGGGTAGCCCATGGTTAGGGTCAATATTGACCTTAGGGGCAATATATGAACAATGTTGATAGTGGATCATGAGCAGTGAATCATGAGCAGTGGTTCTGCAGAACAAGAGTTTCAAAAATTTAGTCTATTGATTTGATCAAGACAATGATTCTGACCAATGAAGATTGGGCTAAAATGTGCCCTCTAAAGTATTTTTTCAAAGATTTAACCTAGTGACCTACTTTTTATTCCCACCCAACCCATGATCACACTCAACCTTGATATCACCAAGACAAACACTCTGAGAAAGTTTGAGGAAGACTGGGCTAAAAATGTGGCCACTGGAGTGTAAACTAGATTTCTCTAAGATATGACCCAGTGACCTACTTTTTGACCTCACATAACCCACTTTCAAACTTGTCTAAGATTTTATAAGGACAATCATTCTGACCAATTTTCATGAAGATTTGGCTATAAATGTAACCTCTAGGGTGTTCACAAGGTTTTCCTACTATTTGACCTAGTGACCTAGTTTTTAACCCCTCATAACCCACTTTCAAACTCGTCCAAGATTTTATCAAGACAATCATTATGACTAAGTTTCATGAAGATTGGACAAAAAATGTGACCACTGGAGTGTTCACAAGGTTTTTCTACTATTTGACCTAGTGACCTAGTTTTTAATTCCACTTGACCCACTTTCTAACTCGTCCAAGACTTTATCAAGACATTCATTCTGACTAAGTTTCATGAAGATTGGACTAAAATTGTGACCACTAGAGTGTTCACAAGGTTTTTCTACTGTTTGACCTAGTGACCTAGTTTTTAACTCCACTTGACCCACTTTCAAACTCGTCCAAGATTTTATCAAGACATTCATTCTGACCAAGTTTCATGAAGATTGGACTAACATTGTGACCACTAGAGTGTTCACAAGGTTTTTCTACTGTTTGACCTAGTGACCTAGTTTTTTACCCCACATGACCCATTTTTCAAACTCCTCCGAGATTTTATCAAGACAATCATTCTGACCAAGTTTCATGAAAATTGGGCTAAAAATGTGACCTGTACAGGGTTCACAAGGTTTTCCTACTATTTGACCTAGTGACCTAGTTTTTAACCCAACTTGACCCACTTTCGAACTTGTCCGAGATTTCATCATGACATTCATTCTGACCAAGTTTCATGAAGATTGGACAACAATTGTGACCACTAGAGTGTTCACAAGCAAATTGTTGACGACGGACGACGGACGACGGACATTCAAGTATCCCAAAAGCTCACCCTGAGCTTTGCTCAGGTGAGCTAAAAAGAAAAGACAACACAAGGGTTGTTCAATCAACTCAAACAAAATAAAAACAGAAATAAACAGGTATAAACAGCAAGATAATACTTTGTGTAGTGGATTTTCAGATAACATCGGAATTAAACCCTTGCAATGCGGGATGAGTAACTACTGTCCTTTTCAAACAGCGTAGACCCCCCTAGAAGAACCCTCTCATCTGTTCTACACTGCTTGTCATGTAACTGTTAACACTGTAACTTGTGATGACTTAAACAGGTTGAATCCAGATGCAGAACCAGATACGTTTGAGCTTTATCCAAATGCAGCACCAGGTAAGTTGGAACTTCATCCAGATGCAGCACCAGGTAAGTTGGAGCTTTATCCTAATTCAGCTCCAGGTAACTTATCATTTCTCAAGCAAACAGAACAGACCCTGATCAGACAAACCCTATAGCAGCTGTCTGATCTGGGTCTACTGTTTGCAAAGGCCCTGATCAGACGGTTCTATAGGAGCAATCTGATCTGGGTCTTCTGTGTTTGCAAATGCATGAAAAGGTGTTTATATGAATGAAAGAGATATACATGTATAAAGTAGAGTTAGTACACTTTTTCTGAAATTTTATTTTATGCTGTTTATAAACTCACTTTAACTCTTTACTCCATGAATATTCATGAAAGAAATAATGACAGCATTACCTTAATTGTTATAATAGCACATGGACACAGGGAGTTTTTGCCATGGCAGAAACTATAGATTCATATCTACCGGTATATTATATCTTGAGTAAACCGAGCAGACCCTGATCAGATGGCTCCTACAGGAGCCATCTGATCTGGGTCTACTCTGTTTGCAAAGGCATTGAAAGGTATAAACACATAGTGTATCCATAGGACACATTAAACACACAAATGCCTCTTACAAGCCACAAAGGGACACAATTCATCCAAAAATTGATGTAAACAATGTACTATTCTAACCAACCTTCATCTGTATTGCATAAGAATACTTTGTAAAACATTTTTTTTTAATACTAATACTAATTGATCTGCAACCATTATTCAGACACAACAAAAGAGGGTCATTCTGGTTTGGGATGGTTTTTATCGGGTTTTACGTCGCTTTAACAGTATTTAACAGTCATCCCAACATCCAGCTAATTACAGGTGGAGGAAGACCCCAGAGGTACTTCTGGTTACAGAACAAATAGCATTGTTTCATGCACAGAACATCTGGGTAGAACCACCAACCTACCACAAGTCAGCTGGAAGGTTCCCCACATGAAAAATCCAAATGCCCAGATCAGGATTCAAACCACAGTGTTGAGGGGTTATACGATTGTCAGTCAAAGACTATAATCACTCAACCACGGAGGCCCGAGGGTCAATCTGGGGTATCCTAATTACCGTTAAGTATTTGGATAGACAAACTTTGGAAAATAGTGCAGAACAGATCAAACTTCTCCTAAAGGTGTCAAAGTGGTGTAATATTGAATTATTCAGTTTTTACACAAGTGGGTGGAGAAGTGAGGCTGGGTATCCAAATACTTAGGGTAGTTAGGGTAACACTGTTTGCCACCTAGTTTCTTGATAGTTCGAACACAACCAACTCTCTGAATATAGTAGAACCTGTCTTAACCCATTACCTCATAGGCTATTTTTAGACACAACCTCTTTGAAAAAATCTACCGAAAAGGAGCATTAACTAGAGAAAAGGAAAATTTTAGAATTTTGTAGTTTGAAAACATTTTGATAAATAGAGCATTTGCTCCTATAGGAGCAAATGCTCTATTTATCACAATGGTTTCATAAAGTGACTTTTACAGAGTCATCAAAAGTCGTCAATATGAGGGAAAGGGTTAAGCAATCACCAAAAAGAGATCTAATTATGGGTCTGTAAGGCATGTGGTAGCCTGTAGGAGCTTTCAGTATTACTTTTGGCCCCCATTAAGCAACCACCTGCTTTTTAACACTCCTTCAATAAATGAATGATCACTTAGGACAGTTCTCGTACAGTAGAGACACAACCTACTTTCTGAATAGAAGGAACACAACAAAGTCTAATTATGTCAACCATATCAAATCTGAAATCTCCATCGCTGAGCGGACACTCGGAAAATGTTGGGGTTTTTCACATCTGAGCATCATTGTACATGCAAGCTCTACTGTCATAAGCCTTGTCAAAGTGGGTTGAATAGGACAATATGGCACAGGTTTAAATGCAATTAAAATATTAGCAAATGGTGTACACCCTGATCAAACTATGACTTGGGTCTACACTATTTGCCTACATTTGTCTATAAACCAAATATTTACTGTAATTACAGAATGGTTTTCAACAGAAGTTTGCTGAAACTCCAACAATACAGTTCTAACACAGGAATGAACCATTTGACCAATTTGATGTTTTGCATGCAGCGTATCAACTACAACTGGTAAGTATGGGTAGGGGTGGCGTGCCTAGGTCCCAATTTTTGGGAGATCATTCAAGATTTGGTTCCCTTTTGCCATCATAGGCTTATGGACAGCGTTTGAGGGCCACTGGACCCAAGCTTATAAAACTTTTGAGTCTGAACTCATTCTCAAGTATCTGGTAAGTCAGATGCTGAGTAAGCTCAAAATCTGACTAATTAGATGCTGGAGAATGATCTCAGACTCGAGCAGATAAATGTCTGCAGGCTCACCCTAGGCACAACACTATGCATATACAGTAAAACCTCTCTAAAATGACCACTAAATTGTGTTAACTAGTTAGTATTTAGAGCAGGTTGCTGCTTAAAGCAAGGTGAATGTAAAACAGAACACTCCCATAGGAGCGTTCTGTTTTACTTTCACCTTGCTTTAAGCAGCCACCTGACTTTAACACAAAATAATTGATGTAATTTAGTGGTCGTTATAGAGAGGTTTTACTGTAACAGTAAAACTAAGCCATACTTTTAGTAGAGAACAAGATGTGTTTGTGAAACACTATACTTTGACCTTGAGGTATGACCTTGACCTTAATAAGTCACCGCTAAAAATGTTTGCCTCCGTAAGTTGCCTATGCATGACAAGTTTGAAGTATGTATGTGCAATGGCAACAAAATTATCACAAACGTTAAAGCTGGAGACAAACCAACTAACTCCCTAACAATTGTGACAGACAAACCAACCAACTCCCTAACAATTGTGACAGATAAACCAACCAACCAACTGACAGAGCAAAACAATATGCCCCCCCCATCACAGATCTGAGGGGGCATAACATTAAGATAATTCAATTCAGATGGCTGCTTTATGCAGGGTGAAAGTCATGCAGACAGTTCCTTTGGGAGCTTTCTGCATGACTTTCAAACTGCATTTAGCTGCCACCTGTCATAAAAACAAATGATTGTGCATAGGCCATAGGCTAGTATGATATTATGGAGGACCAACCGCAAAAACCACAAATGACTAGATGTCATAGCCACAACGTCCCCCAAATAGTGCACATTTATGAGGCATGCATTAAACAAAATTAAACAACAGGGTCATGATAGCCCTATATCGCTCACCTGAGAAAATAGGTCACATACACTCTAATGTTTATAATGATATTTGTCTCATTGTTTAACCCATTTCATCATAGGCTATCTTTAGATCCAACCTCTGAATAAACCTACCGAAAAGGAGCATTAACTAGAGAAAAGGAAAATGTTAGAATTTTGTAATTTGAAACAATTTGCTACTATAGGAGCAAATGCTCTATTTATCACAATGGTTTCATATAGTGACTTTCACAGAGGCATAGAAAGGCGTACTGATGGAGGAAAGGGTTGACATATAGCAACAAGCTAACAGCCTGGCAGTCATGGGTTTTCAGATATTACAATAATTCAGAACTATTGGCTAAAGAGGAGATCTGTTAAATTTCCGTTATACTGACGCCTTTTAGCATTTCCGCAAAAGTCACCTGTTGAAACCATTGTGATACATACATGTAGAGCATTTGCTCCTATAGGTCATTAGGAGCAAATGCTCTATTTATCACAATGGTTTCAAACTACATAATTCTGAAACTTTCCTTTTCTCTAGTTAAATTATAATGCTCCTTTTGTAAATTTATTCAAAGAGGTTGGATCTAAAAATAGCCTATGAGGGATTAGGCTAAATGTCCCATTATAGCCATATAAGGAAATTAGCCCCTACCATAGTAGCCATGTTTTTTCAAACTAATCATAGTTATTTGAAGTATATTGGGAGAAGGTCGCCTACTGATTATTCCTGCAAACAATTCAGAATGATTTTAAACAATTTCCTGCAAAATTATATTGAAATCTGACAAGAAGTTTCATAGGAAGATTTTTTAAATTTCCACCATAGATATAGACAGAAAATCAGCCCTGTCCCTAGTGGCCAGATCTTATCAAATCAAAATGATTTGAACAAATTTAGGAGAAAAATTGTTTAAAAAATTGCTAAAAACGACACACAGTGCATGACAATGGAAGCCGGACTCAGCACAATCCTAAAAGGTCACCTTGGTACTTTGTGCCAAGTGAGCTATAAAATAACAACAAACAATGAATCAAAAACTAAATGATTCAGAATTATGAAACATATCTGCACAACAATGGCTTTCTGCAACACTATTGCAACTAAAAAGCAAAATTCAGTGCAACAGATAAAGAAGAGCATTCAAATATCATCATTTCTCCACGACAAAATATAAAGAAGCATATTTAAATATCGTTATTTCTCCATGACAATCCTATGTTATGACCACTCTTTAAAATCATCTCGAACAGACAATTCAAAAGATTATACACAACATAGGGTTTTGAGCTGAAATAAAATTTTAATTAATGCATTTTATCTGGGCCTTTGAAATTTATTATAACTTTTACAAAATGTTTAAATCCCGATGAGACCCCAAGCAAATCATTGTACATGTACATGTATTATAATTACTGTCTGCCGGTAACAGTCTGATCATGTTTTAACCCTTTCCTCCATAGGCTATTTTTATTTTTAGACCCAACCTCTTCGAAAGGAATCTATTTACTAGAGAAAAGTAAAATTTTAGAATTTTGTAGTTTGAAACCATTGTGATAAATAGAGCATTTGCTCCTATGGGAGCAAATGCTCTATTTATCACAATGGTTTCAAGAAGTGGTTATTACAGAGGCATAGAAAGGCATATTTATGGAGGAAAGGGTTAATGTACAAGAAAGTTTAGTAAAAAATTCAATTGCAGCAGTTTTGCACTAAGCCATGGATACACTGCAAACTGGAATGTGTATGTAATATCACTCTACTTTGTCCTGCATAGGGTAATGGTAAAGAACTTAAAAATACAGTAGAACCTCTCTTAACCCATTACCTCATACGCTATTTTTAGATACAACCTCTTTGAATAAATCTACCCAAAAGGAGCATTAACTAGAGAAAAATGAAAAATTTAGAATTTTGTAGTTTGAAACGATTGTGATAAATAGAGTATTTGCTCCTATAGGAGCAAATGCTCTATTTATCACAATGGTTTCACAAAGTCACTTTTACAGAGTCGTCAAAACTCGTCAGTATGAGGGAAAGGGTTAAGCTATCATCAAAAAAGAGGTATAATTATGGCTCTGTAAAGCAGATGGTAGATTAATATAGGTAAAAAGTAATGCAGAAAGCTCCTATAGTAGCTTTCTGCATTACCCTTGCCCGGCATTAAGTAACCACCTGCTTTTTCGGACTCCTGTGTTCAATAAATCAATGACAGCTTTAAAATACACCAACAACAATTAGACTTCAGATTCACCTGATTCAGATGGCTCCTGTAAAAACCATCTGATCAGGGTCTGCTCGGTTTGCTTATGGAATTATACAGATTTGATTCCACAGTTTCTGCTATTCCCCAAAAATCAAGCTCAAAAAAGAATTATAAACAATCAAATAATTAAGTAGGATTATCAAGAACAGTCAAATCACAAACATTCAAAATGCATTGTCAAAATGATGGGAAAATTTGTACGTAAAATACAATCACGATGCATTTCCTTCTTTTTTCAATGTATATAAATTCATAAACTCGGAAATTCTAATGTGTTAATTGGTACCGCTGCTCAATACTACCTTGTTTTCGCACATTAGTTTGAATATTGCGGTGTCATGATAATCAAACAAAAGTTTTCACACCTTGCTCTAAGCGCACCGATTGCTATTGTTCAACTCAATCAACTGTTACCTTGATAATTTTGTGGTTGTTAATCAGATTAAAAATAAGATTTGAGATGCATCATGGATGTAAACTTATATTGGAAATCAACAGTCAGTCACAAACATCATAAATTCTCGTCTGATATCTCAATGGCGTACATGAAGCTTTAACGGTCATTACCGAGGGTTACAATTGATTAACAAAATATTGAGACTGATTTCAGCGTGCGTCCATAGTATAATGAGAGTTAAACTGTTCAGTTAGTTTAAAGCCATTACAGTCATTTTAAAAGCATTAACCCATTACCTCTTAGACTATATTTAAATACAATCTCTATTTGAATAAATCTACCGAAAGGGAGCATTAACTAGAGAAAAGAAAAATTTCAGAACTGTGTAGTTTTGAAACCATTGTGATAAATAGAGTAATTGCTCCTATATCACAATGGTTTCACACAGTGACTTTTACAGAGTCGTCAAAAGTCGTCAATATGAGAGAATGGTTTCAAGACTACACAATTCTTGAATTTTCCTTTTCTCTAGTTAATGCTCCTTTTCGGTAGATTTATTCAAAGTGGTTGGATCTAAAAATAGATTATGAGGTAATAGATTAAAACATGGCATCTAATCATGTTCTGCACAATTTGCAAACAATCAGACCCACTTTGATGACTCATGCTATGTGTTCTATTTATGTAAAAAAAAAAGAATTTTGTATAGTTTTGATCTTGATGGGAGTAACTCCGGCGTCTAGACTAATCTAGGTCAATACTGTTTGCATAATGAATTTTAATCCTTTACTCCATGAATATTCATGTAAGAAATTAATGACATCATGAATATTAATTAGATTAGTTGTTATAATAGCACATGGTCACAGGAAGTTTTGGCCATGGCAGAATCTGTAGCATCATATCTAGATTATATCATAAGCAAACAGAACAGACCTTATAGGAGCAGTCTGATCTGGGTTAACCCTGTTTTCAAAGAATTTATGGAGTAAAGGCTTAACGCTTTCCCTGTTCCATATTTAGTCCAAATTTTAATACCTACTGAATACTCACGAGCAAAATAGTTACAATGAAATATGAAAGGTGTAACATGTAAGCCATTTTAGAAACTAAAGAAACAGCTCTATCAATTTTCATAAGCAAACAGAGCAGACCCTGATCAGATGGCTCCTCTAGGAGCCATCTGATCTGGGTCTTCTCTGTTTACACGTTTATAGGAGGGAAAGGCTTAAATCAGTTTGACAAATGATGGAGGAAATAACTCTTCGCGTATAAAGCTAAAGGCTGACTTCCGGTCTCGGGTGTTCTAGGTGGACACCTCAAACCGACCATACAGGGCCTGTGAGGCACTGGTCTTCTTCTTCTTTATGTAACACGTCACACACACAAGTGTATTCAGCACCAGCAGGCTACCAAGAGCAATGGCCACAATCCATGCTGCAAGAGAGAAACAAATAATCAGTCAAGGTTTTAGCCTAAATCTATTGTACACTACAACTTCTTTAATCCTTTACGCCATGTTATAAACTAGAACTATCACTAAAGGTGGTGGAATACCCCCCCCCCCCCTCCCCCATTCAGCTGCCGTGATCGTAAATCAAACCAGGTTATGCCACGGACAGACAGACAGACAGACCAACTGACCGACCAACACATCGACTCCAATACACCCCCTCTCAAACTTCGTTTGCAGGGGTATAATAATTTATGTATGAATAATTGAATATCAACGGTAGAATCAGATCTACAGTAAAACCTCTCTATAAAGGCCACTAAACTACATCAAGTATTTTGTGTTAAATGCAGGTGGCTGCTTAAAACAAGGTGAAAGTAAAACAGAACGCTCCTATAGGAGCGTTCTGTTTTACTTTCATCTTGCTTTAAGCAGCCACCTGCCCTAAATACCAACTAATTAACACAATGTAGTGGCCGTTATAGAGAGGTGTTACTGTACTTTATTGGTATATAATTCAGGAAGCAAACAGGACAGAACCTGATCAGACAACTGCTACAGGAGCCATCAGATCTGGGTTTACTCTGTTTGCACTAGTGTTAAAAAGGTCTATTTATGGAGTAAAGGGTTAAACTTCTTGTTGGCTTCAATTCTTACTCTGGCTTGCAAAACTATCATCTGTCACAATTTTCAGTCCCCGCTTTCTTAACCCCCTTCCCTGTTCTGTGTTTATTCCAAATTCCAATACCTACTGAATATTCATGGCCAAAATAGCTAAACTGTATAATGAAATATGGAAGGTGGAAATTGTAGCCATTTTATAACTAACAATGCAAATTCATAGAATTGATATCCCCTGCCAAAGGTATTATCTAGTAAAATGGCAAACAATTGGGTGGGGGGAATCTGTAGATAATCAATTTAAAACATGAGGGCTATGACAGCCCTGCATCGCTCAACCAGGTTTTACTTGTCTTTGATACATACCTAAAATGGATATTTTGACCAACTTAATGAATATAGGGCCAAATTACTGCTTTCTATGGCAATCTTTAATAATAGTGTACATGTGTTGATACTGAATAAGCCACAGCAAGGGGAAATGTGCCTAATTGTATTACAAAAAGTATAGACCTAGACTGGCTGCCGCATCTCTGCTATGGCATCTGATCCAGTCTACTACTTTTTGCATTAGTTGTAGTTTGTATATACCATACAGTTTATTCTGATATAGTGAATCATTACATATCCTATTGGGTGTTGCATTGGTGACGTGGTTGCTGATCTGTTTCTGAAATGTTTGAATCATAAGGCCTATTTTATCTTGACACTGCTTGAATATAAAAGCTGTATAAAGCATATTCAAGTACTTAATACAAAACAGTATTGAACAGTATCCGTCTGTTTTCAGCAGGGGATTAGGGCAATAAATATATGATTTTTGTGTGTCAAAGGGGAATACATGGGAACGATGCCATGGCAATAACAAATATTCATGTTGAGTTTCAATGAATTCTGTCAATCCGTTACAGAGATATAGCATTGGACGGGAAAAAAATATGATTTTTGATAATCAAAGGGCAATAACTTCTAAATGTTACAAGAGACCTGGAAAAGTAATACATGGGAACGATGCCCCAGTGATAACAAAATTAATATTCATGTCAAGTTTCATTGAATTCGGTCAATCTGTAACAGGGATATGGCATTGGTTGGAAAAAAATGTCATTTTTGTGTATAAAAGGGAAATAACTCCTAAATGCTGCAAGCGATCTGAAAAAGTAATACATGGTAATGATGCCCCAGTTATAACATATATTCATGTCGAGTTACATTGAATTCTATCAATCAGTTACAGAGATATGGCATCGGACAGAAACCGGATGGACAGACAGAAGGACAGAAAGACAGATGGAAGGATGGACGAACAAACCCAAAACAATATCCCTCAGCCTTTGGCAGGAGATAAAAAAACTGATCAATCAAATTCCATTAGAAAACAGAGCAGACTCTGATCAGGTGGCTCATATAAGAGGTGTCTGATCTTGGTCTACTCCGTTTGCAAAGCCGTAGAAAGGCGTATTTATGGAGTAAACAATGAATTGCAGCAAGATATGGTTGCTAAAGAAATAAGAGATTTTGATATGTATCTTATTCACAGTCCTTTCTGTCAGCTCAATTAAAACTTTTACTCCATGAATAGTCATGCAATCTCCATCTGTTCTAAATGATAACTAACTGAAGTCCTATATCAAAAACTAGAAAACTGACTCAGTCATCGAGGGCCCTGCAGATGATCTTTTCTGAATATGGCGCTTTTGATAAATCAAGGGCAGATAATTCTGGACATGGTGATCTCATTCAACCAAAACACTATAGGTGTCTTCCCCTCATAATACTAAGCATATGCTCTCAATATGAACCAAATATGTGAAGTACCCTCCGAGTTATTGCGTCACATCAAAATTGTTGACAGAAGTTGATGGCATTTTTGAAAAATCGAGGGCAGATAACTCTAGACATAGTAAACGGATTTAACCCCAAAACTATAGGCGTCTTCCTCTGATGATACTTAGCATTTGCCCTTAATATGAAACCAATATGTGAATTGCTGTTCGAGTTATTGCGTCACATCAAAATTGTTGACAGCATTTTTGAAGAATTAAGGGCAGATAACTCTAAACATAATGATCCGATTCAACCCAAAAACTATAGGCGTCTTCCTCTGATGATACTAAGCATATGCCCTTAATATGAAACCAATATGTGAATTACTTTTTGAGTTATCGCATCACATTAAAATGACGGATGGACAGAAAATGTGATTCCCTATAGGGCTCTTGCATTTTCAATGCAGGGCCCTAATAAAACAAGATGTGTTTGTCAAACACTATGCCCCCCCCCCCCGGATATGACCTTTGACCCTGAAGTATGACCTTGACCTTAGCATGTCACTCCTCAAAATGTGCAACTTCATATGATACACATGCATGCCAAATATCAAGTCTCTATCTCTACTTGTTCCAAAGTTATGGCCAATGATAAAGTCGGTGATTTGACCTATATACTTCAACTCTGACCTTGAAAGATGACCTTGACCTTGACACGTCACCCCTCAAAATGTGTGGCTTTATGAGATACATATGCATGCCAAATATAAAGTCTTTATCCGTCACGGCTCAAAAAGTTATGACCAATTTTAAAGTTGTCCTCAAACAGACAAACAGACAGACAAACAGACAGGGCAAAAACAGTATGCCCCCAAGATCTCATCTGGGGGCATAAAAACACAAGCATCGCATGCGAGTGACAACATTCATCTGTTCGACATCAGGCCTTGTGACGGTGAACAAGTGTGTGAAGTTTGCGTTAACAGTAACAGCCAAAATTAAAGTTTCCGGACCACAATGATGACATGACGATGCTAACGCCAACAACAACAACATGGACACCGGAGTTAACCCTTTCCCTGTTCTATGTTTATTTCAAATGTCAGTACCTACTGATTATTCATGGACAAAATAGTAAAAATGAAATATGGGAGATGGAGCATTGTAGCCATTTTAGAAACTAAAGACACAGGTCTATATCAAATTTCAATAGCAAACAGAGTAGACCCTGATCAGACAGCTCCTCTAGGAGCCATCTGATCTGGGTCTACTCTGTTAACAAATACGTGAAAACACTTTTGTATGAGGGAAAGGGTTAATACAATTATTAGCTCTAATTTTTTTCTTTGAAAAACAGATTAGCTAAGAAAGGAATTTTGTCCTGGCATACAATAGAACTCCTGTAATAAATAAACAAAAAGAGTAGACCCTGATCTGAAGCTTATTTCAGAGCTGTCTGATATAGAAGATTTGTTGCGAGTTGTCTTTTAAGATCACATGATCCTAAACGAGCCTTAGAAAATGTCATTAAGCGAGCCTTGGCGAGCTTAATAACATTTTCTTGGTGAGTTTAGGAACATGTGATCTTAAAAGACAACGAGCATCATATTCTTTTTCTCACATATCAAAAAAGTGTATTTTCGCCGTTCGCCTAGAGGTTCTGAAACCATTGTTAAAATAGAGCATTTGCTCCTTAGGCATAAATACGTATTCATTTTCACAAAGAATGGGGTCTGCCAAGGACATTCATGGAGTAAATGGTTAAAGCTTTCATCCATGAATATTCATGTAAGAAATTATTACGTCAGGAAAATCATTTAGCTTAATTTGTTATTATCGTACATGGACACAGGAATGTATGGCCTTGGCATAAACTGTAGAACCATATCTACATTATATCATAAGCAAACAGAGCAGACCCTGATTAGATGGCTCCTATGGGAGTCATCTGATCTGGGTCTACTCTGTTTGCAAAGGCATAAAAAGGTGTATTTATGGAGTAAATGGTTAAAGCTTTTGCATGACTACACAACCATATTCATGACAATACAAAGATTTTTTCTTAAATAAACAGGACAAGCTAGTTACAAAGAGGAACATTATTTCCTTTGGATATAAGAAATAACGATATAATGAATATGAATTAAATTGTTATACATGTAATAGCACATGGACACAGGAGTTTTTGGCCATGGCAGAAACTGTAGAATCATATCTATATTATAACATAAGCAAACAGAGCAGGCCCTTGTCAGACGGCTCCTATAACAGCCTTCTGATCTGGGTCTACTCTGTTAGCAAAGGTGTAGGAAAGCATATTTATACAGTAAAGGGTTAAAACTCCACTCAATGGAGGAAATTTGTCTACTGACATTTTCATATAGAGCAGGTTCAGAGTTTTCTACCTAAATTAATCCAAATACAAGACATACCACTTCCAGGAGATGAGGATGGTCTTCTTCGAGATCGAAGGACGAACAACAAACATAAATGAGTGCTTTAACCCTTTACTCCATGAATATTCATGGAAGAAAGAATTACATGTACCAATATTTATTTATAGCTGATTTTTTTTTATGATGGCATATTTATATAATAATGATTGTTTGGTGTTATGACTGGCACTAGATCGAAAAAGACAGGTCAATTACATTAACCCTTTCCTCCATAAATACGCCTTTCTACGCTTCTGTAAAAGTCACTTTTTGAAACCATTGTGATAAATAGAGCATTTGCTCCTAAGGAGCTAAATGCTCTATTTATCACAATGGTTTCAGAACTACAAAATTCTACAAAATTTCCTTTTCTCTTGTTAATGCTCCTTTTCAGTAGATTTATTCAAAGAGGTTGGATCTAAAAATAGCCTATGGAGGAATGGGTTAATAGTTAATACATCATAGTAAACAACGCTTCCAATACCTTCTCACTTTGAATGAAAAAAGACAAAGATGTTACAGTAATACAGTTTTACTCTAATTTGGTCATAAAAGTGACATTTTGTCCAAAAACGAACATTTCTCGCAGAAATCGGGACATTTGTTTTGACAATTTAACGTTTTCGCCGATTTACGCTTCTTTAATCCCGTATCGACTTCCGGTGACCTTGTCTGACCCTGAGCAGATGTTACCTGATTGGTTGATCTCTTAGCGGTAAGTTGCTTTGAAGCTAAGAAACGTAAACAAAACAACATTTAAGATTTCGGTTGCAAAGATCGCGACCAGAGACGAGTCATGAATGAAACATTATCCAAAAATATCCAATACAACTAATTTGCAAAATGGTAAATAAAAAGTATTCTGGAATTTTGTCAGTTTATTGTATGAAGACAAAATGCAAATGACACTAAATTCCATCAATGAAAAAAAAAAAAAATAGTAACAGTATTTACTAACAATTGGCTGTTAACTCCTGTAATGACTCGGTTGTGTCCTTCGGACAATTTTTCAAGCGCTGTGAATTATTTTTCTGTAAACATGTGTCATATTTGCGAATGTGTGTATTCAAATAATTACAATGTAACTGGACACACCTTTCTTATTCATTAAATGAAAATGTCAACGATCACAGGTGAAGAACGATTAAAACGGAAACTGACACGGGATAGAAACCAAATTTTGTCAAATTTCTTCTACATTTGTCCGCATACTGACACATTTTATATTAGCCTGTGCTGTTTTTGAAAAGATAAGGCCTGAATGGAGTAGGTGCGTATATCCATGTTTACCATGATCAATTAACCTTTTCCCTCATATAAACATGTTTTCACGCATTTGCAAACAGAGCAGACCCAGATCAGACGGCTCCTAGTGGAGTCGTCTGATCAGGGTCTACTCTGTTTGCTAGTGGAATTTGAAAGATCTGTTTCTTTTCTTTCTAAAATAGCTACAATGTTCCACCTTCCGTGTTTCATTATAACTATTTTCTTCATGAATATTCAGTAGGTATTGAAATTTGGACTAAATATAGAACAGGGAAAGGGTTAAGTTATAGGTGTCGTAAAAAGACTAGTCTTTTCCAATCTAGTGCCAGTTGTATTGGTGGAAACTGTAGAGTCATATCTTTTATAATTTCATAAGCAAAGAGAGCAGACCCTGATCAGATGAGTCCTACAGGAGCTGTCTGATATGGACCTGCTCTGTTTGCAAAAGGTGTAGAAAGGCGTATTTATAGAATAAAGGTTTATCAAATAATGCCCTGTTTGCCATTTGAAAGTTGTTTTACATGCACATGAAAATTGGTACAAAATAAAAAGTCAATTTCGGAAAAAAACAGCAATGAAAGACTGAATAAAACACAGGAACATCAGAACTGAAACCCTCCTTGCATAAAACATGAACTCTACAAACCCATGCCGACATTTTCACAACTCATCTTGGATATAAACTGCGCCTGATAATTAAATCATTTTACAGTGAAAACTCATTATCCAAACACTCAAATACGTACCATTATTGATCTAAACATAGGTGGCAGCTTAATGCAGGGTGAAAGTCATGCAGAAAGCTCCTATAGGAGCTTCCGGCATGACTTTCACCCTTCCTTCAGCAGCCACCAGCCTAAAAAGACATAAAATCTTCATTACTTAACCCATTCCCGCATATAGACGCCTTTTGACACTTCTGTAAAAGTCACTTTGTGAAACCATTTGTGATAAATAGAGCATTTGCTCCTATGGAGCAAATGCTCTATTTATCACAATGGTTTCAACACTACACAATTCTAAAATTTTCCTTTTTAGTAGTAAATGCTCCTTTTCAGTAGATTTATCCAAAGAGGTTGGATCTAAAAATAGCCTATACGGGAATGGGTTAAATTTGGTAGTATCAAGTTTTTACTTTACATTCACCATGAGACAAAATCTTCCAAAAGAAATACAAAACTAAACAAACAGTGTGTGTAAAATATGTATGCCCCTCAATAGCAACCAACCTGAATGTTTACCTCTGATCTTGAAGTGTGACATTGATGTTGACATGGCTTCTCTTAACCCATTACCTCATAGGCTATTTTTAGATACAACCTCTTTGAATAAATCTACCAAAAAGGAGCATTAACTAGAGAAAAGGATTTTTTTTAGAATTTTGTAGTTTGAAACCATTGTGATAAATAGAGAATTTGCTCCTATAAGAGCAAATGCTCTATTTATCACAATGGTTTCACAAAGTGACTTTTACAGAGTCGTCAAAAGTCGTCAATATGAGGGAATGGGTTAAACATGGCAGGTGCACAAGCCAAGTATGTAGACATGTTACAGTTCAAACACTAAAGTCAAGACTATTGGTTAGAAATCTGAGCTTTGATCGTGACCTTTGAAAGTCAATTACTGATAAAAACAGTTGGTCTACAAACCAATATTGTTCAAGAACATGTACATTGAGTCATTGACAATGACCTTTGACTTCCTGGCTTCAAAGTCATTTTCTGATCATGATCAACCTATCTTCTATGTATGATGACTCCAAGTGAAACGGTCAAATAGTTATTGATCAAAAACCAGTTGGTCTTCTGAACAACAGACAAGTGCAAAGCAATATACATGTACCCACCTAGCTGTGAAAGGAGACATAAAAACTCAGTTTATGAACATCTGTCTGGAATTTGAAGGTAAAGAATCCATTAACACTTGTCTTGCAATGTGAAATTATGATTTTAGTTCAAGAACACTTGGCTTGCATTGTGAAAGGAGATAACTACTTATGAAAACTGGTCTTAAAAAGTGAAGAGAGAAATGTTTAAAATAAGTATCTAAAATACTGATGAGAATAACTTAGTACGAACAATGAAAGTTTAGACTTGACCCACACATTTTTTAAAACCAACCTCATAGTTTAACTCTACTGAAAAGGAGCATTTATTGGGAAAAAGATTTTTTTTAGAAGTGTGTAGTTTTGAAACCAATGTGAAAACTTGAGCATATGCTCCATAGGAGCAAATATAACAATGGTTTCAAAAGGTAACATTCACAGAGACATCAAAAGGCATCAATATGAGGGAATGGATTAAATAAAGCCAAAATACCTGTGTAAACAGAGCAGACCCTGATCAGATGGTTCCTGCAGAACATATCTGATCAGGGTCTGCATTGTGCACTTATTAACCCATTCCCTCATAGGCTATTTTTAGATCCAAACTCTTTGAATAAATCTACCGAAAAGGAGCATTAACTAGAGAAAAGGAAATGTTTAGAATTTTGTAATTTGAAACCATTGTGATAAAAAGACCATTTGCTGAGCACTATAGGTACAAATGCTCTATTTATCAATGGTTTAAACAGGTGACTTTTACAGAGGCATAGAAAGGTGTATTTATGGAGGAAAGGATTAACTGATACAGATCTGATTCTATAGATTGTCACATGGTTAAAACTTCCCATTTAGGAGCCGTCTGATCAGGGTCTGCTCTGTTTGCATATGACATGATATAGAGCTTATTCTAGTTTTTGTCAAAGCAAAAATTTCCCTTGTGAATTTTACATTATATAAATTTGGCTAATAAATATTCATGATGTTATTATTTCTTACATAAATATTGAACAGGGGAAGGACCACTGAGGTAAAGGGTTTGCTGACCTATACCAATGACATTTAACTCTTAACCCATTCCCTCATAATGACGACTTTTGAAGACTCTGTAGAAGTCACTTTGTGAAACCATTGTGATAAATAGAGCATTTGCTCCTATAGGAGCAAATGCTCTATATATCACAATGGTTTCAAACTACAAAATTCTAACAATTTTCCTTTTCTCTAGTTAATGCTCCTTTTCGGTAGATATATTCAAAGAGGTTGTATCTAAAAATAGCCTATGAGGTAATGGGTTAACCTGATACGAATGCCTTTTGATGCCTTTGCAAACAGAGTAGACACATATAAGATGGCTCCTGCAGGAGCTGTCTGGTCAGGGTCTGCTCTTTTTGCTTTTGAAATTATAATAGATCCAACTCTAGTTTCTACCTATACAAAAAATGTATGCGTATGTAAACCATTATAAAAAAATAGCTAATAAATATTCATGATGTCATTATCTCTTACATGAATATCAACCCTTTCCCTGTTATATATTCATGTAAGAAATAATGACATCATGCATATTTATAAGCTGAATTTTTATGATATGAACTTTCCATGGAAACTTTTATGCTTTGACAAAAACTGTAGAATTAGACCTAATATCATGTCAAAAGCAAACAGAGCAGACCCTGATCCTATAGGAGCCATCTGATCTGGGTCTACTCTGTTTGCAAATGCGTGAAAATGCATTTATATTAGGGAAAGGGTTAAACAGGGAAAGGGTTAAATTAAAATGTGTTGCTAAGATTTTCTTCAGTACATTTCATCTAGAGATCTTTGTAGCCTACCTGTAGAGAGTTTCTTGTTGTTTTGCTCACTCTTAGGCATGTTGCCACACTCAAAGTTCCAGTCCACCGGGATCACGGGCTTCATAAGCTTCACAAACTGGTTGACTGGGCAGTTAAAATCACAGCCTGGAAAGATTATTTAGATACAGCAATCACTTGTTCAAATACAGGTGTTGTATGATAAAGAAAACAATGGAAGTGAAAAAGGTAATCTCTCTAGTACAGTGATCAAAAACAAAATTAATTGTCATTCTTTCAGATCTAAGAGAATATCTTGACATATAGCACACGGTGCAGACCTTGACCAGATAGCCCTTACAAAGGCCATGCTATGGAGCTATGCTATTTGTAAAGACATCAAAACTTTCTTGATTTGGTAAAGGTTTAGCCCAAGCTTTTGAAAGCCCCCATACTCACTAAATGGCTTCTGTAATGGTTAATCCATTACCTCATATGCTATTTTAAGACCCAACCTCTTTGAATGACTCTACCGAAAAGGAGCATTTACTAGGGAAAAGGAAAATGTTAGAATTGTGTAGTATTGAAACCTCTCTATAACGGCCACTAAATTACATCAAGTATTTTGTGTTAAAGGCAGGTGGTTCTGTTTTACTTTCATCTTGCTTTAAGCAGCCACCTGCCCTAAATACCAAATAATAAACACAATTATAGAGAGGTTTTACTGTATGTCTTCATAAGCAAACAGCAGACCCTGATCATATGGTTCTAACTCTGAACTTAAGCCACTCGGTTTGTAAAGGCGTAAAAAAGCATTTGTTAGAGGGCAAGAATATTTGTGTAAGAAATAATGACCTCAGGAATATTGATTAGATTATTCTTTATAACAGCACATGAACACAAGAACTTTTGGCAATGTCAGCAACTGTAGAATGCTATCTGTTATATCATATGGAAACTGAGCAGACCCTGATCAGATGGCTCCTATAGGAGATGCCTGATCTGGGTCTACTCTATTTGCAAAGGCATAGAAAGGCGTATTTATGGAGTAAAGGATTAAGCTACCACATGTCTAAAAAAAACCGATATGATCTTTGACCTTGATGCATGACCTTGACCTTAATGAATCGCCCCTAAAAATGTTCACTTCCCAAAGATTCACATGCATGCCAAATTGGAAGTATTAATGTGCAATGGCGACAAAATTATCACCAAAGTTAAAGTTGGGGACAACCAAACTAACTGACAGACAGACATAGCAAAAACAATATACACCCCCCCTACACCACACAAATAAACACACACACACACTTTGATTGGGGGAGGGGGGCATTTTATTGTTTATTGCCACTTTGCTCAATTTACTTTTCATTTTTACCTGGTAGAGTTAAAGGAACAACTTCATCTTTATCCGTTTCATTCTTGTAGAAAATGTTGATGTAGTTACTATCTGCTGTCCCATAGAGCTCCACAATCACAGCTGCAGCATATGGTGGACTTCTACCATCATATAGACCTAGAACACTTAGGAAGGCGGCCACAGTAGTATCATGCTGATGTAAAACAACAAAAAAACACAGCTTCAAAATCAAGAATTACAGACAAAAATATCTACAACGGCCGGTCCACACACAAGAAAACTTCTGGGTTTTATAAAGCAAATGGTAGTTTCAAGCATTTCTGCATTACTGTTGTTTTGCATTCAGCTGCCATCTGTTTTTAACCTTTTAATTAATTCATACACCATTTACCCCTAAGCAAACAGAGTAAACCCAATTCAAATTATTCTCTTAGGAGCTGTCTAATCAGGGTCTGCTCTGTTTGCATATGTAATCATACCAATCTTGACAAAAATAATACAACATCAGTTAACTACACATGATTTTTTGATAAAAATAATATTACTTTCATTCTACATGAAACAGTCACCTTAGACCCCCCCCCCTTTCCCCTCAAATGAACATAAAGTATTTGCTGCATTAATATTCATGGTTTGGATTTTTATAATCACATAGTAACAATGACATGTTTGGCTGTGACAGAAACGTCAGATTCAGATCTATGTGTATATTACATGTATTCAATAAGCAAACAGAGAGCAGACCCCGATCAGGCAGTTCCATAAGGAGCTATTTGATCTAGGTCTACTCCGTTTGCAAAGGTGCCAAAAGTTGTCTCTCTTTAGTGGGTGCTACAGTGCGATTCTACTTCATATCTTTAACTTCATCCAATATAATGAGCAAGCTTTCTTCATGTAAGCTGATTGTGATAAATAGAGCATTTCTTCCTATAAGAGCAAATGCTCTATTTATCACAATGGTTTCCACAACTGACTTAGAAAGGCGTACTTATGGAGGAAAGGATTAACCTTTTACTCCATAAATACGCCTTTCTGATCCTTGCCAAACAGAGTAGACTCTGATCAGATGGCTCCTGTAGGAGCCGTCTCATCAGGGTCTGCTATGTTTGCTTACGAAGTAATATAAATATTACTACAGTTTCTGCCATTGCCAAAATTCCCTCAGTGTTCCCGTTTACGTCGTAATCATATCTAAATACGCACCGAAAATCGTTGGAACGCAAAATAGTCAAGTACATTGCGTCCATGGGACGCAAGATCAATGATCGAAATTTTACCGATTTAAACGAATCCAGGTAAATTAACAACTGATACTCAGTCTTACATCAATCCGGATCAATAAACAAAGTGAATCTCACTCCGTTTTCTTGACATTTTTCCGAAATTGCAACGTACCCTTCGCTTGCTGAATTTTAGAATACATTTATCCTTCTTTACCCATGCCCTGTTGTATAATTACACTTATCTTCACTGTGTACACGTATTTAGCTGTGCAATCACTGCTGTGGAGTGCACTGGTTGCACACTCAACTTGTAAATAGTGCAGACCCTGATGAGACAGATCCTGCAGGAGCTGTCTCATCTGGGTCTTCACTATTTACAGGTATGTGTATTGACGCGAATAGCAAGCGAAGGGTTAATATCGAGTCCTGGGTTATTCCAGGTACGTAGGAGGGCACCTGCATCGACTGGTTACGATTTCCACCCAAATGTCAGCATCTAAAATTATGATATTCTATGAGAACCGTTCTGTCGCGTAGTAATGACATTTGGGTACTGAAAAAAGATGGCGTAAAAAGTTGAACACGCCAGGAACTTTAAAGCGTTATTGATTCAAGATCGTGAGTTTAAAGACTTGTAAATAATGATGTTAGCCCTGAAACCAATAGAATTACCATGTGATGCTTTGTATGCACTGAAAATGAAGTGAAAACCGCTTTTAGGTACCAGCGGATACAGTGATGCTCAGCGAAGCTCACTCAAACGATGCTCATCGTCGTGCACTTCAAATCAAAGCATCAAGAAATACCTTATTATACAGTGCTTATAATACTTATCTTTTTGATGTTAAATGATACACCTTTACATTTAATGGTGCAAAAAAGCTCCATTACAAAAGCAGAAGTGACATTATCTGGGACTCAAGTTGTATTTGCTTGGGACGCAACTTTTGTTGATGCCCTGGGTCCCAGGGACTCGGTAAAATTCAATCCTAATGAGAACACTGTCCCTGTATTCATAAGTCATTATGAAATTGAATCTAATTAATATTCATGACTTTATTTCCTATAAGAATATTCATGGAGTATAAAAATTGTTAATTAATATTCATGATGTCATTATTTTGACTTAAGAGAAGGTTGCTACTCAATGGACTAAAATGACTAAAATTAATGCTCCTCTGGGGGATTTCTGCATTATGTTCGACCTAAATTAATCCTTTTCCTGTTCTATATTTATTCTAAATTTCAATACCTACTGAATATTCCTGGTCAAATTAGTTATAACGAAATATGGAAAGTGGAACATTGTGCCCATTTGAGAAACATTAAAAATAGATCTATCAAGTTCCTTTAGCAAACACAGCAGACCCTGATGAGACGACTCTTATAGGAGCTGTCTGATTTGGGTCAACCCTATTTACAGATGCATGAAAAGGCATTTATATGAATGAAAGGGTTTAACCCTTTCCCTGTTCTATGTTTATTACAGGTTTCAATACCTAATGAATATGCATGGACAAAATAGTTATAATGAAATATAGAAGGTGGAACATTGTAGCTATCTTATAAACTAAAGAAACAGAACTGTCATATTACATTAGCAAACAGAAGAGACCCTGATCAGACGGCTCTTGTTGGAGCTGTCTGATCTGGGTCTACTCTGTTTGCAGATGCGTGAAAACAAGTTTATATAAAGGAAAGGGTTTAAGCTACCACCTACCTTAGAAGACTGAAAATTCCCCTCCTGTAAAGCTGTTTTTAGAGTAGTTTTACTGAATTCAATGACACAGATAATTAGACAGAACAAGACTAGAAATTGTTGCAATACTTACACCAGAGTACATATGAAACTTGACCTTGTCTGAGCCATTGATACTGGCCTGTATGTTACTGATAAAGTCCTTCAGCAAAGGCCCTGATGTGAAAAAAAGAGTCAACGTTTAACCCTTTACCTGATAGACACTTTTTAGACGTTTGCAAACAGAGTAGAACCGGATCTGATGGCTCATGTAGAACCTGTTTGATCATGGTCTGCTCAGTTTGCTTATGGAATTATGCAGATCTGATTCTTCAGTTTCTGCCATGGGCAAAAAGCCATGTGTTTATTTACAATTATAATAATTCAGCAGATAAATAGCAATGCTGATATTATTTCTTATATTAATATTCATGAGGTAAAGGGTTTGACAATAAGTACATAGTGGTCTTAGGTACAGTAAAACCTCTCTATAACGACCACTAAATTGTGTTAATTAGTTGGTATTTTGGGCAGGTAGTTGCTTAAAGCAAGGTGAAAGCAAAACAGAATGCTCCTATAGGAGCGTTCTGTTTTACTTTCACCTTGCTTTAAACATCTACCTGCCTTTAACACAAAATACTTGATGTAATTTAGAGGTCATTATAGAGAGGTTTTACTGTATTAGCACATACCAAAAAGTAAGCAATAGTTAATAGTAAATTTGCCAATAGTTACGTTACTTACATAGTTACACCAAGCCTTTGATATTAATGTAGAAGACTGTGGAGTTAAAAAGAACAAAAACCAGTCTGCTTACCTCCCTTTAATCTAGCCTTTTCTTCACTGTTGTACATTAATGTGAATTGGTAGGCTTCTAGTTCAATTAGTTTGTCAAAGACTGTGGTATTCACCCAGCTGGACTTAGTCATGTTGTGGTGTGTCTGAAACATTAAACCATAAGCAATTTTTATAATCCTTTTCTTCATGTAAATGCTTTTTTAAGTTTTTTTAAAAACAAATCTGATCTGGGTCTACTCTATAGTGGTTTAAAAAATTGTTTATCTGAAGGAAAGGGTTAATATTATAATTCCTCTGCTACAGGTATACCTTAAACCCTGTACTTGACATAGTTGTCTTAACCCTTTCCTCCATAGGCTTATTTTTAGACCCAACCTCTTTGAATGATTCTACCCAAAAGAAGCCTTAACTAGAGAAAAGGATTTTTTTTTAGAATTTTGTAGTTTGAAACCATAGTGATAAATAGAGCATTTGCTCCTATAGGAGCAAATGCTCTATTTATCACAACGGTTTCAACTTGTGATTTTTACAGAGGCATTGAAAGCCGTATTTATGGAGGAAAGGGTTATGACGCCTTTGCTATTGGAGTAGATCCAGATCAGACAGCTTCTGATTCCATTCGTTCTGCCATGGCCGAAATATTCTTTGTTTATATATCATTATAACAATTCTGCTTATGAATATTCATGATGATCCACTCTCATTTCTTACATGAATATGCATCACATAATTGGTTAAAGGTGGGTCTGCAAGGTAGCTAGTTAACAGGAGAAACACATATCACATTATCTCTTGGTCTTATGTGTGCCGCAACACAAGAATATTGCTTAGGTACTGGCGGCCTTAAATTGGGTGACTGAAAACAAGAGTTTATACCGTTTGTACCATAGCTTTCAAACAATGTAGAACAAGCACAGCAAACATATTGATCTCATCTGGTCAGGGTCTACACTGTTTGAAACTTACCAGCAACTTCAGCAATTAACAATCAAACCTGACAATGTAGACTACGATAAGACGGAATTTCCTTCATCTAGCAGATGGTCTGGGTCTTCACTATTTGAACAAGAAGGCCATGATGGCCTTACAAGGCTCACCTGTGACAAAAGGTCACTTACTCTCTTCTGTGTATAAGAATATTGATCCCATTGTTAACAGTATAGTCACAAGCTAACTGCCTGGAAGTCATTGTTTTTCAAGAATTACAACAATTGCAGCGCTCTTGGCTAAAGAGAAGATTTTTTAAATTTCTATTGTAGATATATAAGGAAAATATTAGCCCAATCCCTGGTACTATTAAGTTTTTCAAACAAATCAAAACTATTTGAACAATGTCTGGAGAGAGTTAATACCTAAGGGCTGTTCCATTTAAATGTGTATGGGGGTGCAGGATGGCACTTTTAAATTCAGCCACCCACCCATAGAAGTTTTTTACTAATGCACAAACCAATTAGTACCATTTTTGCAGCGAAACCTATCCATGCATAGCTGTTTTTTAAAGTGCCTTCCTGCCCCCCAATACACATTTAAATGATACAGCCCTAAGGATTATTCCAGCAAAATTATTTCCAGCAATTTGAGCAAATTTGTACAAGAAGTTTAGAAGGAGGAGTTGTTGAAAGATATTAATGATGCAAACACAAGACACACAACACGATGCTCCAGACACAGGAAGATCCTAAAATTTTATCTTGGCACTTTGTGCCTGGTGAGCAAAAGAATGAAGAACTTACAGAGTACAAACATGTACAAATTCTCAAGGAACCATTTATATACTTTCTAACCTCTCTATTGAGGTCACTTAATGAATAAACATGAGTTCCTATAAAACAATTAACCCAGGTGCTCTTTAATGCCATTCTGTTTAATTAACCCATTTGCTCTCAGTGGATTCGTCCATGCTTATATATTGGATTAGTCTATTTTTTATTTAAGGGGATGTTTGGTCTAAATTTTCAATTTTGTTTTGTTTTATATTGAATTTCCTATCAGCAAACAGTGTAGACTCTGATCAGACGCCGCATTATGCGGCATCTGATCAGAGTCTACACTGTTTGCATACGTCCCATATATGGGATCGTGGGAGCAAATGGGTTTTAAGTAATGCAGAAAATTCTGCAAAACTGTAATACTTCATTAAGCTACTAATTGCATTGAACATCTGAGGGTCCACTGAGGAGAGCTTTGACTGTATTCGAACATCAGGTGATATTTACCTCACAAATTACCGTGTCTGCTATACGCCAAATATTGGATATGTTCTCATGACTCCATCCCGACATGTTACCAACGAACTCATAAAATGCCTGAAAAAAATCATATATATTAGAGCCCCCAGATAGTAGGTGCATTAATGAAGTCTACACATTTTTTTGTATTGCTCTGCCACATCCTGCTTTGTTTGTGCTCATCAAAATAGCATATCCATGGTGGTTCTAAAGAGTACAAACAAGATATAGAGTTTGGGACATCAAAACTGAACAGGAATGAATAGAAACTACGGGAAAGTCTGTAAAAGCAGATGGTAGCTTAATGCAGGGCAAAAGTAATACAGAAAGCTCCTATAGGAGTTTTCTGTATAAATTTTGTCCTGCATTAATCTACCACCTGTTTTAAAAATACAGAATTATACATCTTTCAAGTGATCGTGTTAGCGAGACTTTGGTGCACAATGAAATATATATTGAGAAAAAAACACACAATATCAATATATTCTAAAATCTGTTTGTTTCTTCATGCCAAAGGTTACCAATGGATTGTATAAGTATTGACTGACCCTAGTAATTATCCTGTATAACTTGTACATTAAAACCCATTTAACCCATTACCTCCTAGACAATATTAAGATCTCTTTGAATATATCTACCGATGAAGGAGCATTAACTAGAGGAATGGACATTCTTAGAATTGTATAGTGTTGACACCATTGTGATAAATAGAGCATTTGCTCATATGGAGCAAATCGAGGGCTTGGTGCAAAACTATTCGGGCTTGGTGCAAAACTATTCTAACTCCTTCAATAGTTTTGCACCAAGCCCTCGAAATGTTCTATATATCACAGAAAGTGACATTCACAGAGGCATCAATATGAGGGAATGGGTTCAACAAGGCGTTCAACAGTGATGGTCTTGAAGACAAGTGGCAGCTTAATGCAGGGTGAAAGTCATGCAGAAAGCTCCCTTTGGAGCTTTCTGCATGACTTTCATCCTGCTTTAAGCTGACACCTGTCACAAAAAGAGCTAATTTCTCTTTTAACCCTTTCATTCATATAAATGCATTTTCACACCTTGGCAAACAGAGTAGATCCAGATCAGATGGCTCCTGCAGGAGTCATCTGATCAGGGTCTGCTCTATTTGTTATAGATCAGATTCTAAAGTTTCTGTAAAACTCACTTTTTGAAACCATTGTGATAGAGCATTTGCCCCTAAGGAGCAAATGCTCTATTTATCACAATGGTTTCAGAACTACAAAATTCTAAAATGTTCCTTTTCTCTAGTTAATGCTCCTTTTCGGTAAATTTATTCAAAGTGGTTGGATCTAAAAATAGCCTATGAGGGAACGGGCTCTTTTTATCACAATGGTTTCAATACTACCCAATTCTAACATTTTCCTTTTCTCTAGTAAATGCTCCTTTTCGGTAGATTTATTCAAAGAGGTTGGGTCTAAAAAGAGCCTATGAGGGAATGGGTTAAAAGTCAGGAGATGAGAAGACATTTATTTTTCAGCATGAGAAGGGTTATTTCTTTTATATAAAAGGGTGAGCATAAAAGAGTCATGGGCACTAAGCAGATATCAATTTTTCTCAGCATTTGTATGGATTCTACCTGTCTGCCATGGCAGCACATTATGCTTGCTTGCTTAACCCTTTCCTCAATAGGCTATTTTTAGACACAACCTCTTTGAATAAATCTACCGAAAAGGAGTATTTACTAGAGAAAAGGAAAAGTTCAGAATTGTGTAGTTTTTAAACCATTTTGATAAATAGAGCATTTGCTCCTATAGGAGCAAATGCTCTATTTATCACAATGGTTTCATAAAGTTGACTTTTACAGAGGCATAGAAAGGTGTAGTAATGGAGGAAAGGGTTAACAGATTCTGGGTTTGGGTGTTTACGCTTTATTTCTTACCCTGTTATGTTTCTCTTCCTGAGAGATATTAAAGGAATGCAGTGTCTCACTCATCAACTGTTGGTATCTCGGGCAACTCTCTCCCATGTTCAAGTACTGAAACAAATACATACAAGTACTGAAACAAATACATACAAGTACTGAAACAAATACATACAAGTACTGAAACAACTGAAACAAATACATACAAGTACTGAAACAAATACATACAAGTACTGAAACAAATACATACAAGTACTGAAACAACTGAAACAAATACATACAAGTACTGAAACAAATACATACAAGTACTGAAACAAATACATACAAGTACTGAAACAAATACATGAAACAAATACATACAAGTACTGAAACAAATACATACAAGTACTGAAACAACTGAAACAAATACATACAAGTACTGAAACAAATACATACAAGTACTGAAACAAATACACTGAAACAAATACATACAAGTACTGAAACAAATACATACAAGTACTGAAACAAATACATACAAGGTTCCAAAGACTTGTGCAGAACTGCTTTGTACACTGAGCAAGACTGTGATCAGCCTAAAGTCTGTAAACAAATGTTTGAAGTGTACTAGGGATGAATATATCTAGCAGCCAATATTAATACACATCAAAATACACATAATATAATGTATAATGAAAGGTGGAACATTTAAGAAACTAAAGAAACAGTCCTATCAACTTCCATCAGCAAACAGAGCAGACCCTGATCAGACAGCTTTTATAAGAGCCATCTGATCTGGGTCTACTGTTTTTGCATATGCTTGAAAACTGAAAAGACTTTAATAAAAATAAAAGGGTTAATTGTTATATAAGCACATGGACATAGGCATTTGACCATGGCGAAAACTACAGAATCATATTTACATTAACCCTTTCCCTCATATTGACGACTTTTGACGACTCTGTAAAAGTCACTTTGTGAAACCATTGTGATAAATAGAGCATTTGCTCCTATAGGAGCAAATGCTCTATTTATCACAATGATTTCAAACTACAAAATTCTAAAACTTTCCTTTTCTCTAGTTAATACTCCTTTTCGGTAGATTTATTCAAAGAGGTTGTATCTAGAATAGCCTATCAGGTAATGGGTTAAACAGACCCTAACCATACAACTCCCACAGGAGCTGTCTGATCTGGGTCTACTCTGTTTGCAAAGGCATAGAAAGACTAACTTATGGAGTAAAGGGTTAAATGCAAGAAAAAACTCTGTTTGCTTACATTATCCTCCACTCTCGGTTTGGTGTGCACCGGTATGGGCTGCCAGTCTAACTGTGGATTCCATTGCTGGGAAGCTCCTTTGCTGGGTGGGTAAAGCCCCGCCAAATTACAGTAAGCGCTCATTAAACATCTGTCCTCATCAGAACTCTCAACTATGATCTGAAAATCAAACAGTACATGTGAGTGACATCTCATGGAATGCGCATTCCGATTGTCAATGTTTTAACCCATCTGTCTAGTGTCTCTAGATACAGACTGTCCGACAGAGGCAAACAGTGTAGACCCAGACCAGATGGTTCTTGCAGGAGCCCTCTTATCAGGATCTAACTTTTAAGTTTGATATATTCTCCATGCAAAAACAAAATCTCACAGAAATTACCTTACACAAAGTTCTTATAGAAATTACCTTACAAAATAATTACAACACTCAATTTGACTCAGGGGTATAGTGTTTGATTGATTGGTTGATGTCGGTTTCATTTTTTACTTTGATCTTAGTCTTATAAAAAAACAACATGTTCAGTGATTAGGAAAATAGGATCTGTTGCGAGTTGTCTTTTAAGATCAATAGTTCCTAACTGAGCCTAAGAAAATGTTATCAAACTCACCAAAGGCTCCCTGAATAACATTTTCTTGACGAGTTTAGGAGCATGTGATCTTAAAAGAAAACAAATGTCAGATTCTTTTTTCTCACATAACACCAAAGCAGTGTGTTTTTGCCATTTTAACAACATGTAAACATTGGTTTCCCAAGTTTGACCGAAGCACAGCTTGGTTATATTTTAGACATGTAGTACATCAAGAAAAAATAGTTCCAAACAAGTAATTGTTTTTATAACTCTTTATATATTTATCATGGGTAATATATTTCTCAAGAATTAACTGAATAAATAATTCATTTAATATTTGACACTTGAGTTGACAGGAAATGCGAGGTCAGCCATGTTTCTAAACACAGATATGAATACAATCAGGTCAAAGAGTTTGTATGAATTCATATATGTTCTAAAGAGTTCTTACAAGTGTTACTGCTAAAGGAATCTTAACCTGTTGTTCTAACCCGGAGATAAGGGAAGTTATGTGAGATTATATAATTAGTGTTTTGGTACATCATGCATAGTCGAGTGTCGCATCCATGTGTCAATCTCCTTGACAATGAACTCTGATGGGTCTCTTTACAAGTAAACTTAAATCTTGGTCTAAAAATCTGGCCTGGGTCCATGCTTATAAAACTTTTAGTTGAGTCTGAGTTCGTTCTCAAGTTTTGGATTGGTCAGATTTGAGTCTTTGGCTCAAATCTGATCAATCAAAAGTTTGAGAACTAAAATCTGACCAATCAAAAGCTTGAGAACGAACTCAGACTCAACTAAAAAGCTTTATAAGCATGGACCCTGGTCTGTATTTCCTGAACTTTGCTGTTAATGAACACTAAATGTGTATGGGTGTTCCTTCACATGGTGCAAATCACATGACCCTTTTCAATCTCCATGAGTGTCGTGAATTCTGGGTAAATATCCTAATCCATATCTTTGATATTCAGGTGAGCCATTCAGGCCCAACATGGGCCTCTTGTCTTAACATAGCAAAACTTGATAAGACAGACCCAAAGGGTTTCTGTCAATGGGGTTTACCTTCACCCAAATTGAAAAATAACTTAACAGACTCAAGTTTAACAACTACATGTACTCTACCAGACTGCTTTGGTAGTGTTCCAGACATGGACAATAACATCGAACTTTTTCATCATCTAACTTTTCGTAGGTGCTTCGCACCATGTGTGTGCCAATTATAACCATAATAACATGTCCACAATTGTACCAACTACTTTTGCAAAATTCTGTATGTCCCCTTTTGCATACCAATTTAAATAGCATATACTGAGCGAGACCACTCTCAGGTCCTTTAGGCCTTTGATTTTTACTGGAGATCATTTGTACTGCATATCATAAATGTACAGTAACACCCATCCAACCCATCCCCAAGCTACTACCATTAATAGGTCTAACTCTGGGTCCTTAAGACAGATGGTAGCTTAAAGCAGGACAAATGTTATGCAAAAAGCTCCTGCAGGAGCTTTCTGTATACCCTTTCCCTGTTGTATATTCATGTACGAAATAATGACGTCATGAATATCCATAAGATTATTTTTTATAATATGAACACAGAACATTTTGGCTAAGACAGAAACTGTAGAATACACCATAAGCGAACAGAGCAGACCCTGATCAGACGGCTCCTATAGGAGCCGTCTGACATGGGTCTACTCTGTTTGCAGATGTGTGAAAATGGGTTTCCATAGGGAAAGGGTTAAGCAACTAACTGCTTTTGTTCATAAAGTGGTTGCTATAGAGGGATTTAACTGTTTTCATATCACATTCTTTCAGGCAAACATTAAATACATGTATACAGAAATTATTTACATATCCAAAGCATAATAAATTAAAAACATAATACCAGGAAGTGGTAGGTATATTTTATTAACATCCTGATGAGATAGATTAACCCTTTCCCTGATGAATATTCACGTAAGAAAGAAGGACACCATGAATCTTTACAGTAAAACCTCTCTGTAACGGCAACTAAATTGAATTAATAAGCTGGTATTTAGGGAAGGTGGCTGCTTAAAGCAAGGTGAAAGTAAAACAGAACGCTCTGATAGGAGCATTCTGTTTTACTTTCACCTTGCTTTAAGCAGCCACCTGCCTTTAACACAAAATACTTGATGTAATTTAGTTGCTGTTATAGAGAGGTTTTACTGTATTAACTGATTTTTTATAATGGCATTACTGGTATTATTAGAAATTGAAGAGTCATATTTATTATAATTTAATAAGCAAGAAAAGTAGACCCTGATCAGACGGCTCCTATGGGAGCTATGAAAAAGCATTTATATGAGGGAATGGGTTAACCTTTTGAATTACATGTATTGCAAACTGTGCAGAAGCAGATCAACAGGCTCCTACAGAAGACATCTGCAATTTGTCATTTCAAATCTTCCAGCATATCAGAGCACTTATTGTAATTCACCTTTTACCTTATGAATATTCATGTATGAAATAATGACATCATGAATATTTATAAGCCAACTGTTCATTATGTTACAAATGTATATGAATACATGATTTTTTTGATATGGCAGACACTGTAGAATCAGATCTTTACAATTCCATAAGCAAACAGAGCAGACCCTCATCAGACGGCTCCAACAGGGAGCCATCTGATCTGGGTTGACTCTGTTTGCAAAGGGTTAAAACATTGATGTCCACTTAGTTAACCTTTCACCTGAATACATGTATATTTATTTAACCCTTCGCTTGCTGAATTTTAAAATACATTTCTCCTTCTTTACCCATGCCCTGTTGTATAATTACATATATCTTCACTGTGTACAAGTATTTCGCTGTGCAATCACTGCTGTGGAGTGCACCAGTTGCACAATCAACTTGTAAATAGTGCAGACCCTGATGAGACAGCTCCTGCAAGAGCTGTCTCATCTGGGTCTTCACTATTTACAGGTATGTATATTGACGTGAATAGCAAGCGAAGGGTTAAGAAATAATGACATCATGCATATTTGTAAGCTGAATTTTATAATGTAAAATTGTCAAGGGAAGTTTCTACTATAACAAAAACTGTAGAATCAGATCTATATCAAGCCATAAGCAAACAGAGCAGACCCTGATCAGACGGCTCCTAAAGGAGCCGTCTGATCTAGGTCTACTGTTTGCAAAGGTGTGAATAAGCGTTTAGAGGAAGGAAAGGGGGGTTAAAGAAGAATTACAGAGAAAACTGCACTAAGCTCAATCCAGTCGGACTTCAAACTTCCTGATTGATCTCCTTGCACACTAAGTAACAGCCTGCAAAAATTGCCGTCTGCTGCATTTGTCAAAATTAATTTTTCAATTTCATTTTTGTTATCTGTCAAACAGCTTGAGTCCCGATGAGATTTCTAAGCATCTTAGCTAGATACAAACAGTTTACATAGGTAAGCACTACACATTTGTCACCAGCATGCAAAGAGTTAACCCTTTACCTGATGAATATTCAAGTCTCAAGTATTCTGTTTGAATACAGAGTAGATCCTGATTAGGAGCATTCTGATCTGGGTCTAGTCTGTTTATGATGGAATATACAGGCATATACAGTAAAGCCACTCTAAACCAGAATTCTGGCAGAGAAGAATTGTGATACTTTTAGGCAGGTGGCTGCTTAATGCAGGGTGAAAGTCAAGCAGAAGGCTCCTAATGAAGCTTTCTGCATGACTTTCGGCCTGCATTAAGCTGCTACCCATCTCCAAAGACCTATATTTATACCAAACTGAATGTCCAGTTTAGAGGGGTTTTACTGTACTGGAGAAAAGGATTAATGCAAACAGAGGTTTGATCAAACTCTTGGCATGCTACAGATGAAATAGCAAGTATCTTTACAAACAATCTGGATCCAATTGAGACACCCAGTAACTTGACCTCTCATCTGGATCCAAACTATTTGAAAACCTGGGCAAGTTTCTGTAAAGAAATGGATGAAACTGTCCTTTGAGAATTGAAGAAAATTGTATATTTTTCAGATACAGGTTATGTATTGTTTGACAGGTATGTTATAACTTACCTCTTCATGTCTGTAAGACGAGTTCAAAAACCCTTGTGTAGTGGTGTACCTCGTACGCAAATATTGGCCAAGCTTATAATGCTGCATCATTCCTACCTGTGAGGGAGAGAAAGCGAAAGAGGTCTATCTAATAATCGTTTGAATTATTTATACCTTTACTCCTTAGATATGCCTTTTTAGTTTTAATAGAGTAGACCCAGATCGGAGAGCTCCTATTGGAACTGTCTGATCAGGGTCTGCTCTGTTTATGAAATAACGTAGATTTTATGAAATAATATACATATACATGTAGACATGTTAACATCAGGATGGAGTTTAACCCTTTACTCCATGAATATTCATGGCAGAAATAATGATTGACATCATAAATATCTACATGTATTAGATTAATGTTTACAATAGCATATTTAACACTTTCCTCCATAAATACACCTTTTTCCACGCCTCTGTAATAGTCACTTCTTGAAACCATTGTGATAAATAGAGCATTTGCTCCTTAGGAACAAATTAAAATACTCCATTTATCACAATGGTTCCATACTACACAATTCTAACATTTGCCTTTTCTCTAGTTAATGCTCCTTTTCGGTAGATTTATTCAAAGAGGTTTGGTTTAAAAATAGCCTATGAGGGAAAGGGTAAGGGTAAAACAAGATGTTTTTGCTCAAGCAGAAAATGTAGAATCAGACCCATATTATTCCAAAAGCAAACAGAGCAGACCTTTCCTTTAGGAACCATCTGATCTGGTTCTACTCTGCAAAGGCATAGAAAGGGTTATTTATGGAGTACATGGTTAAAAACAGTCCAACTGCTAAAATGCAAATTACACAATACAAATCTAGATAAAACATTCTTATATTTTCCTCTATATGATTTAAACCTTAACTCTTTTCTTGACAAAGGCATCTTTTGCAAATAGAGTAGATCAAGACTTGAGGTAAGCCAAACATGATGAAAGTCCTTGTAAACAATGAGCTAAAATTACATGTATATGATTAAAATAAACATATATGATAAAAAAATTAAAAAAATTACACACAGTAAATCCTTGTAACACCCAAAAAACTTACTGTTGTCAGCCAGCCCAAGCCCTGTGGCCATTTGTCAACTTTGTTCGGATCTGTTGGATAAATGTCAATTGGACTCCTATCACCATGACGGAAAACCTATCAAATGTAGACAGACAATACAGTAAAACTTCGATTATCCGAACACTAAAATACGTATTATTATCGATCTTTAAGACAGGTGGCCGCTTAATGCATGGTGAAAGTCATGCAGAAAGCTCCTCTAGGAGCTTTCTGCATGACTTTCACTATGCATTAAGCAGTCACCTGCCTAAAAGGGTCTAAATTCTTCTATACCGAAAATTCGAATAATCGAGATTTTACTGTATATCAAATACAGTAGAACCTGTCTATGTCGTTGTCCATAGCAACCAAATAATAAGTAAGATTTAACCCTCATCTCACTGTTCCAATCTGGCACCAAGATTATAACACTTTTTGCTTAAGTCTAAGGTCATTCTCAAGCATCTGACCAGTAAGATACATGAAAATAAACTCAGACTCAGAAGTTTTATAGCCTCGGAACAACACTCATATTTGCAAACACCTTCTAGGATAAGTTGAATAACTCTATCAGGATCAAAGTTGTTTGACACTTGGACAATAGTTTCTCAACAGCTTGATGGCATGCCATAGGATATAGTCAAAATTTGAGCAGACATAGTCTACAGTGGGGTAAGAGTAAACCTTTTTCCTGGTCTATGTTCATTCCAAATTTCAATAACCATTTCTGTAACCATATAATGTAATCTACTGGTAGGGGGTTGGCCCTCCAGCTTCACCATAGCCCCGTTAGCCGGATTTCATCACTGTCCAATATTCATAGAAAAAATAGTTATAATGAAATATGGAAGGTTTGATATTGTAGCCATTTTAGAAACTAAAATTATCATCAACATTAGAGCTGGGAACAAACCAACCTACAGACTGACAGAGGAAAAACAAAATACCCCCGCCACCGGGCATAATGATTTGTTCAAGAGGCTAAAGGTTAAATAAAGGAATTGATTTTATATTGGTCATTTAAAGTCTTATTGACTTATTCATGTAAATTTTGTTTCAAAACTTCAAGTACTTTAACTTTCAGACTTTTCCACCCTTGGTTCCGGCATGTTAGGAGCATGTGCAAGAATGCTTTATATCAGAACAGAAAATAAAGTTGATTTATGAAAACGCTGAATTTTTGAACAGCCATACCTGGGCTTGAACCTCACAACCTCGAGTTCCCTATTCAGACCTTCTACCACATCGCACAAGGCAGCTAGTATAAACACAGGTCATAACCCTGCTGCTTCACCCGAAGATTGATGATATCATACTCTCACCAATACTGGTTACAAATTGTGGTTGGAAGAAGCCCTTAGCCTTTTCCTTCATATAAATGCCTTTTCTCGTATTTGCAAACAGAAATGACCCAGATCAGATGGCTCCTATCTAGGCGACCCCTGATCAGGGTCTGCTCTGTTTGCTTATGAAATTATAATAGATATGGGTTAAATGTACTTGGTATTCTATAGATATCCTCACAGGCTCACAGCCCAACTCGAGTTCCTACTCACAACCTCATGTTCCCTATAGACAGACATTCTACTAAATGGCAACAAAAGCAAATTTGTATAAAAGTGCAGTATAAGCACTAGCCGTCATACCCCTGCTACTACAAATTAGTGCATATTTTTCTATAAATCTAAAACAAATTAACTATGATTTAATAATCTCTTAATAATTTTTGCTTGTCATGATCTTATCAGATCACATTTACTATCTTAGTAGTACTTCTGTGATGTGGATGAGTTATAAGAGGGAACAGGAATAAAAAGTAAATCAAGGATAATGAGATACTGATCATGTTTACTATGTTTATACATATTAACTATTAGTTGGCAATCCGATGTGCAAAAAGTCGCTTATTTTTCGAGGTCCATAGCATTTTTTAGTAGAAATGTTTGAATACCATAATTGTGTTGCCAGATACTAATCATTTATGGTTTTGGCCCATGCCACTGCCAAAACCCTCTTTGAAGGTCAGAAACTAGGTCAAAGGTCAAATGAGTGCAAAAATGTAAAAAAAATCTCTATATAGTATAACATAGCCGTAATTTTGACAATTTCAATACTGTTTTGCATTTAATTTCTTAGCAATGTCTCCACAGTAAGTATAGAACTATTTATGGTGCATTTCAGAAAGTTTTGAGTGACCCTTGATGATTGCAAGTTCGGAAAATATCGTTTTACATACATGTACGGTATAGTACATTATCATACAATATAAACTTTGATGCAAATCTGTGCAAGTTATAGTACCTCTTCACGCAGATATATCATTTAGAGATGATAATGAAACGCCAGAAGATTAGTCTCTTATTGCAATTATATCAGTGTAATATTGGTGTTTTATTGTACAGTATGTCTAATATTAGCTGTTTGTATCATTAGCGATTGAAACACCATAGCTCCTGGTGAGTATGGCGATGTTTTTACATAATGAATTTAAATATTTTACCTACACCAGCAGTACCCATGACAAAACCCTTTCTACATTTGTTGGGACATGAATATCCCGGATATTGATTGGCCATTTTAACAGTTACTGGCCATAGGTACCCACTCTAACTCAACAATGAACTCATATGCATATTCAGCGCCGCTAGCTATGAGTAACCTTCCCTATCCGTGATGACAACAATCTATATGTTATTGCCACAAGCAATCACTAGTTATCAGATATACCTCAATACCTGGAATAAGTGAGTATGTCAGAGTTCTGACAAACATATCTTTCCTTCACGAAGGAAGCCTACCCCACATCTTGTCCACCCTTCGAAAGAGGCTAATACATGTTCTATGGCCATCAAAATGGCTGAGTTTGCAGCACACTTGGAAAATCAGTCCCTTTACGAATCTGTACTCTATGTGATATATTCAGTGGTCCCTTCTGAGTTGACATCCACCAGGTTCAGGCAGCCATGATGCAACTCAACCACCCGCCGTTTCTCACGAAAGAAGAAATGTGCGTACAAATAGTGCTGAGGACCAAGGTACAGAAGGACTGGCGCATATTCAAGGGGCTACAGAAAACGTGCATAGAAGTGCAAGGAAGCTCAAGCTCATGATGGGTATGTGATTGACTTAGTGACAGATACCAGCTGTAAGAAGCTTTACACTTTTGTTAGGAGCAAGGCAAGAAATGTGATAGCTCGGGAGTAGCACCACTGAAAAATGGTGCCATTAACAATGTTGATACACAAATCAAAATACTGAACCAGTAATTTTCTGTCTTTACACATGAGGTCCTATCTCTCATTTGTGTCGCTTGAGAGTATCCTTATTCGAATGCCCTTCCTATTCATGTCTGCAAGCTTCTTAATGACCTTAATCTCCACAAAGCTACCTGTCCAGACACCATTTTATCAAGGTTCTTGAAAGAGATGACACATTCACTGGCTCCTGCTCTTGTTCTGATCTTCCAGGCCTTACGACCAGGATAAAGTCCCCAGTGACTGGAAGATTTCGTGTTAATCATATATACAAGACAATGGTCAAGAATAACCCCTTCAAACTATTGACCTGTGTCCCTAAATTCTGTCACATGTAAGATTCTAGAATACATCATACACAGTAACCTGGTTTTACCATTACATCATCAACCCATACCAGCATTGACTCCGGAAGCAGCGCGTCTGTGAGACACAACTAATCAATCGACATGGTCAATGACCTTGGGTCAGGTCTGGACCAATCCTATCAGATTGACGCAAACGTTTTACAAAGTGTCTTACAGATACCTTCTTCTTAAGCTCCAACACTATGATGTGTAATGCAAAATGCTTGATTGTTTCCAACAGTCAACAAATCACGCTGGAGGGTGTTTCCTCTGAGTCAGTAAAATAGCATCAAGTGTTCATTAATGTGCTGTTCTCAGTCCTTTCTTTTCCCTTGAATGCAATGATGACCACACTCTTCATGTCCACTCTTTGCTGATGCCTCAATTTTGTGCCGAGACAATAGAAGATGCAGACGTCTTCCAGAATGACTTCCGCAGTCTGTAGAAAAGCGAAGAGACTGGGTTCAATGCAGACAAGTGCTAGGTCCTGGTTATCACCAACAACATAGAGACTAGTTATACTGTCCATAGCATGAAACGGAAGACTACAAAGAGGGCAAAATAACTGGGACATAACTGTCTTTGAAATTGTCTAGAACATCCCGAGTCGATATGGTCATAAAGGAGGCAAATTGATCCACATCCGTTCTAAGCAGGAACCTTGGAGCCTCCCAAAAGTCAACCATGGAGGCATGTTAAAAACTCCTTATCAGTCTGCAGGTTGAGTGCACATATTTTGTTTTGGATCAACAAACCAAGGCCATGACAACGCATGTGGAGATGATCCAACGTAGAGCTACCATATTTGTAATTTTGCATTATTGCAAAACAGGTGCTCAGCATTTGTGCCATGTTCAACATGATTTGCTCAAACAGAGGCAGAAACAAGTAAAGGCCGTGATGTTCTATAGGTTTGTAAATTATTTTGTTGCAGCTGATGCCCCACCTTCTGACTCCCTTACGGTGCACCTACAAGATGTCATTCCTTATGATTCGTTCCAAGGTTTTGCAGGATTATTTTCCTGAGGGAATATTTCTTCCACTCTGCTGTCAACATCATCTAGAATAAGCTACCATAACATCAAGTGATAGCTCCCAACTGTCCAGGTTAAGATTTTAGATGTCATGTTCTCTTCTTCTGTTTGCAATGTTTTAACCTGTTATTTTAACTTGCACGTTGGACCCTCCCTCACCTATGTGCATATCACAATGGTGCGAGTATGTCTGCATTAAAGCGGCAAAGCATGACAAAATAAGAAGCAGAAGACACAAACACAGAGTTGATGTAGTATACTAGTATTGCAGTATTCAACAGATACGCTTGAATATCGTCATTCAAGACAAGTGCAGACATGAATTGTCCCATCTGCCATAAAATCATGACGAGGTGGATACATGGCTTGTATGCCTTCTTGAAAGGGGCCAATGCTGGATAGTTGTCAAATGCAAAGATTTTAATGTACTGCTTGTACTGATACATGTATACCATCTTGGACCTTTAGGCACTGAAGTCTGAATAATGGCTGGGAAAAACAAAATTGTATTTTCCGCAAGTTATCTCAAGATGTCTGCCGGAACATGCCAGGGTATCATGAAATAACTCGATGTAACATAACCCTTACTTTCACTAGAATCGGAAAGAAGACCTGTTGGAAGAAATATTTTACATGTCCGATCTGCTTTCAGATATTTTAAGAGATGCACTGTCAGACAAGGCATAAACGTTTGATGTTTGATGTATGGTGTCTGAACGGAGAACCCATAGATGATACAAGACTTTCACAATATGGTTAAGGTAGAGAAAACACTTGAACTGGTTCCACCAACAAAGGATGTACTAGAACTGAAACTTTCAAGAGCAAACTGTTAAGCTGCTATTTGGATCTGAGCTAATGGATACAGACATTAATGTTATTGATACTAACACATAGCACGATGGATTTGAACCTTTATAAGTGGTTTGGAAATGTACCAAATGCACTTGATGCTTGCATTGAACAAGTTAGGGTGCAAAACCAGGTGCTAATCTATTCGCTGTAAATGCTTCAAAGTAGTTTCAAAACACACTATCATGTGTTTGAGATGGTGTTAATTGTACCAACCAAGAAAATATCCATAAAAATATAGTGAATTAATTAGTTACTTTAAACAGAACTGAACATTTCGTTTAGGTGTTCATTTACCCCACCCACTTTACTTTAAGAAGTATGTGTGCATAATATATAGCTGGTATGACTGCATACAGTATTTTTCAGTAGCAGTCTGTCTAACATTTATTTTAACGTAATTTATATTTGTTAAATAGAAATAATAATGAAGACATGACATGTATCATCGTTATATGTTGGTTTTAATGATTTTTACTGGTTTTTTGATGTTCTCATTAATATTCATGAATATTCAAACAATATATTTTACAAAACGTTAGTGCAAATTAAAGGCCGATGTTTAACCTTCATTTTGATACCATGTTTGTTATTTTACACCTAAAATTGATAAAGATATATTAATTTCTCAAATAACGTATATAAAATATGCACTTAGTTGACCTTTGACCTAATTAAGAGAAACAAGGGCAAATTTTCAGGTGGCATGGCGCAATTTCTGATTACTCAGACATCAAACATTATATATCCTTTGCGATGGTGTTAATTGTACCAACCAAGAAAATATCCATAAAAATATAGTGAATTAATTAGTAACAGAACTGAAAGTTTTGTTTAGGTGTTTATTTACCCCACCCACTTTACTTTAAGAAGTATGTGTGCATAATATATAGCTGGTATTACTGTATACAGTTTGTTTTCAGTAGCAGTCTGTCTAACCTTTATTTTAACGAAATTTATTTTTGTTAAATAGCAATAATGACGAAGACATGACATCATGTATCATCGTTATATGTTGGTTTTAATGATTTTTTACTGGTTTTTTGATGTTCTCATTAATATTCATGAATATTCAAATAATATATTTTACACAAAGTAAGTGCAAATTAAAGGCCAATGTTTAACCTTCATTTTGGTACCATGTTTGTTATTTTACACCTAAAATTGGTAAAGATATAATGATTTCTCAAATAACGTATATAAAATATGCACTTAGTTGACCTTTGACCTAATTAAGAGAAACAAGGGCAAATTTTCAGGTGGCATGGGGCAGTTTCTGATTACTAAGACATCAAACATTACATATCCAGTGCATGCCAAATTCTACTATTTAATGCCATGGCTCGACACATTTTCCTCCGTTGGATGCCCAACTATATTTACAGATGAAATCATGTTTAGGCGAAATCTCCAGCAACCTCGTCTGATACACCCCAGGATATGTTTCCTTCATTATTTCAAATTTGCTATGGCTATATACATGTATATGTACCAGTTTTTAAACAAAGTACTTTCAATGTAATGTTTTGGACACATACCTATCAATGGATGAGAAAAGGGAATGTATAACCAAATATAGGGTTAAGTGTGTAAACAACAGCTTGTGGACGCCAAATGTGTCTGATATTCTCCAATATTACCCTAGTATGAGAAATAGACAGACACTTTGGTTTAACCCTTCCTTTCATGTAAATGCCATTTTACGCATCTGCAAACAAAAGAAACCCTGATCAAACGGCTTCTATAGGACCATCTGATCAGGGCTGATCTCTTTGCAAATGGAATTGGATAGATCTGTTTCTGTAGTTTCTAAAATGACTTTAATATTCTATCTTTCATATTTCATTATAATTATTTTGTCCATAAATATTCTGTAGGTAGTGAAATTTGGATAGTTGCGCCTGGGACCACCACACAAAGACCAACATCAGTCAACTGAAAGCTGTTTGATCAGCGCCGTGCAGCACGCTTCGTCAAGGGGAATTATCTTCATTACCACATCCAGCACCAGCCAGATAGCAACAGATCTTAGTTGGCATCCCCTTGCTGAATGCCGCTCCATTGTGAAGCTGCATAGTGATGGTCTCCCACATGCAGAATTACCCATGCATGCCTCATTGACTTACCAGCGGAGAAATTCCTCAATCCTGTTTGCCTTCCATCAACACACGAGGCCATGCCATTAGATATGTACCCCCTTTCTGTCACACTGACGTGTATCTACACTCTTTCTTTCCCTCCACAATTAGACTAGAATCAGCAACCCCAGCTGACCACAATAACAAATATGCATGGCTCAGAAGCCTTCAAAAGAAGCCTAGCTGTCCCTACATACATATATATAGTTGGCTAGTTCACATCTGTGTACTCTAAATGGTGATATCGAACTACTTTCGGTTTTAATGCTATCCCGGCAGACGGCAACTGTCACAAAATTAGCATGATGTCTTACGGGTCATTAATGAATAATGAGACTAATAGTTGGCCCGACGGCCCTGGTGACTGCAGTTTATATATTATGCGCCGCTCACACAACCTTGTACATACACTGCTGTACGACATATTACCCAGAGTGTGATCGTTACATTATTGGAAGAAGAAGAAACATAGACCAGGGAAAGGGAGAATTCTTTTTTACTAAAATTATTGTTTAATTTTCATCACAATATAATATTTGGACAGTTCTAAGAACCGTATCGGGATATTTAATTAAGAGGTTAAAATATGGCCTTAGGTGTGCCTTCTGGCCATAATGGCACACCTGGTGCCATAATAGCCTGAGGGCTTTAGCCCGAGGGCTATTGTGACACCAGGTGTGCCATTATGGCCAGAAAGCACACACAGGCCATATTTTGACCTTTTTATTGAATATCTCACAATTTTTACTATATATCTGTAGATCTATAGGCGTCACTTATCATTTCAACACAATCTACCATCCCAACAAACCACAGAAATAGATCTACTGTCCATTTCAATTTACTTTGTCACTGAATTTTAGTCGATATTTTTTTCATTTCGAGTCAGGCTGACCTTAAATATACTTCGTTTGATCGCATCGTTTTTCAGGAACTCCCATGCTAAATATCCCTCAATATCATGCAGTAACAAGGAATAAAATGCCGAAAATGCATTTTCTACACGCTAATTCGATCAGCTCTTTCTTTGCAAATGGCTGCCGTATGTATGGATCGTGGAGCGTATCATTTTAAACAGGGGTGAATTGCATACTGATATGAAATAAATGACGTAATTTCGTGTATGACTTTGCCTTTTAAGAGCTATAATTACCCTTAGTTAAATTCGAACGTTCCACTCGACGTCAAGCGTCCGCCATTTGCACCTTGAAATGAACGTATTTAAAATGGGAAAACATTGTTTTTATGCATGAAATCTTTATTTAAAGATGGATTCAAGGGAAACTCGGGCACAGAGTTCCTGAAAAACGATGACACAAGTGGTTTAAATTTGATCTCGATCCGGTAAGAAATGAAAAACATTCTCGATTCAAATTCAGTGACAAAATAAATTGAAATGGACAGTAGATCTATACTTTAAAAAAATGATGAAGGACTAGTTATGCCTTCATGGGGATACGAATCCCAAAAAAATATGTAGTCCGAAGTAATAACCACTAACACTAATGATGACTTACATTTGACTGCATTGTTTAACTTATAAAATTAGTTTGGGACATTCCGATGGATGACATGAAATAATTACGTCACAACTGTCATATTTGAATAAAATAAACAAAGTTAAGTAGAGCTCTACTTATCGATCGATAATCATACAATCAAAGAAATTGATTTTTAATAGAACTTTACGATTGTATAAACTTTACAGATTGTCCAGATCTAGAATACGATTTTACAACGACATCAAACCCTTTTCTCCATCCATGTTTGAATAGATCTAGATCTACATGTATGTTGCTAACATCAACGCATTGCACTTGAAAAAGATCGTGGGCCGATTATGGATAATCGGCCCGCCGGGTCATTATGGCTTGGTCACATGACTCCTTAATGACAGTTTTCTACGGTTATTTTGTTACTATTTATAGTAAGGGTATTCAATAGTCTACATTATATCAGAGCCCTGTTATTATTATATGTCTCTGATTATATAGAACAAAAAATTCAAAATTGAATGATAGCAAGTCAGATGTAAATAGGAAGTCAAGAAACCAGAGCAATTTACAAATGTAAAGCATATTCTGTCAGTTATATTTCCTGACAGTGTAAATATAAACTCACTATGTTGACTTGTTTCAGGTCTGCAGCTGTAGCGGCCTCTACTGTTGCAAATACGACAAACAAAATGTACTTTATCCTGACATCCATTTCGGCTACAAAATTCGGGAAACATTAGATTAAAACTGGTAAACGTACCCTATATTACATACAGTAGTAATTGCTGCGATTGTGGTATTTCTGACGATCTATCTTAGTTTAAAATGAGAGCTAAAAAGTTATTTTTGTCGTTTAATTAAAATTAATATGTACTAAATTGTTATATATATCGATAATTATGATATGTATAATCTAAGTATTTACTGGAGGAATACTGACAAGCTACGTTTACTGGATGTACTTTAACGTACGATTACTATTCCGAGTTTAGTTCATCAGCACGAAGAATATTACTAAAACACTAACCAGGAGCTAATAAATGAACCGGCTGCTGCCAAAGGTCGAACATCCGGTATTTGTCATATGTGTTCATTGCGCGGATAAATTCACCGACAATTCAGTCAAATCAGCCAAATATATCAAACAATTTAATTTTATTATAAAATCGACAAATAAACACATTTCCAAAATATCTTAAGAATATATTATATAGTGCGTGGAGAGTTGCAATTTTCAGTGTAGATCTATATTAAAAAAATGTTCAATGAAAAATATTTATTTAATAATTTTCAATATTTGTTAAATAAAACTGTTTATCCAATAAATAATATATTTATTCAATCTCAGAAAAAAATGATTCTCAAAAAACTTATACATGTATTCTTAAAATATATTTATGTGGTAAAAAATAAAAGAAAATGTGTCCATGGGACACAGATGCCCCCGCCAGGTTTTTTCAAAACTGCATTAAAATTGATTGCATGTTTGCCTTATTTTTATCCATTATCTCTATTAAAAAATTAGGTTTCTCCATGCTAATGCAAATATCAGGAAGCTGGTCTGTGTAGTTCCTGAGAAAAATGTGTCAGAAATTATTTGGAGACGACGAAGGCGCAAGACGGATAGTGATCGATATACATGTATGTTGCCTCTGCGAAATGCAGGTGACACAATGATTTACTATAGGCTAATATTTTGATAATTCTGTATTACTAATAATATAACCATAAACAGGAAGATGATTGTTACACACTCACCAAAATCACTAAAATTCGGAAAACAAGAAGAAGATGCTGGCAAACAGGAAGTAGATGAATGACAGACCTGAAAGGGGGAGACATGGTATAACTCACCATGATTATGCTGCAGACCAAATATCAAATCATTCCAGCTTACACAAGCGAAGAAATCTTTCACGAAAATTTTTGCCATTAAACAATCGCCAAAATTCAATCAAAATGTCAGCAAACAGGAAGTAGATGAATGACAGACCTGAAAAGAGGAGACACTGTACAACTCACTATGATTATGCTTCAGACCAAATATCAAATCATTCCAACTTACACAAGCCAAGAAATCCTTTACGAAAATTTCAGACGGGCGTACAGACAGACGGACAAGGGTAAATCTTAATGCCCCGTCGCCTGAAGGCAGGGGCATATAAAAGTTATTAAAATGTAGGCAGGGGTTCTAATAATCTTGATAGTTTTAATTCTTTTAAAATATTTATATGGACTATAATTACAATTGTGAGATAGCAGAATTAATATTGAGCTGGGGATCAAACATTGGCCACAAAGTCAACTTTAGTCTCTTTATGACTGGACCTTCGCTGCAAACAAAAGACAACAAGAGTGCCAGTGGGCACAATATACGCCCGTCGAGGTTTTGTACAACATAAACTGGGGTTAACGTATTTGCTAAATTCAAATTCTAAGTCCAATTTTGCGACCAAGTTTCAAGGTTGTAAATAGGCATACTTTAACAAAAAAACGTAACCAAAAATTCTAAATTAAAAAGTGCCATAATTGTGTCTAAATGCTTGAGATGAAGATGAAGCTTGTGATGGTGAACAAATATTTCAAGTTTAAAAGCTTTATCTGAAAGGATTATGTAAATAAGTGGACTTTAACCAAAACCTTAACCAAAAATTCCAAGTTAAAAAGCGTCATAATTATGTCAAAATGTTAGACAGCGTTATGTACTCTTGCCTACAGGTGAAGCTTGTGATGGTGAGCAAGTGTTCCAAGTTTAAAAGCTTAATCTAAAAGGGTTATGTAAATAAGTGGACTTTAACCAAAACTTTAACCAACATTTCTAAGTTAAAAGGGGGCATAATTCTGTCAAAATGTTGGACAGAGTTATGTACTCTTGCCTACAGGTAAAGCTAGTGATAGTGAACAAGTGTTCCAAGGTTAAAAGCTTTATCTCAAAGGGTTATGTAAATAAATGGACTTTAACAAAGCCTTAACCATAAATTCTAAGTTAAAAAGGGGAATGATTCTGTCAAAATGCTTGAACGAGTTATGTACTCTTGTCTACAGGTTAAGATTGTGATGGTGAACAAGTGTTCCAAGTTTAAAAGCTTTATCTCAAAGGGTTATGTAAATAAATGGACTTTAACAAAGCCTTAACCAAAATTTCTAAGTTAAAAAGGGGCATAATTCGGTCAAAATGCTTGACAGAGTTATTTTCTCTTGCCTACAGGTGAAGGTTGTGACGGTGAACAAGTGTTCTAAGTTTAAAAGCTTTATCTCAAAGGGTTATGTAAATAAATGGACTTTAACAAAGCCTTAACCAAAAATTCTAAGTTAAAAAGGGGCATAATTCAGTCAAAATGCTTGACAGAGTTATTTACTCTTGCCTACAGGTGAAGGTTGTGACGGTGAACAAGTGTTCCAAGTTTCAAAGCTTTATCACAAAGTGTTATGTAAATAAGTGGACTTGTTCCACATAAATTGAGGTTAACATTTTTGCTTAACGCAAATGCTAAACGCAAATTCTAAGTCCAATTAAGCGACCTTGACCTTGGATAAACGAGCCGGGACTTGGCAGGCTACTGTAGCATGTCTAGATAAACATTTTGGTTAAATTTGGGAAGGATCCACCAAGCAGAACTTGAGTTAGAGATGTTACAGACAGACAGACCGGTTAACATTTTTGCTAAACGCAAATTCAAAGTCCAATTGTGTGACCTTGACCTTGGATAAACAAACCGGGACTTGGCAGGCTACTGTAGCATGTCTAGATAAACATTGTGGCTAAATTTGAGAAGGATCCACCAAGCGGAACTTGAGTTAGAGATGTTACAGACGGACAGACAACCAGACGAACAGACAGCGCCATTCCATAATACGTCCCGTTTTTTCAAACGGGCGTATAAAAAAGGTTGCAAATCTGATATATGTGAAAATAGGCATAGACTTTGATCAGATGCAACATGTGAACCATGGCAGCATTTGCTTTCATTTGTCAACATTGTAGACACATCAAGAAACCTCTGTGGAATGTCTGCAATGTTGTCAAATTTATGTACATATATGTCATAAATATGCATACAAAATAAATCTGGTATGTTGCAAAAAAGGGTTTTTTTTAACTGTTAGATTATTATTAAATGGTGAAAAAGAATTGTTTCTGCAAACACACTGGATATGATTTATTGTGCATATATATGACATATAAAGATAGTTTTGACAATATCTCCAATAAATGTTGTGTTTAGTGTCATAGTTTGCACAGGGCATCTATGAACAGTTCCTTCAAATCTGATCAGTATAACCCTTAACCCTTTACTTCATGAATATTCATGCAAGAAATGACATCATGAATATTAATTACATTAATTGTTATAATATCACATGGACACATTGACCTTTGGGCATGACAGAAACAGTAGGATCATATCTATAACATATACATGTATAAGCAAACACAGCAGACCCCGATCAGATGGCTCCTATGGGAGCCATCTGATCAGGGTCTACTTTGTTTGCGAAGGCATAGAAAGGGGTATTTATGGAAAAAAGCTAGGTACTAAGCACAAGCTGACTGAAATTTGCGAACAATCAAGATGGAATGGATCTAGATGGGACACCAAGTAGGTCTCATTCAGAGCAAAGCTGTTTGATGCTCCCGGAGCCATAGGTAAGTACTAAAACTGTCATATTCTCCACCAAACTCTATGTTGTGACCACTCTTCAGCATCCCAAAGAGAAAAAATTCTAAAGAGTAGTTACAAAGTAGGGTTTGGTGGAGAAATAAAGGAGACATTCTTGGCAATGATTTAAGTTATGCATATTATCTGGGTCCATAACTCCATCAGCTGTTTCTAAGATTCTTGACCCAAATCACATAAATGTGAAAAAGGCTCAAGATCAGAGTTTCAACATACATTATCCCTTTCAACCCCAGACACACATGCACTGTCATTTACAAACAGTGTAGAACCAGATCAGAGGGCCCCTAGAGAAGCCAGCCCCCTGTTCAGGGTCTGCACTTTTTGTCATTCAAAATCATCTAGCAACTTTAAGATTTTCAGTGCAGGAAATTAGTAACTAATGTCCTTTGGAAACAGTGAAGACCCAAATGAGAGGACTCCTAGAGGAGTTCTGTTATCAGGGTCTGTACTGTTTGTCATGTTACCTTAATTTGTACAATGGGCTAAGAGTTTACAATTCAAGGCTACAATGGTTTAGAAGGATAAATAAATAAAATCACACACGTTCTATGAAAAAATCATTTAATGATAAATGCAAGGTACAGACAGAAATGTGATAGAAATATTATAACAGTAAAACCTCTCTAAAATGACTACTTTATGAATAAACATGTGTCTTTAAAAGCAGGTGGTTGCTTACTGCAGGATGAAAAGAAATGCAGAATGTCCCAGTAGCATAACTAACTTCAATCCTGCATTAACCCATTACCTCATAGGCTATTTTTAGATACAACCTCTTTGAATAAATCTACCGAAAAGGAGCATTAAATAGAGAAAAGGAAAAGTTTACAATTTTGTAGTTTGAAGCCATTGTGATAAATAGAGCATTTGCTCCTATAGGGGCAAATGCTCTATTTCTCACAATGGTTTCAAAAAGTGACTTTTACAGTTGTCAAAAGTCGTCAATATGAGGGAATGGATTAAGCAACCAGATTTAGACCTCCTTTTGAGGTCGCATTAGGAGGGGTCTACTGTATATATACAAGTATATAAGAAATTCAAGAAATAGAGTATTAGCTAAACTAGTCACTAGCCTGAAAATTAAAATATCTTAATTTCAATAATTTGCATCACAAAAAAACAAGCTTGGCATGTCTATATACAAATGTTAGTATGTATTTCTTTCACTGGACATGCAACTGTTGGAAGAAGTTGGGCCCAAATTGTAGACTTGCCAAAAACATAAAACAAACTGTTATATAATATTACTTCTTAGCCTAGTGGCTAGACTAGACTAGACATTTGACATAAAAAACTGATGTATATGGCAGTGAAAAATTAGATTTTAAAACAACTGTTACATTAGTGTTCAAAAGGAACATGTGTAACCTGCCTTTATAAGTAAGACAAAACAAGAGGGCCCCGATATCGCTCACCAGACAGAAGAGGATTTTCAAAGTTTTCACTATAAGTTTCTAAAAAAAATGGCCACCCCTTGTAGAGGACCTGCACATGATGCTGTGTGCGAAATATGAAAGCTGAGAACCTTCCAGTTTCAGAGAAGATTTTTAAAGTTTTCACTATATGTTTCTATAGAAAACTGGCCACCCTACGACGGGCCAATTTTGACACCAGGGGCATAATTAATATAACTTTTGTAGAAAACCTACAGATGATGCTATGTGCCAAAGATGAAAGCTGAGAGCCCTGTAGAGTCAGAGAAGAAGATTTTTAGAGGTTCAAATTGTTGATGACTGACAACAGACGCCGAAGGACAATGGACATTAGGCGATCACAAAAGCTCACCCTGAGCATTTTTTGCTCTGTTGAGCTAAAAATAAAACCATCAAAACCTGACAGAAACTTTACAAAACCTGAAAAGCTGACATATATCAGGGACCTTGAACTGAAATAACTGCAGATATTAAAGTGGAATAAACTCATGGTATCAAAAATACTATTTTTAGACTGGCGGAAACCAAATCAGCAAATCGGATCAAACAACTGTACCAATGGCACGTCCGATTTAACATTCTTGTGTATTAATGCACCATAGGCAGATCCATATGTCTAATCGCATATTTTCAATACAGCAAAATACCACTTAACTACTATTTGAACCAGAACTGTTGATCCGTCCCTGCACTGCGATGTGCATGCAATTCTAGGTCAAATACTGATGAGGAGTTGCACGGTTAAAAACTAGTGCCCCTTGAAATCTCAAACTTATCATAATGAGAGTGATCCAAAGCATTCCTGTATATTTTGGGAAGGAAAAGTCAACTAATATATTTTAAAGCCATTACCAAAACGGGAGGAGAAAATGAGCAAACTATAGGATTGAAGCGGTCACGTGAATGACATGATCAAAACGTTTTCAGAACGTTTCACACATGCTTAAATTGACAGACCTTTCATCCAAAACGAAGTGTGTATTTTGTCATATTGATACAATTTTTAATTCTTTAAATATAGTCTTTAATTGTGGTCTTATTTTTTCTAGGTTGCAAATAGTGTCATCAGTAGAATTGTCGTGTTTCTAGAGGGTGATTCTTTACAATTGTAATGTAAAATACAGCACAAGGCTGACCCAGTTTTCAGTATTGCTCTGTTGTATTCACAGACGTGTATCGTCTGTGTAACCCTGAAATCAGTTTTCATGTAAAGCGATACTGTTTTTAAAATCTTTCTCTCCGTTACAGATATTTCCAGATACATATAAATACATGTATAAGTACAGTAGAACCAGTCTTAAGCAACCCTCAACAGGAGGTGTAACTATGAACCTATAAGGCAGGTGGTAGCTTAATGCAGGTCAACAGTTATGCAGATAGCTCATATAGCAGCTTTCTGCATTACTGTTGCCCTGCATTAAGCAACCAACAGCATTTAAAACTTCAATGTTCAATAAATTAATGGTCAATTAAGACATGTTCTACTGTAAGGGCTTATAACTTTGCGTTTACATTGCATACTTCTTTTTCTGTGCAATTTTATGATGTTGGTATCTCAAAAAACATGACTGCCAGAGGCGGGGCTACTTTTCTGCCAGTCTTTCAATGATTTCAGCACTTTGATTTAACCCTGTACTCCGAAAATAAAACCTATTAACGTCTTTGCATACAGAGTAGACAAAGAACAGAAGCCACTGTAGGAGCTGTCTGATTAGAATCTGCTCTATTTGTTTATGAAAAAATATACATGTATAAGTTATGATTCAACAGTTTTTGTCATAGAAAATATATTCATAAAGCTATTGTAAAAATTCAGCTAAAAATATTACTACAATCACTATTTCTTACCAAATATTCATGAGATAACCCTTTTCATGCAAAATATCTAATCAATAAGATGACATCATTTCTTACATGACTACAGGACAGGGAAAGGATAAATGCTAACCCTTCGCTTGCTGAATTTTAAAATATATTTCTCCTTCTTTACCCATTCCCTGTTGTATATTTACATATATCTTCACCGTATACAAGTATTTCGCTATGCAATCACTGCTGTGGAGTGCACTGGTTGCACAATCAACTTGTAAATAGTGCAGACCCTGATGAGACAGCTCCTGTAGGAGCTTCTCATCTGGGTCTTCACTATTTACAGGTAGGTATATTGACGTGAATAGCAAGCGAAGGGTTAATACAGATAAATAGGAGTGATCCAGTTATGGAGAAGTGGGCAGTGAACACAGCAAAAATATGTATCGCTTTATTTCATGAATATTTATGTAAGAAATAATCACATCATGAATACTAATTAGATACGTTTTTATAATTGCAGGTGAATACAGGAACTCTTGGTTATTGCAGAAACAAGAATCGGATCTATACCATTCCATTTGCAAACAAAGCAGCCACTAACCAAACAGCTCTTACAGGAGACTTCTGATTTGGGCTTACTGTTTGCAAAGGTGTTCAATATTCATGTAAGAAATAATGACATCATGAATATTTATTAGCTTAACTTTTACGTTGACTTTTCAAGGAATGTTTTTGCTTTGACAAAAACTGTAGAATCAGATCTATATCATGTCAAAAGCAAACACAGCAGACTCTGATCAGATGCCTCCTGCAGGAGCCGTCTGATCTGGGTCTACTCTGCAAATGCATGAAAATGTGTCTATATGAAGGAAAGGGTTAAAAGGTGTATATAGGGAGTAAAGGGTTAACCCTTCGCTTGCTATTCAAGTCAATATACTTACCTGTAAATAGTGAAGACCAAGATGAGACAGCTCCTGCAGGAGCTGTCTCATCTGGGTCTGCACTATTTACAAGTTGATTGTGCAGCCAGTGCACTCCACAGCAGTGACTGCACAGTGAAGTACTTGTACACAGTGAAGATATATGTAATTATACAACAGGGCATGGGTAAAGAAGGAGAAATGTATTTTAAAATTCAGCAAGCGAAGGGTTAATAAAGAGATTCAATTTGGAGTAATGGCAGTGAACTGATCAAACCCATTTATAGCAAAACATATTATATGCTAACATAAACTTGTACAAGCTAAAATCAAGGCAAAACATTTGTAAAAAATAAACTGGGTTTTCCCTGTCTTACAGACTATAAATGTAAGTGTATAATCATTCCATATGCAAGAGCAATTAAAGAACTTTAGTGAGCAATACACATACCCCACACCTCCAAATAGTCAGACAAATGCCTCTGAAAACAGAACTCATCCAAACTTTTATTCATGACAATTTCTAAAGCAAATTTGAGATAAATTGGTCAAGAAACTAGAGGTTTTTGTCAAAAAAACGGATGTCTCCCCTCTAATAAAAACAATATGTAAAGGGAAATCACTAAAAATGTTTTGGTCTTGATGAATGATACTTCCCCTCATTTTGCGTTTTTCACACTGCATTTTTCAAGAAGAAAATGATAACAGCTAATAACTCCAAAAATACTGATACCAGATTTATGGCCCTTGTGCATGACACTTAATTTCATCATGCTCTTTCCAGAAATAAAATGTCATTCCAATAGCATCAGTCGAACAGGAGTTATTGATCGGCCAAAAAATGTAACAAAGGGCAATAACTCCAAAAGTATTGAAGCCAGAATTATGACCCTTGTTCATGACACTTTCTCTCATCATGCTCTTTCCATGTATGAAGTTTCAATACGATGGCAAGAGCCATGTAGGAGTTATCGTCCGAACAAGAAAGAATTAAACAAATGTACAAGGGGCAATAACTCTTAAATTTATTGAAGCTCGAGTTAAGGATCTTATGCATGACACTTTCTCTTATCATGATCGTTTCATGTATGAAGTTTCACTCCAATGGCATGTGTCACATAGGAGTAATCATCCGGACAAAAAAGTAGTATTTTTTTTACAAAGGGCAATAACTCCTATATTAGTGAAGCCAGAGTTATGTACCTTCTGCATGACACTTCCTCTCATTATGCTCTTTCCATATATGAAGTTTCAATCAACTGGCATCAGGCATATTGAAGTTATTGTCCGGACAAAAAATTATATTTTTTACAAAGGGCAATAACTCCAATATTAGTGAAGCCAGAGTTATGGACCTTGTGCATGACACTTCCTATCGTCATGATCTTTCCATATATGAAGTTTCAATCCAATGACATGAGCCATATAGGAGTTATCGTCCGGACAAAAAAGTGTGATTTTTTTTTACAAAGGGCAATAACTCCAATATTAGTGAAGCCAGAGTTATGGACCTTGTGCATGACACTTCCTCTCATTATGTTCTTTCCATATATGAAGTTTCAATCAACTGGCATCAGGCATATTGAAGTTATCGTCCGGACAAAAAGTGTGACAGACAGACGGACAGACGGACAGACAGACAGACGGACAGACGGACAGACAGACAACTCTCACAAAAACAATATGTCTCCCCCATATAAATATGGGGGGAGACATAATGAAAGTGCTAGATGAGCAACAATGTATTATGATACAGGCAGGACGAATGGGTAAAAAACTATATACCCCGAGCAACTTCATTGCGTGGGGTGTTGTAACATGAACCTTAATGACAAATAAATACACCAGTCAGCTACAGTAAGTTACAGGAACACACCAGTGCATCTACACTACTGTGTAACACTACAACAATGTTAACCCTTTCCTTCATATAAACACGTTTTCCAGCATTTGCAAACAGAGTAGACCCAGATCTGATCAGGGTCTGCTCTTTTTGCTAATAGAATTTGATAGAAATGTTTCTTTAGTTTCCAAAATGGCTATAATGTTCCACCTTCCATATTTTATTACAACTACATGTATTGAAATTTTGTCTAAATATAGAACAGAGAAAGGGTTAAAAAGCAGCGTGACCGTGTCTGATAAGGGTCTGCATTGTTTTCAGTGGTAAGTGTACAAACTGCTGTAAAAACTGCCTGACAAACTGTGTAGATCTTGATAAAAACACTGCTGATTTGAGTCTACACTGTTTGTTTATTTGCAGAAGTTCACTTTCCAATGACACAGCTTGTACAGTAAAACCAATTAACCAATTCCCGCATATTGAAGCCTTTTGACGCCTCTGTAAAAGTCCCTTTTTGAAACCATTGTGATAAATAGAGCATTTGCTCCATAGGAGCAAATGCTCTATTTATCACAATGGTTTCAAGATCATTCAAATCTAAACTTTACCTTTTGTCTAGTAAATGCTCCTTTTCGGTAGATATTTTCAAAGTGGTTGGGTCTAAAAATAGCCTAAGTGGGAATGGGTTAAGCAACTTAACCTTTTACGCCATGAATATTCATGTTTAATAGAAACAATGATGCCATGAATATTAATTTAATTCATTTGTATATTGCAATGGCATACCTCTATAAAGTGATAGCTTAACCCATTCCCACTTAGGCTATTTTTAGACCTAACCTCTTTGATTAAATCTACCAAAAAGGAGCATTAACTAGAGAAAAGGAAATTTTCCGAATTGTGTAGTTTTGAAACCATTGTGATAAATAGAGCATTTGCTCCTGTGGAGCAAATGCTCTATTTATCACAATGGTTTCATAAAATGACTTTTACAGAGGCGTCAAAAGGCGTCAATATGCGGGAATGGGTTAATGCAGTAATAAAGTAATTCAGAAAGCTTCTAAAGGAGTTCACTGCATTAAATTGGCACATGCTTCTTAAGACTCCTATGGTTATCCAGTAATTTATCACTCAAGGCAGGTTTTGCCACTGTCGTTAACTAAAATTGGGACTAGATATTTGGCACAGTTTTAAATACATTTTAAATATTGAGATAACTGACAAATATAAACTCTCATTTCTGGGGTTAGTATAATATATACATGTTATATACCTTAAACAATAAATGCCACAAAAATAAAGTTTTTACAAAAAAATACAATGACCTCTTGCCAAAATCGCTGTGAATAGGTCTTGTGAAAACACCATGCATGTGTATTTATTTAATTCTTTACTCCAAAGAGATGCATTCTGATCTCAACAGAGTATGCCTAAATCAGACAGCTACTTTAACCCTTCGCTTGCTATTCATGTCAATATACCTACCTGTAAATAGTGAAGACCCAGATGAGACAGCCCCTGCAGGAGCTGTCTCATCAGGGTCTGCACTATTTACAAGTTGATTGTGCAACCAATGCACTCCACAGCAGTGATTGCACAGCGATATACTTGCACACAGTGAAGATATATGTAATTATGCAACAGGGCATGGGTAAAGAAGGAGAAATGTATTTTAAAATTCAGCAAGCGAAGGGTTAATATAACCCTTTCGCTGCCAATGCCAGATCTGTGATTACCTATGCAAACAGTTTGGATCCAGATGAGACGCAGAGTAACTCGGCATCTCATGAGGATCCAAACTGTTTATTACTGTTACTATGTTTTTGAAGCAAAAATGAAGAAAATCAAAGAATGAAAATTTGTAGCAGACGACAAAGTTAGCAGACGACAGAGTTTGGCGGCGAAAGGGTTCAGATCCTTCTGGTCAGGTTGTACCTTGTTTGTTTATGGAATAATATAGATCTGTTCCATTTCCATCTACAATTTCTGCCACAGCCAAATATCCATGATGTAATGGGTTAAACATATTTTATGCATATTTTATTCCCTCATATTGACGCCTTTTGACACTTCTGTAAATGTCACTTTCTGAAACTATTGTGATAAATAGAGCATTTGCTTCATAGGAGCAAATGCTCTATTTATCACGATGGTTTCAACACTACACAATTCTAAAAAATCTTTTCCTCTAGTTAAAACTCCTTTTCGGTAGATATATTCTAAGAGGTAGGATCTAAAAACAGCATATGAGGAAATGGGTTAATTTTATGTTTCAATTTTTACCCCTTTACTCCATAGAGAAGCCTAAAGGGTTATCAACCGTGGAAGAAAGATTAACAATGATGTGGAAAATATCTGCCAGTGCCTATACTCTATAAGAGCTGTTACTAAGTGTTGTGAATTTCAAGTTTGTTTTCAATTCTTAGCCATGAGAACAAGTATACATTGCCTGAAATTCCTTAACCCATTCCCTCATAGGCTAATTTTTAGATCTAACCACTGAATAAATCTACCGAAAAGGAGCATTAACTAGAGAAAAGGAAAATTTTAGGATTTCTTAGTTTTGAAACCATTGTGATAAATAGAGCATATGCTCCTATAGGAGCAAATCCTCTGTTTATCACAATGGTTTCAAGAAGTGGTTATTATAGAGGGATAGAAAGGTGTATTTATGGAGGAAAGGGTTAAATACATTGGATCAAGATGAGACATCAACACTTTAATTCATATACATACTTTTTCATGCCTTTGCAAACAGAGCACGCTAATTAGATGGCTCCTACAGGAGCGGTCTGAACAGGGTCTACTCTTTTTTGCAAATGCATCAAAATGTGTTTATATCAGGGAAAGGGTTGACAAGTACACAGGGGTGTTGGTATTGGCAGAAACTGTAGTCATATACATGTATATAATAATTTCATAAACAAACAGAGCAAACCCTGGTTACATTGCTCCTACAAAGTGACGAAAGACATACACACAGTGTTGAATTTGGATCAGCTATCTACACCACAAACAGAATGATGGTCAACTTCTTATCTCTGACGAAATTTCTTACCACAAACAAGACTAAAATGGTGATTATGACTGCAATGGAACAAGGTCAAAGGGTGCAGTGATATAACTGCGGACTAGCTGCTCGAATAACTTAAACCTTTGCCTCTGATAAACATTTAAGTTTATTTAAGTTTTTAACCCTTTCCCTGTTCTATGTTTACTCCAAATATCAATGCCTACTAAACATTCATGGACAAAATAGTTATACATGTAATTAAATATGGAAGGTGGAACAGTGTAGCCATTTTAAAAAGTAAAGAAACAGATATTTCAAATTCCACAAGCAAACAGAGCAGACCCTGATCAGACGGTTCCTATAGGAGCCGTCTGATCTGGGTCTACTCTGTTTGCAAATGCTTAAAAAAAATACGTTTATATGAAAGAAAGGGTTATCGCCTTTGCAAACAGAGCTGATCCACATCAGACAGGTACTGTAGGAGAATTGAACAAGACTGGGTTTGACAGGGAAATACAACCCTATTACAGATCTGTCATCAACTCATCTGCCTGTAGTAAGAGGAGCCCCGTCTGATCAGGACCTACTCTGTTTGCTAATAGAATTTCAAAGATCTGTGTCTTTACTTTCTAAAATGGCTACAATGCTCCACATTCCATATTTCATTATAACCTTTTTGTCCATCAATATTCAGTAGGTATTGGAATCTGTAATAAATATGAACAGGGAAAGGGTTAATAGAGTGGTCACAACATAGGGTTTGGTGGAAAAATAAAAGAGTTATTATTGAAACTATTATTTTAGTTTATGCATCTATATCTGGGCTTCTGTATATGCATATCTGCATTGTCATATCCCCAGAGAACATTGTTGCCAACAGATAAAAAGCTAACTCTGTCTTTGGCACCGATATCAGAACTACTCAATGACAAAATTCAACCACAATATCTGAAACAAATTTTTTATAAAAAAAATATATTCTTTATAAAACTAGGATTGTGTCCACATTTGTGACAAAATTATTATAAAAACGCCTTAATTTGACTACGTCAAGGACCACAACTCAAATGTTACTGGTCCGATACAAAATATATAACTAGGTGCACAACATTTCATCCTATTTGATGACTGCTTGTATATAACCCTTTCACTCATACAAATACTTATTCATGCCTTTGCAAAGAGAGTAGACCCAGATTAAATGGCTTCTAAAGGAACTGTCTGATCAGGGCCTGCTCCGTTTGCTTCTGAAATTATAACAGATCCAACTTTACAGTTTCTATCAATACCTAAATTCGTGTGTACTTGTGCCATTATAAATTTCAGCTAATAAATATTCATGTCCTTGTTTTTTACATGAATATTCAACAGGGAAACTTCAGAGAGATAAGTGAAGGAGAAGTGTGCACCACAATATTTTCGGGACACACAATGGAATGAAAGACGGAAGAACAAGAGCAAATCTATATATGCCAGCCATCAGCTTTGGCATAAAAAAACATTTCGATTATAATTCTGTGAAAAGTTGTATATATGTTGCTGTCAACAGGGTCAAACACCCTTCACATCAATATAAACACTATCGCTGTCCAATACAGTCTAACAAAAGCCATATAAACACTCTCGCTGTCCAATACAGTCTAACAAAAGCCATATAAACACTCTCGCTGTCCAATACAGTCTAACAAAAGCCAGTGTTGTATTCAACCCTTTACCTAATGAATATTCATGTAAGAAATAATGACATCATGAAAGAATATATTAGATTAATTGTTATAACAGCACATGGACAGGAAGCTTTGGCCATTCTAAGCAGAAATTGTATAATTATATTCATATTATATCACAAGCAAAGAGAGCAGACCCTGATCAGAGGGCTCCTGTAGGCTCCCCTAGAAGCTTTATGCAATGATTAAATTCTGCTTTAAACCTTTACTCCATGAATATTCATGTAAGAAATAATGACATCATGAATATTAATTAGATTGATTGTTATAATAGCACATAGACACAGGAAGTTTTGGACATGGCAGAAACTGTAGAATCATATCTATATTATATCACAAGCAAAGAGTGCAGACCAAGATCAGACAGCTGCTACTGGCACCACCTGATTGATCTTGGTCTACTCTTTTTGAAAAGATGCTTGTATGAAGAAAAGGGGTAATCCTTTAACTAATGGATATTCATGAAAGAAAATAATGAAAATTAATATGACAAATTTTGTAAATGGCTTAATAAAGAAAAACAATTTCGGCCATGGCAGTACTGTTGAATCAAGATCTATATCATTCCATAAGCAGAGTAGACCCTGATCAGACAGCTCCTACAGGAGTTGTCTTATCTGGGTCTATTCTGTTTGTAAAAGTGTTAACCCTTTCCACCATAAATACGCCTTTCTATGCCTCCATAGGAGCAAATGCTCTATTTATCACAATAGTTTCTATACTACACAATTATAACAGTCTCCTTTTCTCTAGTAAATGCTCCTTTTCGGTAGATTCATTCAAATAGGTTGAGTCTAAAAATAGCCTATGGAGGAAAGGGTGAAAATGCAGGAAAGGGTTACAAACATTCATGTTGACTCATTACACTGTCAACCCAGACCAGTCAACACAATGGATATGCAGTACCTGATATGGGTCTTCACTACTTCACACTCATCAGAGAGTTGTAGATAAAAAGCATATACAGAGATCCAGATAAGATGCGTAAATCCAAACATTTTCAAGAATAGTTCCTTTATTTCTCCACCAAATCCTATATTATCACCATTTTTTAGAATCATATCGAAGAAATGATTCTAAAGAGTGGTAACAACGTAGAGATTGGTAGACAAAGGGCGATTTAAATATTTGAATATGCATGTTCATCTATAGCTCTGCATATTCTACTCAAATCTCTTATTTGTCAGCTAAACCCTATCTTGATGGTAACTTGGTCATCATATCCAATCACTTCAAGATAATTCTTTAGAATACCAACAAGATGGAGTTTGGGTGAAAAATAAAGAAAACTGTATGTCGTATTCTCCCTAATAAATGCCACCACTCTAATGAATGCCCATTTACTTCTGGAGAGACTAACAAATAAAACATCTAAACCCCTATATAAGAACCATTAACCTATTCCTCCATAGGCTATTTTTAGACCCAACCTCTACTGAAAAGGAGCATTTACTAGAGAAAAGGAAAAATTTAGAATTGGGTAGTTTTGAAACCATTGTGATAAATAGAGCATTTGCTCCTATGGAGCAAATGCTCTATTTACCACAATGGTTTCATAAAGTGACTTTTAAAGAGGTGTAGAAAGGTGTATTTATGGAGGAAATGGTTAAATAAAGAAATTTATGTTTATTAGAATACATGTTGTAGCTGAATCCTTTCCTCCATAAATAAACCTTTCTGCGCCTCAGTAATAGTCACTTCTTGAAACCATTGTGATAAATAGAGCATTTGCTCCATAGGAGCAAATGCTCTATTTATCACAATGGTTTCAATACTACACAATTCTAACAGTTTCCTTTTTCTCTAGTAAATGCTCCTTTTTGGTAGATTCATTCAAAGAAGTTGGGTCTAAAAATACTTTAAAATAGCCTAGGGAGGAAAGGGTTAATACAGACTGAAAGCAATACTGAAAGCTCCCCTATTAGTCTTCTGCATTGCTTTCATTCTGCATGAAGCGTTTAATATGGTATAACTAATATCTGGAGACAACAGTATACTGTATTGCATCCATTACTACTGCAAATACATCCAGTCCTGATGAGTTTCAGCAACTTCTATACACACCCTGACCTGACCTGACCTGGGTCTGTACCAGTCTGCTATCTATGAATAACCTTTAAAAAATAGTTTTTCAAACAAAAAAGACTAAATATCGAGGGCTTGGTGCAAAACTATTCTAACAGAATAGTTTTGCACCAAGCCCTCGATATGTCTTTACACAGTACGTAAGTGTCGTTTGCAAAAATTGCTCCTAGCATATACAGGGTTAACCCTTTACTCCATGAATATTCACGTAAGAAATAATGACATCATAAATATTAATTGCACAGGGACACAGGAAATTTTGGTCATGGCAGAAACTGCAGAATCATTATATTATGACCCTGATCAGACAGCTCCTTTAGGGCCATCTGATCTGGGTCTACTCCGTTTGCAAAGCTGTAGAAAGGTGTATTTATGGAGTGAAGAGTTAATCAGCCTCATAGATCAGACACTGATAAAAAAGCTAATTTACATATTTTCTATTTGCAATCCCTTATTACTGCCTTATCACAAAATGCAGCAGATGAGTATACTATGTTTCCTTGTTTGTGTTGATTAACATCCATTTCTGCCAGCTATGGACTAATTGGACGCCCTAGCAAGAGGAAAGCAGATACAGAGAAACCGGGCACGAAACTCTTATTATCGACAGAGTTTCTCTGGTTCTTTTAGATGCCCAGTGTAAAGCACTGATACATCGGACTTCGGTTTATAAAGACTCGTCCAAAGGACATGGTCCGGCGGGGGAACGAACCCGGGATCCTTGGTATCACAGTCGAGTGCATTTACCACTCAACCACGTCCACAGGTAAACAATTTGTAAACAAATGTGACTCAATGACTCTTTTTTGGTTGGACTAGAAGCATGCCTTCTGCTTGTGGATCACCTGGCTCAGTATCCAGATTCTCCTGGTGTGGTTTTACAACCCCAGGAAACGGGGGATGTATCATGTTTTGTTGTTGTGGAGCATTTAACTGTCTGGTATTTTTTCCAGCTTCATTTTTATTCACCTGACCTGTAATTTGTGAAGTGACCTCATTTCTCTGCTCGTAGATTAGCAATGCTAGGTGATGCTGACTTGCCAATCCTTCCACATTGCGAGTTACACATTCTTGGTACTTCTTGGTAGACACTCTTGGGTGACAAGTTACATTCATCCAATGTAGTTTCAAGTTTGGCTCAACTGCTCTGAACAAATGAAACTTTTTGTATGCTAAAAACATATCAAATATGCTATCTGTCTTGGCTGCAGTTGGACTCAATGTTTTTCTGGCAGTCTTATAGTCTGACAGGTAAAAACTGCAGTGGTCAAATAATGTTGTACTGAAAAATCCAAGTCTTTGACCCATTTCCACAGATGATGGGTAAGGCTTTTCATTGTAGATGAGGTTTGGTTTATATTGCCAGAACCCCATGGGAAAGAATACCTGTTTTCCTTTCAATGTGTTCATACGAACACGATTTAAGTATTGACTGGTAAGGTCAGGGGAAATTTCCATGTTTACAGACGTCATTAAAATAAGTATGTCCGTCTTAAAGTCTGATTGTAACTCATCAATTATTGCAATATCTGTTCCCATATCTTTTACTGCTTTCCATGACAGTTTCCCCTGGGTGTTATACTTCTTACTGTAATCGGCTAGCAAGGATTTTGGTTTGGAAAAAATGTCTTTGGCTCCACTGCCAGGAATGCCAGTGGAATTAGGGTACAACAGACCAATTATAAGCCGGACATCCTCTCCAGTTTGGAGACAAGCCCGTGCATACAGGTCAAGAAAAACATACACCATATTAAGACCCTCAGGGCGTAATGGCAGTATTATATTTACCATCATGTTTTCAGTGACGTAAGGCATAGGGACAAGCTCAACTTTTCCAAGGGGACGAACAAGATGCACACGCTTTATTGTTTTTGCATTCTGATTATGTCGATCTGTAAGAAGCAGATCCATGATGTATTCCATTCCTCGGATGGGATCAAACCTGCGATACCCATTCACAATCTTCTTCAAATAAAACCGAGAATGATACTTCTTATCAATCTCATCTTTAACAGTCTGTTTGACATCCCCTATATCCAGTCTATCAGCACCTGAAAAAGTAGAGTATGAGCAGCATTTTTCTTTCTGTTCAGTATACGTATATATCAAATATATTTAACTCTTTATTCGATGAATATTCATGTCTGAAATAATGACATGATGAATATTAATTAGATCAATTTTTATAATAGCACATGGACACAGAAATATTTTGCCATGGCAGAAACTGTAGAATCATATTTATATTATCCCTTTACTCCATAAATATGCCTTTTTACGCCTTTGCAATTAGAGTAGACCCAGATCAGACGGCTCCTATAGGAGCTGTCTGATCAGGGTCTGCTCTGTTTGCTTATGATATAATGTAGATATGATTTCTGCCAGTACCAATTATTTCAGTGTCCATATGCTATCATAACAAATTCATCTAATTAATATTCATGACATCATTATTTTTACATGAATATTCATGGAGGAAAGGGTTATATTGTAAGCAAACAAAGCAGACTGATCAAACAGCTCCTACTGGAGTCATCTGATCTGGGTCTACTCTGTTTGCAAAGGTGTAGAAAAAGAGTATTTATGGAGTAAAGGGTTTTAACAAATGATGGACAATGAAAATAACCAGTTAAACTTTTGAATCTTTTACATTCATGCATGACCTTGACCTTGGCAAAACAACACTTGCCTTGTGCAGCTACATCAGATGAGTACTCATGTCAAGTATGACGCCTCTAATTATTAACCCTTTCTTTAAAAACAAGAGTGTTCGGAGGAACACATGTGTCACCTGCTCGCAGCTGACACAAAAACTTTTGTTAATATGAAAAAGGGAAATAACCCAAAAAATATTGATGCTAGAGTTGTGGCCCTTGTGCATGACACTTCCTCTCATCATGCTTGTTCCAGGTGTGAAATTTGAAAGCTCTATAATGATTAGTTTAGAAATGACAGCCAAAAAAAAAGAGTGTGATGGACAGACAGACAGACGGACAGACAGACGACGGAAAAGTGATCCCTAAGTGACACACTGCCTCTCGGCAGGTGACACAAAAATGCCTTTTCACACCTTGCAAACAGATAGACCTTGATCAGATGGCTCCTGTAGCTGATTGATCAGGGTCTGCTGTTTGCTTACAAATTATAGTAAAACCTCTCTATAACAGCCACTAAATTACATCAAGTACTTTGTGATAAAGGCAGGGGACTGCTTAAAGCAAGGTGAAAGTAAAAATGAACACTCCTATGGGAGGGTTCTGTTATACTTTCACCTTGCTTTAACCCTTTGCCTCATATAAACGTGTTTTCACGCATTTGCAAACAGAGTAGACCCAGATCAGATGGCTCCTAGAGGAGCCGTCTGATCAGGGTCTGCTCTGTTTGCTATTAGAATTTGATAGATCTGTTTCTTTACTTTCTAAAATGTCTACAATGTTCCACCTTCAAGAATTCTTTATAACTATTTTGTTAATGAATATTCAAGGTTTGCTCTGTTTGCTAGTGGAATTTGAAAGATATGTTTTTTTACTTTCTAAAATGGCAATAATTGTCCACTTTCCATACCTCTATATAACTATTTTGTCCATGAATATTCAATAGGTTTTGAAATTTGGACTAAATATAGAACAGGGAAAGGGTTAAGCAGCCACCTGCCCTAAATACCAACTAATTAACACACTTTAGATATAGATCTGATTCTACAATAGATACAACTTCCTACGTACGTATGCCATTATAAATATTCAATCAATAAATTATTCATGATGTCATTACTTCTTACATGAACATTCATCGGATAAAAGAGTTAGGGTTAAACCCTTTCCTTCATATAAATGCAGTCACGCATTTGCAAACAGAGTAGACCCAGATCAGACAGTTCCTGCAGGAGCCTTCTGATTCGCAGTCTGCCTTTTGCTAATGGAATTTAAAAGATCAATTTCTTTACTTTACTCGACGAGACGATTCTAAAGAGTGGTCACAGTATAGCATTTGGTGGAGAAATGACGATTTAAGTATTTGGGAACACAACTTTTATCTGTAACTCTGTTAACCCTTCGCTTGCTATTCGCGTCAATATACGTACCTGTAAATAGTGAAGACCCAGATGAGACAGCTCCTGCAGGAGCTGTCTCATCAGGGTCTGCACTATTTACAAGTTGATTGTGCAACCAGTGCACCCTACAGCAGTGATTGCACAGCGAAATACTTGTACACAGTGAAGATATATGTAATTATACAAGGACATGGGTAAAGAAGGAGAAATGTATTTTAAAATTCAGCAAGAGAAGGGTTAATGTGTTATAATAGCATAAGGAGACAGGAGGAATTTTAGGCAATGGCAGAAACTGTAGAATCATATCTATATTACATGTTTATCACAAGCAAATAGAGCAGACCCTGATCAGACAGCTCCAAAAAGAGCCATCTGATCTGGGTCTACTTTGTTTGCAAGGTGTAGAAAGGTGTATTTAATATGGAGTAAAGGGTTAATATATCAATACAGTTACCTAGCAACAACAGGGCTCTTACCTGAGATCTCCCTGATGTTGGTGAGTTCATTCTCCAGGTAGAGATGGGTCTCAGTAAAGTAGGTCCACTGTATGACCGAGTATCTGTTAGGAGGCTTGTAAGGAGGTTGGACACCTGGCAATCAAGACCACAACTTGTCAACAGATATATTTTTAATTCTATTAACCCATTCCCTCATAATGATGCCTTTTGATGCCTCTGTAAAAATCACTTTTTGAAACCGTTGTGATAAATAGAGCATTTGCTCCATAGGAGCAAATGCTCTATTTATAACAATGGTTTCAGAACTACAAAATTCTAATCTTTTCCTTTTCTTTAGTTAATGCTCCTTTTCGGTAGGTTTATTCTCTAAAAATAGACCATGAGGTAATGCCTTATGGGTTAATACTTTGCCTCATATGAATGTTTCTGTATGCCTTTGCAAACAGGGTCAACCAATATCAATAGATCTGATTCAAAGCAAAAAGTTCCTGTATTCAGTAAATGGCAGCAGATGCACGTTTTCAAAGAATACCAGACAGTGTACTGTAGATTTCATTGTAAGATGGTAAATTCAGTCAGTCAAAGGTGGATAGTGATTACATGTATTTCAATTCTGTCATTCTCATTAGCATATAGTGGTTGCATCATATATTTAACACGAACAAAGCAGGTTGTGATCACAAGAACAAGTATTTTATTGTTAGAACTTAGATAGCAGGTCAGAATCTCATGTATATGTATTTCCTTGTTGAAATCAGACATGTGAATGGCAGGCCATGATCACATGTACATGTATATCGTTATTGGAAACTAATATGTGAATGGCAGGCTGTGATTACATGTAAATGTATTTCATTATTGAAACCTTATACGTAAATGGCAGGCTGTGATCACATATACATGTATTTCATTGTTGGAATCTCATATGTTTCTTTAAATGGCAGGCTGCGATCACATGTACATGTACATGTATTTCAATTCTGACAATCAAAGAACGATAGCGATTTGATGTACATGTATTTCCCTCTTATATCTTTAACTCTGTTAATCAAATGATGGCAGATGAAAACGTAAGGCAGAAAATTATTTTATTGCCAGACTCAATTTGAAAAGCATGAAAATGAGTAATCCATTTAAAACAACAGCCCCAGCAACACCTACATATAACAGGAGATGGGAGAAACCTTGGTGGTGAGCCTTACCTATGGGCCATGTAATACTCTCCCTGCCCCCAGGAGAATATTGACTAAGATCCAGAATATCCTTCTTTGCCATTTCTATCTCATGCTTGGTGTCATTTAAGTCAACATGACAAAAGTACCTGAAATAGAGCGTAAAATTCTCATAACCATTTAAAGACATTAGCAAGCATGCTCACATATCCCAAGCCACCACAATGTCAGAGAAAAGAAGTGGTCCACCATGACAGATTCCTCTGAAAATCGAACAATTATTAATTTCAGATAAATTGGTCAAGAAATGTAAAAGCTAGATTAGCAACAATGTTTTATGATACACAGATAGACTGACAGGCAGATGGATAGGTCAAAAACTAAATACATCATGGCACATCAACAATGAATTTATGACAATTGAAAAATCTTTGGATACAAACTATTTCAGTCTGTTATTGCTTTGAAAATCTAATTTGACAAGGGCACACACTTATAAAGGGGGGGGGGGGGGGGGGGGGGCAGCTACTCAGCTACTGTGCATATAAAGAATGTGTGACTCTGGATTGAACTAGAGAGACACATGTAGAGTACATGTATGTACCTATGGATTGAACTACACCTCTCACAATGGCATTGAGTGAAACATTTAAAGACTTTCTGCCTCTGGATTGAACCTCTCACAATGGCACCGAGAGACACAGACAGAACTAAAAAGAGCACTGCATGCCAATGCTAGTGCTCATTGTTTTTGAATATTAATGTTTCAAAAGGGCAATAGCTCTGTAACCGCTTTCCTTCATGAATACCCATGTACGGAATAATGACATCATTAATATTTAATAGCTGAATGTACGGTAGTTACCATGGCAGAAATGTAGACTCAGATCTATATTATTCTACTGAGCAGACCCTGATCAGATGGTTCCAAAATAAACTGTCTAATTTGAGTCTGCTCTGTTTTCAAAGGCTTCAACACTCATTCATACCAATCTGATCTTAGTCTACTCTGTTCACAAAGGTTAAAGGCATCTCTATCATGGAAAGGATTAAGCATCAACCAAACAGCTAAATACCTGATTTGAATCCCCTTTTGTAACCTATTCATGCTGCTTTTGCTATCAGTTTGGTACATGTAAAATAACCTAAAATACATGTTTACCTTTACATAATTACCTTCACCCTTTCCTTCAAAGAAACACTTCCTCATACATTTGCAAATTAGTTATGGCTGAAACTATATAACTAGACCAATATCATTTCATAAACAAACAGAGCAGACCCTGCAGACTCTTACAGGAGCCATCTGATCTGGGTCTACTCAGTTTGCTATGGCGTTAAAAGGCGCATTTATGGAAATAAAGGGTCAAACGGTCAAAATTGACCCCTCATGCCATAAAAACTCCTTTTCTATGCCTTTTCAAACAGAGTAAGCCCAGATCAGAAGGCTTCTGTAAGAGACGTCTAATCAGGGTTGCTCTGTTTGCTTATGGAATAATATATATCTGATTTCACAGTTTCTGTCAGTGATGGACAGAAATTCCTGTTTTTATAATGCCATTTAATTAATTTATCTAATTAATATTCATAAGTCATTATTTCTTACATAAATATGAATGGAGTAAAAGGTTAAAAGTAAACTACAATTATAGAAGAGGCATGTTACAAGTTTTGTCCCATCGGCAAGAACTTTATTTGTGTTCTAAAAATATCTCAACACGATTTCTCATTGCCCCAAAACACATAAAAAAAATTATTGTACATGTACCGGTACATAACGTATCAAAATTAACCCTTTCAGTTTCAAATTGGGATATGAGTCACTGTTGTAATTTGCGAACAGTGTAGACCCAGATGAGATGGCTCCTAGAGGAGCCCTCTCAGTAAGGTCTGCACTGTTTGTCATGTTACACTTTTCTCTTGCAAAATACCTGAATATTCATGGTAAGTTTGACCTGTTTTGAATGTTGGAACAGTCCATTGAAAGGGTTAAACTTTTTGCACCCTTGGGGCAAGTTTGTAATTACCTATGAAAACCCTTTGGATCTAGATAAGACATCAAGTAACTTAACAACTCAACAGAATCCAACATTCAACATTTTTTTGTTTTTTGAAAAAGAAATGGAGGATAATTTTAGAACTACAGCAGAGGACAATTTTAGCAGAGAAAAGACATGATGTTGAAAGGATTAACCCTTTATCTGTAGGCTATAAATGTATAAGTCATGTACAACAGTGTAGACCCTGACAAGAGGGTTCCTAGAGGAGTGCTTCGATAAGGGTCTGCACTGTTTGACACACAACTCACATTCTGCAATTAACAATGTTGTTTTGGTGGTTTGCTTCATAAATATTCATAGAGAAAGATATCAATTAATATAATTCAGCATACAAAGGATTATTTGCACCCCCAGTGCAAGTTAATAAAAGGGTCTTGGTTTTTATCCCAAACCACTTTGCCAAGTAATTTGTACTGGGTATACACAATTACATGTCTGCCTTGCATCTGTTTATCTTAACTAACATCTTGAAAAGTGTAATGAATTTGCTGAATCAAATATTTTCTAACCAGGGAAAAGATTTGCGATAATCTTGCAGACAGTTTGGATCCAGATGAGACATCTGATGATTCATTGTCTCACCAGGATCCAAAATGGTTAAACACCTCAAACAAGTTTCTAAAAAGAAATAGAAGAAAAATGTACATAATGCTTAAGAAATTTAAAGCAGATGGCAATTTCTGCAGATAAAATCACTCGGTGTTTAATCCTTTCCCTGTTCTTCGTTTATTTCAAATTTCAATACCAACTGAATATTCAAAAACCTAACAAGTTATAATGAAATATAGAAGGTGGAACATTGTAGCCATTTTTGAAAGTAAAGAAACAGATCTATCAAATTCCAATAGCAAAAAGAGCAGACCCTGATCAGACGGCTCCTACAGGAGCCGTCTGATCTGGGTCTACTCTGTTTGCAGATGCGTGAAAACACATTTATAAGAGGGAAAGGGTTAAATAGCATTTGCAACCAGTGTAGACTCAGATCAAAGGGCTCCTAATGGAGCACTCTGATCAGGGCCTGCACTGTTTAGTATATTTTACAGTTTAATGGAAAAATTACCCCTCGAGATCAGCATGAGATAGTCCTATGCAAAATATGGAAGGGTCCATTTGAAAAGTCAGGATTGCTAAGGTCAAAGGGGTAACATCTGCAGCTAGTAAAACATTTGATTGTTTTTCTGCCCCACTTTTTAAAATTCCTGCTACAGACTGACATTTTTAAGGTCTACCACAACACTAGATCTTTCCGAAATCTAACACATGTATCTTGTTTAACCCTTTACTCCAAAGAAATGCATTTTATCCCTTTCCTTCATATAAATGTATTTTCATGCATTTGCAAACAGAGTAGACCCAGATCAGATGGCTCCCATAGGAGCCGTCTGATCAGGGTCTGCTCTGTTTGCTTAAGAACATTCATAGATCTGATTATGCAGCTTCCACAACACTGAAAACAAGATGTGTTTTGTGAAACTCTACACTATGCACCCCACACCACCCTACTAAGGCTAGCTGGCCAAATATGAAGTCTCCATGTGAAGTTGATAATCTGACCTGATATATGAGCTTTGACCAAGAAGGATGACTTTGACCTTGACATGTCATGTCACCACGCAATACATGCAGCTCCATTAGATGCACATGCATGCCACATATCATGTCTCTATCTGTACTAAATCAAATATAACTTTGATCTTTACATTTGTCCTTTGATCTTGAAGGATGACCTTGACAGTGACATGTCACCACTCAAAATGTGAGGCTTTATGAGATACACATGCATGCCAAATATCAAGTTTCTATCTCTATTTGTTCAAAAGTAAGTGATTTGACCTATATATATATATCTGGCCTTTGACCTGGAAGAATGATCTTGACCTTGACATGTTACCCCTGAAAATTTACAGCTTCAAGAGATATACATGAATGTCAAATATCAAGTCGTGATCTCTACTGATTCAAAAGTTATGCCCGATGTTAGCATTGCTGACAAACATTTGACCTTGAAGGATTACCTTGACCATGACATTGTCACCCCTGAAAATGTGCAGCTTCATGAGATACACATACATGCCATATATCAAGTCTCTATCTCTACTGGTTCAAAAATTATGGGCCAGCATTATATAATGGCCCTCTGATCTTGAAGGATGACCTTGACACGTCACCCCTCAAAATGTGCGGCTTTACGAGATACATATTCATGTCTCTATCTGTACTGGCTTAAAAGTTCTGACCAGTGCTAAAGTTGCTGGCAAACAAACAGACAGACAGGGCAAAAACAATATACCCCCAGATCTGATCTGGGGGCATAAAAAAGCCCTTTTCCATGTTCCACTTTATTGATTTTGTCCACAAACATTCAGTAGGTATTGAAATTTGGAATAAATCTAGAACAGGGAAAGGGTTTAATAACATCTTTGCAAACAAATTAGACTCAGATAAGATGGCTCTCATAGAACTTGTCTCATCAGAGTTTGCTCAGCATGATTACAGAATAATATAGATCTGATTACACAGTTTCTGCATTGGCCAAATTCTCTTATTCATATGATAACCCCCACCCCCATCCCCCACCCCCTCCCCTACTCAGACCTCCCAAAGCAAATCAGCACACCCTAATATCTCCATCACAAACAATTTTAATAGATGGATGGTTAGAATTTTTGGCAAAGTTTCTAAGAAACATGCCCAGATGCTATAAAAACAAGAGAGTCGTCACGGGTGACAAATGCCCCCAAAGTGTTTGACACCGAAATGCATTTTGGCGGAAAAACAATGCAGGTGTAACATGAAATTTTGATGCTGTTAAAAATGACACAGGAGTCAGTTCTTAACATTAGAAACAGAACCTTTGGATTATGATAGCTAAGAAAAGAGCCAAGCGTCAAAACTTAGTTAAAAAGGACCCTAAGTCATTCTCAACGTTAAAAAGGACCCTGGGTTGATTGTCAACGTTTAAGGTATAGGAGATATGCTCTGGACAAGCTTTTTGTATCTGGTAAGATATAGAAGATATGCTCCGGACTGTAAAATTGAGGTCAAAGGTCAAGGTCAAGGTCAGTGATCTGAAAATGGTACACGACTCTCCGCCATCCCAAGATGAACTCACAAATCAAATTTGGAATCCGTAGCTGGTAAGGTATAGGAAAAATGCTCCGGACAAGCTTTGTGTAAAATCTAGGTCAAAGGTCAAGGTCACAGTGACCTGAAAATGGTACGCGACACACCGTCATCCCAAGATAAACTCACACATTAAATTTGGAATCCGTAGCTGGTAAGGTATAGGAGATATTCTCTGGACAACCTTTTTTGTAACATTGAGGTCGAAGGTCAAGGTCAAGGTCACAGTGACCTGAAAATGGTACGCGACACTCCGCCATCTGAAGGTGATCTCACACACCAAATTTGGAATCCGTATCTGGTAAGGTATAAGAGATATGCTCTGGACAAGCTTTTTGTAAAATCGGTCAAGGTCAAGGTCAAGGTTAAGGTCATAGTGACCTGGAAATGGTACATGACACTCCGCCATCCCAAGATGAACTCACACACCAAATTTGGAATCTGTAGCTGGTAAGGTAAAGGAGATATGCTCCGGACAAGCTTTTTGTAAAATCGGTCAAAGGTCATGGTCAAGGTCACAGTGATCTGAAAATGGTACGAGACACTCCTCCATCCCAAGATGAACTCACACACCAAATTTGGAATCCTTAGCTGGTAAGGAATAGGAGATATACTCCGGACAAGCTTTTTGTAGCTGGTAAGATATAAGCGGTTTTTAAAATCGAGGTCAAAGGTCAAGGTCAAGGTGACCTGGAAATGGTATGCGACACTCCGCCATCCCAAGATGAACTCACACAGCAAATTTGGAATCTGTAGCTGGTAAGGTAAAGGAGATATGCTCCGGACAAGCTTTTTGTAAAATCGGTCAAAGGTCATGGTCAAGGTCACAGTGATCTGAAAATGGTACGCAACACTCCTCCATCCCAAGATGAACTCACACACCAAATTTGGAATCCTTAGCTGGTAAGGTATAGGAGATATACTCCGGACAAGCTTTTTGTAGCTGGTAAGGCATAAGCTTTTTTTAAAATCAAGGTCAAAGGTCATGGTCAAGGTCACAGTGACCTGAAAATGGTACGCGACACTCCGCCATCCCAAGATGAACTCAAACAGCAAATTTGGAATCTGTAGCTGGTAAGGTAAAGGAGATATGCTCCGGACAAGCTTTTTGTAAAATCAAGGTCAAAGGTCAAGGTCAAGGTCACAGTGACATGAAAATGGTACGCGACACTCCCCCATCCCAAGATGAACTCACACACCAAATTTGGTATCCGTAGCTGATGTGACAAAGGAAATATACTCCGGACAAAATGTACACACACCCACCCACCCACCCACCCACACACCCACCCACCCACACACCCACACACACACACACCCACACACGCACGGTGCGATCACTATATGCCGCCAAAGCCTAGCTTTGGGGGCATAAAAAGTGTGAAAAAAGTCACATAACTCTGGAAAAAAGAATTGAACCAGATCATCCTGGTGATTTGTACAACTACACTTCATGGTGATCACAGTTGTGATGTTTCTTTTTCCAAACCTGACTACACAATTATGAGAAATTGGATTTTATGCAAAAAAGTATTACTCAATGGGGACATAACTGTGAGCAATAATCAAACCTGATCATTCTGGAGATATGCACAGCTATCCAACATTATCTACCCTCTAAATCTGACGTTCAAATTAGTATCAAAGCCTTTACTCAAAGAGGTTAGATCTAAAAATAGCTTGTGAGGGAAAGGGTTAAGACAGTTGGGAGCTTAATGCTGGATGAAATTCATGCAGAAAGCTCCAAAAGGAGCATGACTTTCACCCTGCATAAATCCATTAGTGGCCAGTATCCCTCAACTCATTCTCTCCTATAATAATTTTAGACTCAATCTCTTTAAATAAATCTATCGAAATGGAGCATTTATTAGAGAAAAGGAAAAGTTTAGAATTGTGTAGTTTGAAACCATTGTGATAAATAGAGCATTTGCTCAATAGGAGAAAAATCATTATTTATCACAATGGGTTCCAAAAAGGACTTAAATTACAGAGGCGTCAAAATGTGTCAGTAACATTTGCCATCATTAACCCATTCCCTTATATTGACACATTTTGACACCTCTGTAAAACTTACTTTCTGAAACCGTTCTTATAAATATTTATCACAATAGTTTCAAAACTGCACAATTCTAAAAAGTTCCTTTTTTCTAGTAAATGCTCCTTTTCGGTAGCTTTATTCAAAGGGGTTTGATCTAAAAATAGCATATGAGGGAATAGGTTAACCACCTGCACTCTACTGGTGACTTAGTGATAAACAGTTGGATCCAGATGAGACAAGTAACTCTATGTATCGTCTGGAACCAAACTGTTTTTCATATTGTATTTTGAAAATAAATGAAAGAAAAATGCACGTTTAACCCATTACCTCATAGGGTATTATAAGACCCAACCTCTTTGAATAAACCTACCAAAAAGGAGCATTAACTAGAGAAAAGGAAAAGTTCAGTATTGTGTAGTTTGAAACCATTATGATAAATAGAGCATTTGCTCCTATAGGAGCAAATGCTCTATTTATCACAATGATTTCACAAAGTGACTTTTACAGAGTCGTCAAAAGTGGTCAATATGAGGGAAAGGGTTAAAAGGATAAAGGTGTGTGTTATTTCTCCACCAAACCCTATTTAGTGACGGATTCTTGAAAATGTTTTAATTTACACATCTTATCTTGCCCTCTGCTGTCATGAACTTAACCCATTGAGTGCTGAAGGTTACACAAAACAAAAATTCACTGACCTGTGCAATTTATAATGTGAGATGTCATCGGGCATGGGGTAAAATGTGAGAGATTCATTAAACTCTGGCTGTAGTCGTAGTCTCCCTATGTCATCATCATAATCAAAGTCCTCCAGGTGGTAAAACTTCAGAGTCTTGTCCTGCAATTTCATGTTGACAACTGTAATTATCCTAAAACTTTGCCTAGATAAACCTAGGTAAAACTGTATTCATCTCTAAACCTAGGTAAAACTGTATTATCTCTAAACCTAGGTAAAACTGTATTTATCTCTAAACCTAGGTAAAACTATTATCTCTAAACCTAGGTAAACTGTATTATCTCTAAACCTAGGTAAAACTATTATCTCTAAACCTAGGTAAAACTATTATCTCTAAACCTAGGTAAAACTGTATTATCTTTAAACCTAGGTAAAACTCTATTATCTCTATTAAACACCCACAGAACGTAACATTTTTGTTAAAAGGATTTTCTCGCTTCTCAGACGTGCTAGATAAGCTGAGTTACTAAAAATAGCCGTACTAGAAATCCTTATCTGGAACACCCCTTGTCTGGTGTATTCATACGTGTGATTGGGTAAAATCAATACAAGGGAAGGAACTCTTACAGAATTATACCAACATTTCTATAGGCAACAATCTTATGAATTGAAATTAATATAAGTTATTAGTACGATTATGAAATTCTATTTATCATATTAACACTTCAAAAGCCTATTTAATTAACCGAAGATGTTGTTTTGTAGTCACTCAGTCATTTATATTTTACGCCAAAACATAACGTTTGTGGTTGCCATAACAAATGACGTCATTTTGGTGTCACGTCTAAAGTTATGCTGCGGTTGGTCTGTTCCTATCGGAAACTCGCTAAAGCTTGTTTCCGAATGGAACAGACCAACTTCGGGTATAGAAAACCCTGTCTTTAACAAAACCCATGCTTGATTCTATTAACCTTGCATTTTATACACAGGTGGATGCTTAATGCAGACTGAAAGCAATGCTCCTAAGGGAGCTTTCTGCATTGCTTTTAGTCTTCATTAAGCTAACACTTGTATCTTGAAAAAAAACTTTATTTCTTTATTTATCGTTTAATATACGGGTTTTTACTTGTTATATTTATCGCTAGTTTCTTCACAGATAATAAATAAAGTGGGGCATTTATAAGGGAGAAAATGGTATGTGTGGATCCAGATCAAACTGCTCCTGTTGGACCAGTTTGATCTGTGTCTTCATTATTGACTACTCCCTTAATTTGTTTCATTAAGTTTCAAAAATGTTGAAATGTTGACTTATTCAGCTTTACAAACTGGTGCAAAGTCTACATTCATTACTGCCGCTTTCTATTCTGTATGGATTTTTCACACAGTTGTAAACAGAGTAGACCCCGATCAGACGACTCTTATAGGAGCCGTCTGATCTGGGTATGCTCTGTTTGCTATTGACATCTATATATCTGATTCTACAGATTTTGTCAAAACAAAAATTTCCCTTGAAAAGTTTACATTATAAAAATTGAGCTATTTTCTTCCATAATTTCTTTTCAAATACACATGAGTATCAGTTTACACCCCGATGAGATGCCAAATTACTCAGTCTGATCAGAATCAAACCTCTTTGCAAAGGAAATCACACACTCCAATATTGCATGCTAACTAACAAAAGTGTAACCCTTTCCCTCATATAAATGGCTTTTCACGCATTTGCAAACAGAGAAGACCCAGATCAGACGGCTCCTATAGGAGCCGTCTGATCAGGGTCTGCTCCGTTTGCTTTTGCCATGATAGATCTCATTCTACAGCTTTTGTCACAGCAAATAATTTACTGAAAAGTTTACATTATAAAATTTGGCTAATAAATATTCAGATTGTCATTATTACTTACATGAATGCTGAACTGAGAAAGGGTAAATGAAGAAAGGGTTAACCCATTACCTCCTGGGCTATTTTTCAGATCCTACCTCTTTAAATAAATCTACCAAAAAGGAGCATTTACTAGAGCAAAGGAAAATTTTAGAATTTTATAGTTTGAAACCATTGTGATAAAGAGAGCATTAAATTTGCTCCTTAGGAGCAAATGCTCTATTTATCACAATGGTTTCAAAAAGGGACTTCTACAGAGGCATCAAAAGGTGTCAATATGAGAGACTGGGTTAAGACTTACCCCACCCTTGGGTGTACATAGTTTCTGGGAGGCATGGTGTACACAACGTCCCAGCGTCACACTCGGGTTGTCTGGGTGTATGTTCTTAATGCACCAGTCCAGGTTGCCAAACACCTGCGCCATGACAGACTGAAAAATGGAAAAAAAGGTGTTTTGTCTACTTAGAAAAGCAATACATGTACAGTAGAATCCCTCTAATGCGACCACTTAATGAATAAACATATCTGTCTTTATAAGCAGGTGGTTGCTTAGTGCAGGACAAAAGTAATGCAGAAAGCTCCTCTAAGCGCTTTCTGCATTACTTTTGTCCTGCATTAAGCTACCACCTGCCTCTACAACCTAGAATTATACCTCTTTTAGGTGGTCGCATTAGCGGGGTTTTACTGTATATCTATTTTCTGTAGTACAATATGATCCTCTGTGATTCTTTTCATCCATTCAACTTAAGGCTTTTACATTAGATCATATTTTCCTTTTCATTATAACAAAGCAACGTGATAGAAATCAGATCTTGATGAGATAACAAGGTGTCTTATCTGGATCAACCAGGTGTCTTACCTGGATCAACACTGTGTCTACACTGTGTCTTTACTGAATAAAAACTGAATCAACCAGGTGTCTTCCCTGTATTAAACTGTAAATGTGTAAGACCTAAACCTACGTGTTCAAAATATAATCTGGATCTACCAATCTAAGGTATCTTAACCCTTTCCTTCATATAAATGCAGTTTCACGCCTTTGCAAACAGGATAAACCCAGACCAGATAGCTACTGTCGCAGTTGTCTAGTCCAGATCTACTCTAACTGCATATGAAACTAAGATAGGTTTGACTTGTGCTACAGATTCTACAAATACCAAAACCCTCCAGTGTACATATATGCCATTCTATTAGCCAATATACCCAGCTAATAAATATTCATGAATCATGGACTCATTATTTTTTACATAAATATTCAACAGGGAAAGCGTTAAAACCAGTTTTACTATAAACAATTTAAAGGTTTCAACATTTTTGTACAGTAAGATATGTCAATTCTAAAGGTAGATGTAAAAACACAATTAATGTGCCAGACCATTTGGAATCTGATTAATTAACCTTTATAATGCTGAATTTTCAAATTCACTATTAAACAAGAGGGCCAGAATGGCCCTGACATCGCTCACCAGACAATCAGAGGAGAAGATTTTCAAAGTTTTCACTATATGTTTCTATTGAAAACTTAACACCCTAGGGTCGGTGCCAATTTTGACCCCAGGGACACAATTTATATAACTTTTGTAGAGGACCTGAACATGATGCTAAAAGATTGTAGTGAAAGAATGGATAGAGCATTAGACCACTGGAACTTGTATTCTTTATATGCTAGAGGCGGATTCTCCCACCACTAATGACCTATGCAAACAGTTTGGATCCAGATCAGGCCCTACATAATGTGGGGCCTGATCTGATATCCAAATTGTTTGTAAATGAGACTGAACTTCTGAAAAACTTAGAAAGAAAGTGTATAGTGGGATTCTCCCACCACTAATGACCTATGCAAACAGTTTGGATCCAGATCAGGGCCAACATAATGTGGTGCCTGATATGATATCTATACTTTTGTCAATGAGACTGAACTTCTGAAAAACTCAGAAAGAAAGTGTAAAGTTAGGATAACTTGTGAATATGCTGCAGACAACAATTTAGCAGATCACAAAATTACCCAGCATGCAAAGAGTGATGCTGAAATTCACAACAGATATGCTCTATATTGATAGCTGGTAGCTTAATCCAGGGCATAGATATTAAAAAAAAAAGCTTTAAGAGTATTCTGCATTTTGAGAATTATCCACAGTTTTCTCAATCTTATATGAGTGTGTGTTATTTGTCTAAACACAATTTCTACTCTACTGATCAGGCTAAGGTGATTATATAAGAACTCCCTCTGACTGGTCTCAGCTAAGAGTGAGTGATATTAAGGAGAAACCTTTAGAATGTAGTTTCTGATGTAAAGAAGAATATACACACAGGGCAGGGCCAATTTTAACCCCAGAACTATGATACTTATAAAACTCAAAAAGTTATGCTAAGTAAATCTATACACCAAATAGCTAAGCTCTGGAACATGTAGTTTCTGACAAGAGTATTTTTAAAGTTTTTCCTATGCATAACTAGTGATCCCATAGGCTGTTTAGCAGTCAGCTACAAAAAACTGGCAATCCCTGGGGTGGGACCAATTTTTACCCTAGGGGCATAATTTATATAACTTTTGTAGAAGTCCTGAAGTTGAAGCTATGTGCCAAATATGAAAGCTGAGGACCTTCTAGTTTTAGAGGAGATGATGTTCAAAGTTTTCACTATATGTTTCTATTGAAAACTAAAAACCCCTGGGGCAGGGCCAATTTTGACCCCAGGGGTATAATTTATAAAACTTTTATAGAGGACCTACATATGATGCTATGTGCCAAAGATGAAAGCTGAGACCCCTGTAGATTCAGAGGAGAAGAACTTTAAAGGTTCAAATTGTTGACGACGAACGACGCACGACGCACGCCGACGGACGACGGACATCAGGCGATCACAAAAGCTCACCCTGAGCACTTTGTGCTCTGGTGAGCTAAAATTTCAAATAAGTCAAGCTTATGGCAAATATTAAGGAATTTTTCTAAAGAAAAGTGTAATGTGACAAACAGTTTAGACCCTGATGAGCGGGCTCCTCTAGGAGAGTTAGGGTTAGCTCCTCTAGGAGCCCTCTCATCTGGGTCTACACTGTTTGCAAAGAACATTAGTGACTCGTCTCCCACACTGTAAGGATTGCATGAGGCTCTCATATTGATACATGTACAGTAAAATTTGATATTAAATTTAGTTTAAATATCAGTCTTGGAGACAGTTGGTAGCTTAATGCTGGGTGAAAGTCATGCAGAAAGCTCCTAGAGGAGCTTTCTGCATGACTTTCACACTGCATTAAGCAGCCACCAGCCTAACAGTATCTAAATTCTGCTCTACTACATGTAGAATTCGGATTTAGAGAGGTTTTACTGTACATGTAATTTGATACTATAGGAGCTGTCTGTTCAGGGTCTGCTCTGTTCGCTAATGTAATCTGGTAGTCCTGCTTCTTTAGTTTCTAAAATGGCTACACTGCTCGATCTTCCATATTTCCTTATAACTATTTTGTCCATGAAAATTCAGCAGGTATTAAAATTTGAAAAAAACATTGAACAGGGAAATATGAAAGCTGAGAACCTTCCAGTTTCAGAGGAGAAGATTTTCAAAATTTTCACTATATGTTTCTATTGAAAACTTGCCACCCCTGCAGTGGGGCCAATTTTGACCCCAGATGCATAGTTTATATAACTTTTGTAGAGGACCTGAACATGATGCTACATGTATGTGCCAAACATGAAAACTGAGAACCCTCCAGTTTCAGGGGAGAAGATTTTCAAAGTTTTCACTATAACTATTTTTCTATAGAAAACAAGGCACACCTGGGGCGGGGCCAGTTTTGACCCCAGAGACATTATTTACACAACTTTTGTAGATTACCTACAGAGGATGCTATGTGCCAAAGATGAAAATCTGAGAACCCTGTAGATTCTGAGGAGAAGATTTTTAAATGTTCAAATTGTTGACGAGTTGCCGGACATTGGGCCCTCACAAAAGCTCACCCTGAGCACTCTGGTGAGCTATAAAACATGTCTTCCATTTTCTTCTTGCAATCACATCCAAGAGTGAAAACCAATTTTGATGTTTATGAGAATGCAAAGTTCCTATCATCTATATCCAAACAGTTTGCACAGGAAATCACAAAATAATGTGCTGCTAGTGTTAAAAGTGTTAAAAACTCCTTACAGTGCAGGACACCAGTAACTAATGTCCTTTGCAAACAGTGTAGACCCATATGAGAGGGCTCCTAGGGGAGCCCTTTAATCAGGGTCTGCACTGTTTGTCATGTTACATTCCCCTTTACAAAAATCCCTAAACATTCACCATAAGCTTGACCTGTTTGAAATTCGGAATAATCCATTTGCAAAGTCAGCGTTTGTAAGGCTTAAAGACTTAAAGACAATCTAAGCTAATAAATTTTAACTCTTTGCATGCTAATTAATTTTCCGCCTGCAACAACTGTCGTCTGCTTCAATTCTAATAATAAAATCTCTCTCATTTCTTTGCAAAATTACGGTCAAAGTGTCAAACAGTTTGGATCCTGATGAAATGCTGCATTATGTGGATCCAAACTGTTTGCATTGGTACCGCAATCATGGTTTCGCCACTAGCATGCAAAGACTTAATAAAATGTAATCAAGGGGATTTTTATGTATACACCAGCAGCTGCTGGGAAATTCAAATCCTCTGGTGGGAAAGTCATTTCACCTTTTGAAGCTAAGTACATGTGACTTTATGCCTGAAACACAACTTTTCTCAATGAATTTTTCCCACATTGTCCAAGTATAGAATGTCAACAAGGCTGGATCCCAAGTTAACAAACTTAACTTAACCCTTTCCTCCATAATTACGCACTTCTACGCCTCTGTAAAAGTCACCTGATGAAACCATTGTGATAAATAGAGCATTTGCTCCAATAGGAGCAAATGCTCTATCTATCACAATGATTTCAAACTACAAAATTCTTAAATTTTACTTTTCTCTAGTAAATGCTCCTTTTGGGTAGATTCATTCAAAGAGGTCGGGTCTAACAATAGCCTATGGAGGAAAGGGTTAACTGGACCAAGCTGTGTTAAACCTTCCATCATATAAATGCTTTTTCAAACCTTTGCAAACAGAGTAGACCCAAATCAGACAGCTCCCGAAGGATCAAGGTTTGCTCTTTTTTGCCTATCATATAATATAGATACAACGTAAGATTCTACCGTTTCTGCCACGGCCAGAAATTCCTGTGGCCACATGCTGTTACAAAAGTATATCACAATTAATCTAATAATTAATATTCATGATTTATTATTTCTTACATGAATATTCATGAAGTTGAGAGTTAAAATCGCCCCTCCATGGATAAATTACACCTCGTAACATAGGAGTTGGTGTGGAGAGAGGCAATTCTAATAAGTTGCAGCGAGATAGAGTTTGGTAGATAAATCAGAGATTTTGACAGATCAGTATGTGTCTTAACCCTTTACTCCAAGAATATTCATGTAAAAAATAATGACATCAAGAATATTAATTAGATTAAATTTTATAACAGCACAAGGACATGAGATGTTTTGGCCATGGCAGAAACTGTAGAGTCATATCTATATTATACTATTTATTAGCAAACAGAGCAGACCCTGATCAGATGGCTCCTAGCGGAAGAAAAAGAGTAATAATGATTATAACCATAAGAAATGAAGTAACCACAATATAACACCCCCCCCACACACACACACACACACACACACACACTTTGTTTGGGGGACATAATGATTTAACCCTTTCCCTGTTCTATTTTTTTTTCCAAATTTCTATACATGTACCTACTGAATATTCAATCATGGACAATTTAGTTATATTGGAATATGGAAGAACAAACATTGTAGACATTTTAGAGAGTAAAGAAACAGATCTTTCAAATTCCATTAGCAAACAGAGCAGACCCTGATCAGACGGCTCCTATAGGAGCCATCTGATCTGGATCTACTCTGTTTGCAAATGCGTGAAAACACATTTATATGAAGGAAAGGGTTAAAATTGAATATTCACAAAGGACAGAGTCTTGCATGAATATTCACCAAGTAAGGGGGTCAAGCATCTGTAATACATGAACATGTACACATCCACACATTTAACAGAAGCTCTGTTAACAAAGTCAACACAGTACTATCATATTACCAAGCAATGCTTGTTCAACAAATGGCCTTTGCAGATGTCCAATGAATATACAATGTACATGTAGTACATACTCTATAAAGGTCACATACAGTTCACCGAGTGGCTATCATTCAGACTCCTTATTCACCATCCTTAACCCATTCCTCCATAGGCTATTTTTAGATCCAACCTCTTTGAATAAATCTACCGAAAAGGAGCACTTACTAGAGAAAAGTGGTTTTTTTGGTAATTTTGTAATTTGAAACCATTGTAATAAATAGAACATTTGCTCCTATAGGAGCAAATGCTCTATTTATCACAATGGTTTCAACAGGTGACTAATTAAAAGAGGCGTAGAAACTGAAAAACATATTTATGGAGGAAAGGGTCAACTCTTACCCTGCTGAATAATTAAAATATTAACCCTTTCCCTGATTAATATTCATGTAAGAAATAATGGGTTTATGAATATTTATTAGCTAAATTTTATAATGGCATATATTATTGTATATAGAATTTTCAGGGTGAGCTTTTGGGAGACTTGAATGTCCGTTGTGCGTCGTCCGTTGTCAACAATTTGCTTGTGAACACTATTGGTCACAATTTTAGTCCAATCTTCATTAAACTTAGTCAAAATGATTGTGTTTATAAAATCTCGGACAAGTTCAAAAGTGGGTCAAGTGGGGTTAAAAACTAGGTCACACGGTCAAAAAGTAGAAAAACCTTGTGAACACACTCAAGAGGTCACCTTTTTAGCCGAATCTTCATGAAACTTTATCAGAATTATTGTTTTGATAAGATCTCTGACAAGTTTGAAAGTGGGTTTTGCATGGGGTCAAAAACTAGGTCACTAGGTCAGACAGTAGAAAAAACCTTGTGAACACTCTATTGGTCACATTTGTTTGTCCAATCTTAATGAAACTTAGAATAATTGTCTTTATAAAATCTTAGACAAGTTTGAAAGTGGGTCATGTGGGGTCAAAAACTAGGTCATTAGGTTAAATAGTAGAAAAACCTTTTGAACACTCTAGACGTCACATGTTTTGTCAAATCTTCATGAAACTTAGTGAGAATAATTTGTCTTGATAAAATCTCAGTTAAGTTCAAAAGTGGGTCATGTGGGGTCAGAAACTAGGTCACTAGTTCAGATGGTAGGAAAACCTTTTGAACATGCTAGAGGTCCCATTTTTACCCCAATCTTAATGAAACTTAGTCAGAATGATTGTCCTGATAAACTCTTGGAAAAGTTTGAAAGTGGGTTAAGTGGAACCAAAAAGTAGGTCACTAGGTCATATCTTAGAAAATCTTGTTTACACTTCAGCAGCCATGTTTTTATTCATGGAGTAAAGGGTTAACATAATAAAATTATCTGAATTGTCTGACTAATGCTTTTCTCCATAAATCAGTTCCTATCAAGGTCTACTCCATTTGCTTACCGTATATTGCTATAATATAGATCTGATTCTACAGTTTCTACTATGGCCTAAAGTCCTGTGTCCATGTCCACATAATATTCATGATCCATGTCATCATTTCTTACATGAATATTCATGTAGTAAAGGGTTTTAAAAAAACAATTTTGATCCTGATAAGATGCCTAATGACTTTTTTTAAAAAATGGGGGAGGTGATGGTAGAGAGAGGGAGTACAGTAAAACCTCTCTATAACGGCCACTAAATTACATCAAGTATTTTGTGTTAAAGGCAAGTGGCTGCTGAAAGCAAGGTGAAAGTAAAACAGAACGCTCCTATAGGAACATTCTGTTTTAGTTTCACCTTGCTTTAAGCGGCCACCTGCCCTAAATACCAAATAATTAACACAATTTAGTGGCCGTTATAGAGAGGTTTAACTGTTAATTATGTCTGTTATAATGTTCTTCAAGATTACCACTTCATACTGATCATTTGCACACTATGTTACAAAAGAAGAAATAATCTCATAAATTTTGTATTAAACCTGCTAACCAAATTATGAGTATCACTGGTAATTCATTTTAACCCTTTACTCCATATACATGTTGATACTATGTACGCATCTAACGTCTTAACCCTTTCCTTCATGCATTTGCAAACAGTGAAGACCCAGATCAGACGGCTCCTTTAGGTCTGCTCTGTTTGCTAGTGGAATTTGAAAGATCTGTTTAAACAGAGTAGACTCAGATCAGATGGCTCATATAGGAGCATCTGATCAGGTGTCAGGTCAAAGTGTTGCTTGTTGAATTACAAAGACAAAACTTGTCTTCTTCATATACATATATATATATATATATGTTAATTACAAATCTATATGATGCTAATTCATATTCAAATACCTCTCTTTACCAGTACTAAGCTCTGCTGATGTTTAACCTTTTACTCTGAGAATATTTATGTAACTAAGAAATGAAGTATTGTAATGTGAAAATCAATTAACCCTTTCCCTATTTAGGTTTCTCAATACATGTACCTACTGAATATTCATAAACAAAATAGTTACAAAGAATTACGGAAGATGGAACATTGTAAACATTTTAGAAAGTAAAGAAACAGATCTATCAAATTTTATTAGCAAACAGAGCAGACCCTGATCAGACGGCTCCTGTAGGAGCCGTCTGATCTGGGTCTACTCTGTTTGCAAATGCGTGAAAATGTGTTTATATGAGGGAAAGGGTTAATTTAATATTTATAACATTTTGGCATATAAGTCTTGGTCCTGGTAAAAACTGTAGAATCAGTTTAATTCCATTAAGCAAACAGAGCAGATCCTATAGGAACTGTCTGATCTGAATCTACTCCGCAAAAGCATTAAAAGGTGAATCTATGGAGTAAAGGGTTATGAGATAATAGAAATAAAAATATATATACCTGTGAAATCAAAACACCGCCTTCCAAAGCACAAAAGTTCTTTTCATGCCCAGGAACTCCCATGTGTATATCATTTTGAACACTAATACGTTCAACCATGTGAAAATATTTTTCTGCCCTCATGTACGTCCTGTCAGTCATAAACAAGTAAAAATCATAGTTTTCAGCAAAATGGTCTTGTATATACTTCAATACATGAACTGGAAGCAATTCAGGATGTTGGTCACCGAAGGAAACAATTGGAAGTCCATTTGGCACAACTGCTGGCTTCATTGTGCTGAAAAATATACTCTTTGTGACATATTTTGACAATGTTTTATCAACTGCTACTCCAAGTTTATCAACTGTTGCAGAACTGGTTAAAATTGCAACAAATAATTTTTCCCGAATGCCAAGCTCTGTGGATATGAATCTGGGGCGCGCAACTTTTGGTCTCACTGCCTGTTTGTCAACTGTAATATTGGTCGGTATTGTTTTGACGATTCTTGCCTCAAACCCATCGTTTCCTTCTTCGGTGTTACTTCGAATGCTTGCTTTAGGCATCTGTCCACTTTGTTTATTTGGTGTTTGTGCTGCAGCTACTTTCCTCATTGCTGCAACTTCACACCCATCTTCCAAAAATGGTACAAACATCATATGAATGGTAATACCAAGACAGAGACCAACAATCACTGGTAGCACATAAGGTCGGAAACAAATGTAACGTTGGACAGGAAACCCTAGAGCAGACATGAAACAGTTCCATGCCTGACTGAAAACTTGTACCAATGATTGGATAGAGGTTTGTACCAAACCCCTACCCATTGTCCAACTAGCTGGTGGTTTCCGTTAAACAGATGAACAGCTTTCTAGTTGAGTGCAACTGTCAATACACAACAGTCTTACACTTTATCTGAGTTTCGCCAGACTTAAATTGTCTTAATGTATTTTAGTAGGCAAAAATAAAAACAGCCGTTTAGACTGAAAGTTCACAGCATCAATCCATCAATATTGCATGTAAACACGATGCTAAATATATAAAGTAATCAACCGCAATAAATTGTCTGCACTAAAATTAGAGATAGGCGAAAATACTCTGAAATTGTCACGTCTTTCTTTAGGCTCTGATGTTCGTAGTGATTAAAGAGCCGAGTTCGTTTTAGCCATTTCTGCTGTTTCTCGTCTCAAGCGTTTTAACGGAAGTAGAAAGGGGTACCAATTGATTGGAATAGGGGGGGAAACGTGCCGAACAGAAGCTACGAAATAATTACCATCGCCACATAAAAGGTAAATGAATAAGAAATATTCAACAGGGAAGTGGTTACGAGTTATGTTAAAAATGACATTCAAATAAGCATACTAATGATGATTTCAATGGAAGTGACGGTAATAAGAATGAAACGAATTATTTCAACAAAGTAATTAGGAGAATAAAACCAGAGACATGTCTCTGCTAAAACCAAATTAAACATATTTAATATTTATATTATTCGATATGTTTAAGTTACCTTGTCGGCTCCGACTCCTAATACAGAGTTTGTTTTTTATTATTGTAATTGAGAATGGGGAAGATAAATTATTTATGTTTGTATGGAATGTAATGGAAGTAAAACATAAACATATTTAAAAGCAACACATTTTTTTACTTCAAGTTTTGTTTAGAGTCATACACGAATTTTATTTTGCATAAAGCATAATACAATTCTTTTAACAAATGATAAACAAAGTTTAGATATTGAACATGATTATCTATACAGTAGACATGATCACATCGTAGACGACATTCTGGCACCGCGCAATGGGCATGCTGGAAACTTAAAAACTGCATTGAAATTAAAAAAAATTGTGACATCTTTATCATTGTGGTTGAATCAAAGACCTATGATAGGTACGTTTATAAATGCCATGTATCTAGATTGAAACGAACTTCCAAGGATAATAAAGATGACACATGGCACGAAGTAAATACTTCTAAACTATTTACTTCGTGCACGTAGGGAGCAATGATTAAATCAGAGACATATACATATATACATGTATGTATGCATGTGTCTCGAGATCTGATTATATCGATAACTGACTTTCATGTCTAGTAATTAACAAGCAATTATATATTCACACCTTGGATAATTTTCACGAAGAGGCACTTGCCAAACGTCGCCTAGCCATGAAAATTGCGTTAGAGAGTCGGGCAATTATCGTGCATGGTATGTGTCTCATAGCTTGTGACACGTGTCAATGCACGACAGTGATTACAGGTGCTCACTCAAGCCATTCAGTCCCCAGCTAATACTACTGGATTTACAGGTATAAATACTAATGTAAACTGACAATGCCATTCACCAGTCTTTGTGGTTAACATCGAAATATCAACATGGATACATATGATAGTTCTACCCCACTTCTAGATAACTTCGAGACCCTGTCAGCGAACCCAAGCAGGAGCTACGAATACGAAGGTATACACGTCTTTTATCTTACCCGCATTGTTTCGCATATTTTTTGTCCATTTAGTTTTCAGAAATACAAGACATCCTCGATCTATGTACAATAATACAATAGTGTACCAACAGTTTTAATTGGATCCTTATAAAGTCGAGGTTTACTCGTTCTAAATTGTTTGCATCATGATTAATCCTTATTATTGATAATTCCATACATTTATACGCCTTTCTACGCCTTTACAAACAGATACTGTAGACTCAGATCTAAAAATTCCACAAGCAAACAGAGTAGATCCAAACTGTCTGCACGCACTGAGTAGGTATAGGTTTAACCCTTTCGGCGCCAAATTTCTAATTGTCGTAAGCAATCCAATTTTTGTTAAATCATTCGGTACAATGAGGAATTGAGATAAATAAATGCAATTTTAAAGTCATAAAGTACAGATATAGAAATAGAGAATGAGACAAACAGTGAAGTCCCTGATCAGACTCCGCCTTGAAAAAGGCGGCGTCTGATCTGGGACTGCACTACTAGTATTTGTCGTGGTGCATTTATGCGACATTGGCGGTGAAAGGGTTAATATAGATCTTGTTACCAGCGAGTTGCTAACATATTCAATGTGTTCGCAGCTCGTCAAGGAGAGTTCTGCATGGTTTTCATCCTGCATTAAGCAACCACCTGCCTAAACGTATCTTAATTCTTCTCTACTATTTTGGTTTACATGGGTTTTACAGTAAATATTCTCCCCATCAGACATGGAGGGTTGTTTCGGCATTGGCTTACTCTTTCTCTGTCAATGTCCCAGTTTGAGATACTGAAGTTCAACTGTATGTGAACGAAACATATTGGAAAAATAAGAAGATTGTATGTGTTGTTCAGAGGGAGTTGTTATTAAACATAATTAGCTTGTTTGCAGATCCCCAGATAAGGTTATTTCGAGAACCAAAACCGTTATGCCTCTATCAAACCCTATGTTGTGACCACTCTATAGAATCGTCACTTTGTGACGATTCTAAAGAGTGGTCACAACATAGGGTTTGATGGAGGCATAAAGAAATTACGATGAGGGAATCGTTATTGAGAGGGTCGTTGTAGGGAGGGAGCACTGTAGTACATGTAAATCCAAATCGTCTACTGAATGGTTGCAATAGTCGCCATCATGGTTTTTTTTATGTTGCTGCTGCTTTTATCTCGTTGGGTGTTGTTTTTATTTGGTATTGTTGTTGTTTGCTTCGTGAGGTGGTATATTATGTTGCATTTCGGGTTTTTTTTTCAAGCTATCCAAATAACCCAACATCCAATGTAGATCTAAACTCATCCCGGAAGTGTTTATTAAACAAAAATGAAACTATTTTCCGGATTCGTTTTTAAACAGTTGGCATGTCAGATCATCCATGTATCAACTCTTGAGGAAGCATCGTTTTCGCAAGATGAATTAACATTTTCGAATTTCAAATGCACTTGGCTATTTAGAACCCTTTGCATGTTCAGTATTCCTGTAAGAAATAACGACTTCATACAATGTCATATTTATTAGCTGATTTTTTGTAACGTAAAATTTTCAACCGAAATTTGCTTTGACAAAAAAACATGTAAAATCAAATCTATGTTCTTCCACAAGCAAACAGACCAGTGTCCATGCTTATAAAACTTTTAGTTGAGTCTGAGTTCGTTCTCAAGTTTTTGATTGGTCAGATTTGAGCCTTTGGCTCATATCTGACCAATCAAAAGCTTGATAACTTAAATCTGACCAATCAAAAGCTTTAGAACGAACTCAGACTCAACTAAAAAGCTTTATAAGCATGGACCCAGATCCTAATCAGACAGCTTCTACAGGATCTATCTGATCTGTGTCTACTCTGTTTGCAAATGTGTAAACATGTGTTTATATGAGGGAAAGGGTTGAATAGAAGTGTTAAAATTGAAAATAAATATACAAACATTCGTTAGTTATAGCAATATAATTATACAACTTTTAATAACAATGTTATTCAACAATTTCAGATTATTCATCTGGATATGAATCAGCTGACATCTCCGACAGCGAGTCTGTTCCCTCTATGGGGTCACGTGACAAGCTGACCAATCACACTCCATGCAGACACGACGAAGAGCTGATGAACTTTCGCAGCACCAATAACCTTTGTTGCAGCTTAAAGCTTATACTACAGATGCCAGAGCTTTGTGACGTCACATTCCTTGTGGGACCCAGTGAGGTTCCAGTCCACGGTGTCCGCGCGATTCTTGGGACTAGAAGCTGGTTGGTATTTTGAAGTTATAATTTACTGCAAGTTTTAACTGATTATATACTTTTTCAATGGTAGCTAACTCTTATTAAAACAATAGCAACAATTAACTCCTTTACTCCATAAATGCACTTTTTCTACAACTTTGCAAACTAAAGAGACCCAAATCAGACGGCTCCTGTAGGGTCTGATCAGGGTCTGCTTTGTTTGCTTTTGGAATAATGTAAGTCCGCTTCTACATTTTTCGACATTCTTGGCTTCATATGTCATATGAACAATGAATATGCATGACAGTTTGTATGCGCGAAGAAGTGCAACATGCATATCTTGACAACAATACATTCCCACCCATACCCACCCATCTGCTACTCCCTCAGCAATTATTATATTACATTGATGTGAAGAAACAATACAGAATTTTTATTCCACTTTTAAACGTTATGTTATGGTGTTTTGACAATGTTTTGACATGTTTTAGATTATTTTGACCAATACCATTCTGTGAGGTTGCAGAGGGGAGGGGGTGGTGCAAATGGCCGGGTAGTGGGGTACGACAAACACCTATGATGAAAACAAATGCTATTTTGGACAGCAGATTTAGATATCTATACAGCAGAACCTGTCTTAAGCGGTCATCAAAAAGAGTCTAATAACGGGGTTATAAATTTGATTAAAACATTATCTTGATTAGAATTAGGTTATCCCTGTTACGCAATATACGTCCAGGTGGTAGCTTAATGCAGGTCAAAAGTAATGCAGAAAGCTCCCATAGGAACTTTCTGTATTACATTTGCCATGCAATAAGCAACCGTCTGCCTTTTTAAAACTCCCGTGTTTGACCGCTTAAGAAAGAATCCACTGCAATATTATAAGCCAGTAGAGCAGATCCTATCAGACATTAGCTATAGATTTATACGTAGGAGCCGTCTGATCTGGGTCTTCTCTGTTTTCAAATGTGTGAAAAGGTGTGTTTATATGGGGAAAGGGTTAAGTATTTTTTGACATTCACATTCGCCGCAATAAGTGAAGTCTGACAAGCTTGCAATAAGGTTTAGATCGCCTCGAAGGTTTGGTGGAGAAATAAAGAAACCTTTCATAAGCGGACATTCAATTATTGAACATATGAGTCTCAAAAGCAGGCGATAGCTTAATGCGGGTCAATAGTAATGCAGAAAGTTCATTTAGCAGCATTCAGCATTACAGTTGTCCTGCATTAAGTGACCACCTGCCCTACAGGCTCATATTTATCCTCCATTGTGATGGGTGCTAAAGGCAGGTTCTATTGTATTCTTGATAAGGGATTTAAATTTAGACATCTTACCTATGTCTTTATGCAATCACAATCTTGTTTTGTTTTTCAATCAAATTGTTGAAAGGTTACTCATTTGAATTCACTGTTAAATTGTGTGTATTTGTTTCATAATTTCAGCGTTTTCTATCAAGTGTTGCTCAAACACCAGTCACTGAAGAATCAACAGAAAAATAAGAAAACGACAGAAAAACAGCCAATCGGATCATCTCGATCTTTGTCCGACAAACTCTTGATTCCAGTAAAGAAATTCGACCCCGAAGTATTCCGAATACTGGTGGAATTTATTCACTGTGGATCAGCAGACATATCCGAGGACACTGTTGCAGGTAAACAAAATGACAAATAATAATTTGCATTACTCGCTGTCAATGTCGCATAGATCTGTGATTACCGATGCAAACGGTTTGGATCCAGATGTCGCATAGATCTGTGATTACCGATGCAAACGGTTTGGATCCAGAGTTACACTTCAGTAACTCGGCTTTTAATCAGGATCCAAACTGTTTGTTACTATGACTATGCTTTTTGAAACAAAAATGAAGAAATGTAAAAAAAAATGAAAATTGCAACAGACGACAAAAATTGCAGACGAAACAATTTGGCAGCGAAAGAGTTCAGAAATATGCTTAACCCTTTACCGGATACTTTTTTACATCCTTTGTTACGTACCATTATTAGAATTCATTCAATGGATATTCACAAAGTGACTAAATACATGTATACATTTCCCATGCTGATGTCCACACAAAGTTATATACATGTATGTTATATAAAACAGAAATTTGGATTTAAATCATATCAGTTTAATGCCTTTATTTCATTTCTGTGAATTTAAAAAGAATTTTAGAAATGTAAAGGTAACCAGTTTGATAATTTAACCATTTACCCAATAGCCTATTTCTAGTTTTGAAGACAGGTGACCACTTAAAGCAGGTTGAAAGTAAAGCAGAATGCGCCTTAATGCGCATTCTGCTTTACTTTCAGCCTGCTTTAAGCTACCACCTCCTAGAATATAGAAACTATTTATGATGCTATATGTTCATTATTTTAAAAATTGGAACTATTTTCTTCAGCGGAGGAATATATTAAACTCGCTTAAAGCCGCTTCTATCAGGTAAAGGGTTAATTAATCCATGAATATTCATGTAAGAAATCATTGTTATGATATCATAAGGATACAGGAGGTTTGTTATGATATCATAAGGATACAGGAGGTTTGGGCGATGACAGAAACTGTAGAATCATATCTATATTATTATTATTATTAAATATTTATATATTATAACAAACAAACAGAGCAGACCCTGATCAGACGCCTCCTATAGGAGCCGTCTGATCTGGGTCTTCTCTGTTTGCAAAGGCTTAGGAAGGCCTATTTATTGAGCAAAGGATTAAATGTGTCTCTTTTCTGAAGAACTAAGTGCCTGCGTTTTGTCTGACACAAATGAGCCTTTCGATGACGAAAACATAAACATTAAACATTACAAAACATTATTCTGTATAACAAATATACAGTAAAACCCATCTAAACCGGAATTTTAGTAGAGAAGAATTTAGATACTTTTAGGCAGGTGGCTGCTAAATGAAAGGTGAAAGTCATTCAGACAGCTTCTAGAGGATCTTTCTGCATGACTTTCACCCTTCATTAACCCATTCCTTGATATTGACGACTTTTGACGACTCTGTAAAAGTCACTTTGTGAAACCATTGTGATAAATAGAGCATTTGCTCCCATAGGAGCAAATGCTCTATTTATCACAATGGTTTCAAGTTACAAAATTCTAAAGTTTTCCTTTTCTGTAGTTCATGCTCTGTTTCGGTAGCCTATGAGGTAATGGGTTAAGCTGTCACATGTCTTCAAGGCCGATATTTATACCAAATTTTATGTATACCAAAGGTGCCCGACGCACGCTTGGACTCACCCACGGACCCCCCCCCCCCCCCCAAAAAAATAAAAATAAAATAAAAATAAAATAAATAAATAAATAAATGATAAATAAATAAATTGTGATCGAAGTATGTAAAACTAGCCTAAAACTATCTATTTAAACCTTAAACCACTCAAAAATCAAGAAAAATCACGATCCGGAAAAAAATTCCTATCGGGTCCATATATCTATCGGGTCCATATATGTCCAATACATATATAGACCCGAAAGAATTTTTTTTCCGGGTCGTGGTTTTCTTTTTTTTCGGAGTGGTTTAAGGTTCAAAAAGATAGTTTTAGGCTAGTTTACATACTTCGATCACCTTTTTTTGTGTGTGTGTGGGGGGGGGGGGGGTCCATTGGTGAGTCCAAGCATCCGTCGGGCACCTTTGATGTATACTAAGTTTAGACGGGGTTTACTGTACTCTCTTTCATATGTTCTAATTATAAAACAATATTTATAGAACCTTTCTATTTCAGGGTTGTACTGTGCTGCGAGTTATTTCCAGTTAAACGATCTGCTGTCCGCATGTCAAGATTTTGTCGACAGGTGTTTAATTCGAGGAAGAACAGAGACATTACTCATGTCCACAAGACAGTACAGTCAGCACAAGGCCTCTCAGATGCTTTTTGATACGGTAAATTAACCATTTATCCCATCAATTAGGGGATAACCGTTGCGTATTTGAAGATTTGCAGCAGTATATCGGTGGTTTATATGTCGCAAATTTAGTTTTACATGCGACGCGTTAGCGGAGCATTTAAAACGATTATTTGCGACATATAAACCACCGATATACTGCTGCAAATCTTCAAATACGCAACGGTTATCCCTATTCTAATGAAACCATAGATCCAGATGGTAAAAAACAAACAATACTTTAAGTCCTTTGATATTTTCTCTATGTCGTCATAGCATGACGTCATGAAACACCGCATATCTCCGCATAACGCATATAGAAAATAGTTCTCCACAATAATTCTGCACATTGACAACGGAATTATTTATTTTTAAATTGTTTGCAATGTGGAACTGGTTGCATATTCAAGATACTTTGGCAGATTGGTGTATTTGATGAGAATGATGATAGGCCAAGTGGACGTGCAAATGGAAATTATCAGGAGCGACACTCTACAGGCATGTTTGGAATTTGCAAAGAGCCCTCGAGTGGTCTTGAGTGGGTGGGGCGAATTCTCATTATGGGACTGTCCTTGAAGAATTGAAGAATACTGCCGCTTCTGATTGTCGGACGAGTCGGCATTATAGCTTCGGACACTGGCTTCATTCTGATGACCGGACTTATTCATTATTTCCCTGGTTTTGACACCAGCATAGGCCAACAGCTAGTGCATGGTTACGGTCTCTCGGACACAGTGACTTGTGTTTTAAAACTTTTGACGAAACAAGCCTCAGCAGAAATTGTTTTCATCATTTCGTTCAGCACACTTATGATTCTTCATAATCGACTGAACGTTTGGGTTACTGAATGAAATGGTTCGATCACGGGTGCAGTTTTATCAGGTATGTTTTCAGAGATTTACAGGACATGTTGCGCATGACTCATAAATTGTACTTTTGTCAGAGATCTTAGGTTTTCTATTATATGTATACCACGAAGAGCGAAATTCAAGGTTATGTCAAACCACTTTTTCCAAAGATTTGTGATTTATGACAGAGAGGAAACCTGAGTTTTTTAGTGTTTTCATATCATTGTCTTTGATCGGTTGGTAATGTTTAAGTGTTGTCAGGTCCTTCTTAAATAGTTTCAGCATGGATATAAAGCTCACAGCTACATGGTTATATACCTTAAATCTTATATTTACAGGGTGCAAGTGCCAAAAACACCTCAAAACAGAATAGAGGAAGAGAAACGTTTGTTCAATGACAGTGAATTAGATCAACATGTGAAATAAATGGACTCGGGATCAACTTGTGGGAATTTGCGATAGATATTTGAATAGAATCGCCAGACTCACATTGACTACAACCATAAAATGTGTTGAAAAAAACAACAAGCAAAATGAAAACATTTGACATTTCATTCATCCAGTGTCTTCGTTCATTCAGACCCATTCATTCAATTTTACTATTAATGCGCGTATGAATATTTCGTAGTAAATTTTCTAGTGATTCGGTTTCCGACAGTATATTCATTTTTCCGACAGTATATCGGTGGTTTATATGCTTCAAATTTTGTCTCGTGGACCAATCAGAATGCGCGTTACAAAAATGTTGCATTAGAATACGTCTTTATACGCTCATGTAGGATCCATCTGATCAGGTTCTGCTGTTTACATATGATTTACAGTATAACCCCTCTAATGCGACCACCAAAAAGGGGCATAATTCTGGGTGCCAGAGGCAGGTGTCTGTTTAATGCAGGACGGAAGTAGTGCAGAAAGCTTCTATAGGAGCTTTCTGCATAACTTTCGTCCTGCATTAAGTAGCCACCTGCTTATAAAGAGTTATGATTATTCATTAAGTGGTCGCATTAGAGGGGTTTTACTGTACTATAAATACTATTCTACAGTGTTTTCCATGGTAAAAACAATTCATGTGTCCATATGCTATTTATAAATACAAGTATACTCGTTTTACCGCATTAAACGGCTTAAAAGAGCAAACTACCGTATTTTCCCTAATAAAATGCCCGATCTAATAATTACACGTCTGCTCTAATAAACACCCACTCTAGTAAAAGTCCCTTGCAGGAGGAGGTGGTAGGGGCTAACAATCAACAAAAACATGTAAATTACTGACTGAAAGCCATACAGAATACTTGCAATGGAACTTTCTGCATTGCTTTCATTCTGCATTCAGCAACAATTAGATAAAAAAATATTGTTTTGTTTTTGTTTTTTCAAAATACAGGTCATAGCTTAATGCAGACTGAAAGCAATACAGACAGCTCCCACAGGATCTTTCCGTGTTACTTTCATTCTGCATTACGCAACCACGTGTGTACGAAGTGCACGAAACTCTTTATAAAAAATGTAACGCCCTGCTCGGAAGCGTTTATTGCTGATAATAAGGCACGTGATGCTTACACGCACTTATTGGCCTAGACAACCCCGTATACCACGTTAATTGCTATTTGACTGGCATTTACAAACAGCTTGGACACAGACAAGACATTAACTTATATGCATATATAGCTTGGTAATGAATACAATCGAAACCGAAATTATAGATAGATTTTTCTCTTAGACTGTCGAGAACACGTGACACAAGGATAGTCTAAATAGTATACAAACCATCTGACAATCAATCGATAATTTCTTTAAAAGCTTGAAGGAACCGGAAGTGAGTATGTATTTGAGCAAACTTTGTTTTTCAAACGGCTAATGGTGAGACAAATTATAAAGTGGGATCTGACAATTGTCAATAATGTCTGTATAAGAAACTAATGTGGTGATTATTAGTACCAAATAATATACATGTAGATCCCAAAGACTAACGTATGAGAGAAGTCTAAGTAGTCTATAGTAAAGCAGGGCATGCCTATTCAAGTATTAAAATCGCCATTTCTCCACCAAGTCCTAGGTTGTGACTACTCTCAAAGAGACGATTCTAAAGAGTGGTCACAACATAGGGCTTGATGTAGAAAATAAAGAAGTTATTCTTGAAATTGTTTTAGTTAATGCATCTTATCTGGGGTTTTAACTCTTTCCCTCATAGAAACGTTTTCACGCATTTGCAAACAGGGTAGACCCAGATCAGACGGCTCCTAGAGGAGCCGTCTGATCAGGGTCTGCTCTGTTTGCTAACATAATTTGATACATCGATTTCTTGACTTTCTAAAATGGCTACAATGTTCCACCTTCCATATTTCATTATAACTATTTTGTCCATGAATATTCAGTAGGTATTAAATTTCATAATTATCGTAGAACAGGGAAAGGGTTAAAGCGACTATGGGTTAAATAGCGATTGTTGATAGGTTCAGGACAAAGGTCATGCAGAAAGTTCCTTGTGGAGAGCACAGATTATTAGACCCATTTTAAAGGTCATTTAACTCTTTCGCCGGCGGCAACATGATAACATTTGCAAACAGTTTGGATCCAGATGAGACGCAGAATATCAGGGTCCATGCTTATAAAGCTTTCAGTTGAGTCTGAGTTTCGTTCTCAAGCTTTTGATTGATCAGATTTGAGTTCTCAAGCTTTTGATTGGTCAGATTTGAGCCAGAGGCTCAAATCTGACCAATCAAAAGCTTGAGAACGTACTCAGACTCAACTAAAAGCTTTATAAGCATGGACCCAGAATCAAAACTGATTGACTCTGAATTTGAAAGGAACAATTATAATTACTTTCAAATGAAGACGATGATGATGATATTTTTGCTGTTGTTCTTTGGTGATGATGGATATTATGATTTTGTTGTTGTTTTTTGTTTAGTGACATAGTCTCTAAAGCACCAAAATAATTCGATTTTTGTTGTTTCAGATATATACTGTTCTGGACAGGCGATATACAGAGAAGACACGATAATAACAGAAGAAAGAGTATGCTACAGAATGAGGGATATACAGAGAAGACACGATAATAACAGAAGAAAGAGTATGTTACAGAATGGGGGATATACAGAGAAGACACGATAATAACAGAAGAAAGAGTATGTTACAGAATGGGGGATATACAGAGAAGACACGATAATAACAGAAGAAAGAGTATGTTACAGAATGGGGGATATACAGAGAAGACACGATGATAACAGAAGAAAGAGTATACAGAATGAGGGATATACAGAGAAGACACGATAATAACAGAAGAAAGAGTATGTTACAGAATGGGGGATATACAGAGAAGACACGATAATAACAGAAGAAAGAGTATGTTACAGAATGGGGGAGAAATATCACACTCGACCAACGCAATGACGACGGAACACACGCGTTCTCCAACTAAACAGGTGGAAAGGAGCCTCTAGAAATTGTCTACAACGTAGTTCAGTAAAACCTCTCTATAACGGCCACTAAATTGTGTTAATTTAGGGCATGTGGCAGCCTAAAGCAAGGCGAAAGTAAAACAGAACGCTCCTAGGAGCGTTCTGTTTAACTTTCACCTTGCTTTAAGCAGTCACCTGCCTTTAACACAAAATACTTGATGCAATTTAGTGGCCGTTATAGGGAGGTTTTACTGTAGATGTATTTTGAAAAGGTGGAACTCTGCCTTTGTTCAGGTTATGCAAGGGTTTCCCTGTTTCAGTACAACTAATCAGGGTCTCATTATATGAAATATGGTACGACCAATATTATCCTAAGTCCTAATTTATGACAATTGCTCCTAATAAGCAATAAACGCATTGCATTTGCTAACTTACAACACTTCAGACTAACTTCATACTACAGAAAGTATCGAAGTTCTACAACAGGAAGAGACTGTTAAATCCCTCTAAACGAGACTTTCAGTTTAGTATAAATATCGGTCTGGAAGACAGGTGACAGGTTATTGCAGTATGAAAGTGATGCTGAAAGCTCCTCTAGGAGCTTTCTGCATCACTTTAACCCTGCATTTGGCCACAGGGGTCTGGACCGCTTCATGGGGGTCTATATGTACTATATAATAACAAGGGTTCCAACTAGCAGAACGGATATCCGTGTACCACGAGTACAAATATGACTGTAACTCTTACAATTTAAATGATAATTTCGTAATTCTTTCGGCTATTTAAAGCCAATATATTGTTCTATCAAATAAATATAATCTTATAACGGTAACTTATGAACAAGCATCAATCCAACAATGATTTTCTAAACATTTCACGTGTTATTAGGGTCATTGACAAACGTTCGTTCACACCGGTTTCACTATATCACAGCAATAACCTGGCAATTTGCAGTTCAAAAAATGGCGTGAGTCAATAAAACGAATCAATTCTAACACCCACCTCCAATTATTTAGTCCCCAGCATCAAAAGAATAATGTAAAACTAGAGAGTTTTGTCAGTTTGCTTCAAATCGTCGAGGAAGGAGCCATTGTACGTGACGTCACGGATTTTCCAACTTTTCCTTCGCTCATCCAATGAAATGGCTCCATTCAAATTTGTTGCAAAATGGCAGCATCCGAAGAGAAACATAACGACAGACGGAAAGGCCGCTGTTGCTAGTTGCTTATTTATTAAGAGGACAAAACAAATGGAGATTGGTGATATAATTGGGTTGTTTTATTGAACCACGCCATCTTTTGAACTGAAAATCGCCAGGTTATGGCTGTGATATAGTGAAACCGGGGTGAACGAACGTTTGTCAATGACCCAGAAAACACGTGAAATTTTGAGAAAATCGTTGTTGGATTGATAATTGCACGTAAGTTACCGTGAGAAGATTATATTTATTTGATAGTAAAATATATTGGCTTTCAAAAGCTGAAAGAATTACAAAATTATCATTGAAATTGTAAGAGTTACATTCATATGTGTACAAGTGGTACACGGATGTCCGTTCTGCTAGTTGGAACCCTTGTTATTATATAGTACATATAGACCCCCATGAAGCGGTCCAGACCCCTGTGCATTTGGCAGCCACCCGCACAAGAGTACCTAAATGCTTCTCTACAAGAATTCCGGTTTAGAGGGGTTTACTATGCTTGAACTTACATTAACTTCATTCGTACGATATTTCATAAAACGAGCGCTACATATAATTTTCCTCTAGGAGCTTTCTGCATCACTTTCACCCTGCATTAGGCAGCCACCCGCACAAGAGTACCAAAATGCTTATCTACTAGAATCCCGGTTTAGAGGGGTTTACTGTGTTTGAACTTACTTTAACTTAATTCAACTTAATTCGTACGATATTTCATAAAACGAGCGCTACATATAATAGGCACATGTGTACCATGTACGTAAAGGAATCTATTTTCTATGTTGAATGTTTTCCCCTCCCTGTTCAATATTCATACAAGAAATAATGACTTCATGAATATTTATTAGCTCAATCTTTATAATGCAAAAAAAATATTTTTCAAGGAATGTTTTTGCTTTGAGAAAAACTGTACAATCCGATCTATATCATGTGTGGAAAGACGTTTATATGATCAAAAGATGCCATGTTCTGTTGAATACCAACAAGATGAGACCTAAGAGAGTGAGACAAAGCAAGGCATATTTTATCTGTAAAGTTTAATTATGATTGACAATGCAGACATGGATATGGTGATCCTACGTTTTAACCCTTTCCTCCATAAATACGCCTTTCTACGCCTCTCTAAAAGTCAATTTATGAAACCATTGTGATAAATAGAGCATTTGTTTCTATATTAAGACGGTTTCAAATGGTTTCAAACTACAAAATTTTAAATTGTTCCTTTTCTCTAGTTAATGCTCCTTTTCGGTAGATATATTCACAGTGGTTGGATAAAAAAAAGCCTATGGAGGAAAGGGAAACCGATACCGCTCGTCTAACCGAAACTATAGCATATAGTAAAACGCCTCTAATGCGACCACCAAATATGGGCATGATTCTGGGTGGGAGAGGTAGTTTAAGGCAGGGCGAAAGTTATGCAGAAATCTCCTATCGTCCTGCATTAAGCAACCACCTGCTTTAAATAACGCCAATGGCTGTTTATTAAGTGGTCGAATTAGCGGGGTTTTACTGTATTTTTCATATAGCAAATGTAAGGCTATCTGCGCACGACATTCAGTTTAACTATCGTAAATTTAACCATTGCGAACGTCGTTTGTTTGAACTGACGACAATTTCCTATGACGAGTCCCTGGTCTACACAGTTTACATCTATTTTCCAATGCTGTGCAACATAGCCCCGCTAAAGTGATCAATGATAATATTAACACAAAAGTCTTTAAAAAGCAGTTGGTTGCTTAATACAGGACAAAGGTTATGCAGAAATCTCCCAAAGGAGCACAACTTTGTTGCATATTAACCACCTGTTTTGAAAGAACAATTTCTTTTGAATGGTCACATTAGAAAGACTTTGCATTGCTATTTTACTTTTTGTTGTTAAAACGATTGTCCTCAGTATATTATGGACATGAAATAAATGTTATTGACAGGTTCTACGTTTGTATGTCCTTGCGTCCTTTGGGTAAATAACAATGTCTATGTCCATGTAATTTCAGCAATCGATTCAGAAATACCATGCACTACAAAATAGAATTAATGATTTCAAACACAAGCAATTCTGAATCAGCAGACAAGAAGAGATGTTTCATAAATATGTATTCCCATCTCGATGGTAGTTGAACTTTTACCTTTGACATTGAAGTGTGATTTTGACCTTGCCATACCATCCCATAAAAGTTACAACTTCATGAGATGGGTATGCATACCATGTATGAAGCCTGTAGTTCTAGTAGTTTATACATGAACGTTAAGGTCAAGGTTAAAAGGATTTGACATTCGGCCATGAAGTTTGACCTTGACATTGGTCCTCTTAAATGTTACAGTTTCACAAAGGTGTATAGATCTCATGAAGACAGTCAAAAGTAATGGCAAATGTTTATTTTTTTAATATTACACATGACCTTAAACATGGACCTATACATTGACAAGAACCCACCCCTCCCCCACTAAACATGTAGCTTTATCGGATAGCTATACAAACCAAGTATAAAGTATCTATCTCTGATAGTTCAAAGGTTATGACCAAAGATAGTTATAGAAATTCTCTGTAACAAATATGAGGATCCTATGTGAAATGTTGGTGGGTTATTGATCATATCGATCGACATGCGCAAATAATATCTCCACCGCTTTGTTTCAAAGGGGAGTATATAAGCAGACATTTATAAATGTTATGCAATACAGCACATCATATCTGAAACAGCATTTGATAACAGCTTGGATCCAGATGATAAACAGGTTAGCTCTAGCTCTCATTAGAATCCAATCTGAACTTGGACGAATCGAAATTACATGTAAGTAAAAAAGACATCTCCGGATTAAAATACAGAACGTTTTATTTGACTTAAACATGTACAGAGTGTGGGCATAATCGAAGATATACAAAACTATATATTATTAGAGGTTTATGCAGACATTTGTTTTAGTTGGAAAAACACTTTCAACGCTGGATTTTCAACTGGACTATCACAAAAGTCAAACAAGACCAGCTTGTCGTGACTATTCAAGGACGTATATACAGTGCTCCCTCTCTACAACGACACCCTTTGGGATTCGAATGTTGTATGTGTTGTTCAGAGGGAGTTGTTATAGGGAGGGAAAATCAAACATAATTAGCTTGTTTGCCGATCCCCAGATAAGGTGTATTTCGAGAACTAAAACCGTTATGCCTCTATCAAACCCTATGTTGTGACCACTCTTTAGAATCGTCACTTTACCACTTTAGAATCGCCACAAAGTGACGATTCTAAAGAGCGGTCACAACACAGGGTTTGATGGAGGCGTTAAGTAAATACGACGGAAAAAGTTTGTTTCCAGAGCCTTGTTTCGGAAACAGTGACATGCGTTGTTGTAAGGAGGGAATCGTTATTGAGAGGGCCGTTGTAGGGAGGGATCACTGTACATATGTAAAATAAAACTATAGCATGAAGACCAGTGCAGGCCCTGATGAGATGGTTCCGTTTTGAGCACTCTCATCTGGGTTCACGCTGTTTGCAAAGGACATTAATGACTCATCCCCGCGTTGAAAGGGTTTAAACCGTTTACAAAGTTTATAGGCGTTCATCACAATCAGTTCAAGCGAATGAGGTAAATGTCATAGATAGTAAGCACCGTGCGACATTAGCAATAACCTACACATACAGTAGCTGTAGAATCTCACGTGACGACTGTACAATATGCACACCTGATGCTGTAAATGTCGTAGATAGCAAATACCGTGCGACATTAGCAATAACCTACACATACAGTAGCTGCAGAATCTCACGTGACAACTTATCTGAGACTTACACTCTGCACACCTGATACTATAAATGTCATAGATAGCAAACACCGTGCGACATTAGCAATTACCTACACATACAGTAGCTGCAGAATCTCACGTGACAACTTATCTTGGACTGTACAATATGCACACCTGATACTATAAATGTCATAGATAGCAAACACCGTGCGACATTAGCAATAACCTACACATACAGTAGCTGCAGAATCTCACGTGACAGCTTATCTGGGACTGTACAATATGTACACCTGATACTGTAAATGTCATAGATACTGTGTATCCGAGACTAAATAATATGCACACCTACCACCGCACTGTTGCATTTCTTTCGCATTTTAACCATTCACAAGCTGAATTTTAAATAACATTTCTCCTTCTTTACCTAAGCCCTGTTGTATAATTACATATATATTCACTGTGGACAAGTATTTCGCTGTGTGATCACTGCTGTAGAGTGCACTGGTTGCACAATCAACTTGTAAATAGTGCAGACCCTGATGAGACAGCTCCTGCAGGTCTGCACTATTTACAGGTAGGTATATTGACGTGAATAGCAAGCAAAGGGATAATTTAGGTATTTATTCTTTCTTATAACAGATGTGGACATGGTATAGATGCTACTGACATACGGCATATTCTCAATTTGTTCGTTCGTACATCCCTTATATATATATGTAAACACCAAAGTCGCAGATGATACAAGTTCTGAAACAGCATGCATTATGTAACCCATTAACAAACTTTATTCGTTTTAAAGTCATGTTTCCAAAGCAGTTCCATTAGCAAAACGAATGATAGTCTTATTCCAAGTCTATATCACAGCTGCCGGACATTCTCTCTTATTTAACAGAACAACAGTCAAAGGTGCGTACTCAAATAATAAAACCGTCCTTTCTCCACCAAACCCTATGTTCAAAGAGACGATTCTAAAAAGTGGTTCAACAGAGTTTGGTGCAGAAATAAAGGAGTTATTATTGAATTTGTTTTAATGTACACATCTTATCTAGACTTCTACTTCTATTAACATCATAATTCATATCAGTTTTCATATTTAGGAAACTTATGTCGAGGACAGGCATGCCAATGGCAATAGCGACAATTTTTTTCTGTCCAAATCTATGGAACTTTATTACAATCTTGTAGAAGTCAAATGGTTCACATGGTTTTGAATTAATGACATCTTTACTAATCGCGACACTCTGTTACCTGGTCGTGTAAAATCTATCATTGTACGCTCTCGAACATCTGTGTCTCTAGTGCTTATGAAGTCAACCTGAAATACCGGAAATATATTCAAATGAGCTTAACAAAGATTTAGCTTATCATAGAGTTTCACAAATTTCTATAGAGCAGATGAGGATTGTTTCGAAAGCAACATGCTTATTGAGATTATCTCCTTGTCATATTTACAATGAAAAGGTCGACATATTAATGCTTATAAATTAACATAACTTTTTTGACAAAGCATATTAAGAAACATATGTTGACAATATCTCATTTATTAACATATGTACCTTCATTTGGTTAAGATGATGTGCGCATTATGATAACATTATTAGAATAGCACCAGTAAAAGATTGTAAGAGATCGTCAACACTTGTTCAAAAATACCTTTATCATACTATACAGATATACCAGGACTGTTTTAAGTGTCCCGAAAAATTTAGCAAATTAAATCAGAAAGAAACAAAGATAATAGCGAATAGTGGTCGTTTTGATGGGGACCAGAACGAACGGAATAAACGGGAGAGTCTTATGCACTGCTTGAAAAATAAAAGTGTTGGTTTGCGTATGAAGTGGTGGGTCACCAAATAGGAGACGTATAACAAATATTTCAGCAGCTAACTGTCATCTATACATTAGAAATATACCGAATTCCTCTTCGAAATACTGGACTTGAAAAGTTACACAATATTATGTAACTACAACACTTGCACTATATCGAACAAGACAATAGTTTATACTACCTAGTACTAAATAAACTATACTATTAGTCGGAGAGGGGCTATGTTTATTTACTCTGTTTGTCTTTTCAGCTGGGGTTGGGCGTCCCTAAACCGGTTTAAATCGGGGAAATCCAAACAGGGAAATCCACACACGAAAGGATACGGCACCAAACACTATCAAACAAGAAACGACAAAGCCTCAAGGCAACCTAACGGGACGAGTATCAAGACATAAAACATTAAACATTAAGCAATGAAATGACATAGTTGACTATAGGGTGAAAGTAGTGAATACCGCCTTGAAACGGCCAGTAACCAAAAATGACTACTGGGGTCTTAAACCAGGTTTGCGAGTAACCAGTCTCACACTTATTCCACCTTCACCCAAGTCAAAACGTAAAATAAAATTACCCCTCCAGACAACTCCACAGCATGGGTAACGATGTCAAGAAATAACTTTCAAATTAACTGACACTGTCAACAAGTGACGTCATCATTTAAATTAAACTCTCAGTGACACTTTGCACTTGCTGTTCCAAGGTGGTACTTCCATCACCCCCTATTGTATTTGTTATTATGTCTTTGTGCGTCTTTTTATCGTTTGATAGGCATATATATATATATATATAAGCTGTTCTTTTTGTCACGGAACTTTTCAGGCAACTGTGTGCATTGTATGTGGTGTTTTCTGCGATGACAGGCCGAGGGTAGTACTCTATGATGGTATACTCTTAAACTTGGATACAGGATGAGCTTACCAGACTCATGTATTACTTTTTCCCTGTCGTGCCCTTAACGGCTTACCTGCAGGTGCTCTGACTTCAGCAAAGTCATTGAGTACATATTTGACGGATTGTCACAGTTATTATGCTATGTTTTACATGTTGTCCTGTGTTCACCGTCGTCTATGTTGTGGGTAAGTCCAGCGGGGATACCTTTATTTACAATATTTGTAAAGCTAGGGTGATTTTGAGAGCAGTGTGAGGTTAGGACGTCCGTAAACCGGTTTAAACCCCCAGTGGTGTTTTTGCTACTGACCGTGCCAAGGCGGTACTCTCTTTGTCACCCATCCTTTTGTTTGCCTTGCGTCTTTGTGCTTGTGATTAGTTCATGTTTGGAACGTTTGTCTCTGGTTCTTGTGTGTCTTTTGGTGTTTTCTGTGTTCATTTCGCGTGTGTGTGTGTGTGTGTGTGCGTTTGGGTGTGTGGTTGTGTGTGTGTGTGTGTGTCATGCTGTCTATCGGTGTTTTGGTGGTGGTTGTGTCTTGCATGTGGCTTTGCCTGCTTGACTTTACTACTTTTCCACATATATCTTTTTCATGCAAGATAAAATTTAAAAATTCTGAAAGTAGAAGCTCCTTCAAAAACAAACACAAACAGAAGTCATTATCCCCAATCACGAGAAAACATAACAACATTTTACGGCCGCCACACAAGTATTATTGAATTTAAGTAGGATTAGGAGACCCTTCGAAAGCAAATTTAAACAGCAATGCGATAAGAGAAATAGACTGTTATTGAGTCTACTCACCTCTTTTCACAAATGACGTATCCAGGTTTACTACAGGCGAAATCATGAAACGTGAAATCGCTTGATCCCCACAAACATCCACAGTTTTGTGATGTAGAATCTGCTGGTTGGCCAGGATACCATCTTGCACCACCATCGCCCACGAGGTTTCCACTGGGATACCACTCCCAGTTTCCTTCAAGGTTACTATCTGTAGCCCCTATCCAGTAAAATGGGTAAGTACCTTAGGGAAAGCAAATACTTTCAATTATTATAGAATAGGAACTATTGGATGCCATCTTATCCTTTTCAATGTTTGACAGAGCAACATACAAATGTGCGTACTGACATACTAAAATCGTCCACCAAACCCTATGTTGTGACTACTCTTTAGAATAGGGTTTGGTGAAGAAATAAAAGGAGGTATTCTTAAAAATGTTTAAGGTTTGTTTGTTTGTATCTTTATTTCCATCAAATATGATGAGCATATGCAACTAATGAAAGGAAGTGAAGAAAAGTATATAACAAACATTGTATAAAGAATTAAAGATACACAAAATAGAAATATTATACCGACGTAACATAGCAAAGAACCAGGAACATGACCGCCCACAAAGACACGGGCCCCAGGTACACACATACAGACAGACTCCTGACATGTTCTGTCTCTCAACCACCAACCCACCCACATACACACAATAAAACACCCACACACATACAGCACTGTGTACATTGACACTAACATTATATATACAGCAGATGAAGTTTACATGCCCTTTGTTTTAATATAAGATATAATGCATGTACTACGATTCAATTTCTGCAATATAGTTCATTGTTTGACAAAGAGTCGCCGTCCAAACATATTTAGACGGGAACTCCACATTTACAAAGCATCTTGATAAAAAGTTCTCTAATTTATATTTCTTGAGCAAACGGTTAATTTCGGGAGCGAAACTCTTTGGATATTTTCATTATCTTTAAATGAAAGAAACCTATACATGAATATCTTTTGTGAAATGTGATTGGTTAAGCGACATAACTGTCCAAACAAAGTAAGCTTCTTCAGCTCAATGTCATATTCCATATTCCTACAACCAATAATGCTCATACAAATGTCTGTTTTCGTGTACATAGGTACGCGTTCTAATATTTTACACAAAATGTGTGTGCCTGTTTAACCTGCAGCTGCTTACTATTTGTTAGCGATGGCCACACTGCGCAGCCATATAGTGCTTTTGGGACTACAATGGATTTATTGTATAACTTGCAGGATGTCATAGTAGTCAGGTCATTGGGCTGTAGCCCAACATTTACTAGACTTAAAAGCGCACTGCGAAGCTTCATACAACTTGTCTGTATATTTTCTGAAAAGTTAAAGTACTTGTTCAAATTAATACCTAGGTGATTATAATGTTCTAACTCGCCAATTAAGCCCTGTCCTAAAAACCAAGATCTTGACAGAGATTTATATGCATTTTTAGATTCATTAAATACTATAACAGAGCACTTGCTTGAGTTATATCTGAAACGCCATTTCAGTGAATATTGATAACACATGTTAATCATAGCCTAAATACCTGATTTTGAGAACGAAAGCAGTACCATGTCATTGGCAACGCTTACGGAACTACAACTGTGACAGACAATACAGAACCCAAGACCTGATTGTTCTAATTCAACAATTAACTCCTCAATGTATAGGGGATATTGGGACCCTTTCTATTTTTGGACCCACCTTTAATACAGTGAAAATAATACCTTTCTTCATATTAACGGAACATGGTAATAACGCAACATGGCAGAAAAGAGCTTCTGTAGAAGTTTTAAAATTATATTACCTCCTAAACGCATATGCTCATAACTTATGCAATCCTCACCCGGAGCTTTATTAATTTTCGTATTTTGGAGAATGGATTTTACGAAATCAGCTTTTACGTTACAGTTTCGGGTATCTTCATAAGACTGTTCTTTATCATATGAGACAAAAAATCGGACACATATTCCACAAATGCATGATTGGTTATAGTCTATGCTGTACAACTCGCTAAAGTAACCATGCCAGCCTTTAAGAATATATTCACTGTCACTGCAAGAATTATTATAAAACATAACCTCTGAACCTGCTGACCTGTTTGTATTTATTACTCCTTTTCTGATTAACTAGATGCCAGAGCTTCTCCTGGTCGATTTCTGCTGCTTCGTCTATTTCATCATATAGCTTAGAAAAAAAATATATATAGCTTTCCTGTGCGCATTTCTAAAAAATCGTTTAGAGTCTTTGTAATGATCGAATGTATAACCGCAACGCGGTCTGCCAACAGAGATACAAGACAATCGACAGCGTTTCATAAACTTATGGTGCATGGACAGGGTCTCACACCAGTATGGTTTAAGGTAAGGCTTACTCATGAACAGACTCAATAAAACCGAGTCTGCAATTTTCTCTTTTTGCATGTCTACTTTTGCTTTCGAAGGATCACCCATTTTCAGAATATTTGTAACACTTTTTAGGGGGCATATAATAGCGCGGTGTTTTTCATGGCGCTAACTATTATGCTATACAGAGCGTTAGATCGTTATGAAAGGATGTTCCACGAAGTGTAAAACAACCCAACAAAATGCACATGGGATGAGCACAAAATGAATGACATGGGATGAGTACATGATAGGTCAAAACAATCCTGCATTCTGTGAAACCGAACTGCCAAAGTCCAAACGCCAAACTTTGTATGAATCTAAAGACGTTTCAAAATAGAATAGCGTACCAACTACGTATCACAACGTATACAATACGTTTAACAATTGTAGAATAAAAGGCACATTACAATTGTCAAATTCATCTCGCCAAATATCGTACATGTATACAGTAAACATTCCCTACCTCACTCTTTTTCGAAACCATTGGAAAGCACTCCTAATAAGAAATTGTTGATTACCTTTCCACTATCCCAGGTTGTATTCTACCAAAGTGATTTTGGCTAGTACAAATTGTTTATATATATACAAACTATGTCACGGTACTGAACCAAACACAGTCGGGGTGAAGAATGTTTAAGCGACTCGGTAGCTCGGTCGGTAGAGCGTCGGACCGGTAGTCCGAAGGTCCCTGGGTCGAGCCCCGATCTGGCTGCATATCCCCCACCTGTGGCATTTGACGCCCAACATGGGACCGTGACGTATTTGTATGGTTAGTCTACGACGGAACGGTAGAACCAGGTCTGCATACCCCCCCCCCCCCCCATTTGTGATATTTCATGATCAGTTTCTTGAAAAATATACAATTTATACAGTAAATATAATTATCACAATGCCACAGATAAGGGCGACCATATTAAATTATTTTAAATGAGGGACGACCCGTGACAATACGTGATGTTAGTGTTAGCATAGTAACAAGGTTATTTCCCTTTAATAAAATATTACCCTACAACATCTATATACAGACAGTAGATGTTAAATGGGAACCTTAACCCATTTGCGCCCAGTGGATTCTTCCATGTTTATATATTGGATTATTCCATTTTTTATCTAAGGGGTGCCTGGCCTAAATTTTCAATTTCGTTTTGTTTTATATTGAAATTCCTATCAGCAAACAGCATATACTCTGATCAGACGCCGCGTTATGCGGCGTCTGATCAGAGTCTTCACTTTTTGCCTATGTCCTAATATATGAGATCGTGGGAGCAAATGGGTTAAAATATACAGACCATTTTACTATTTTTGTGTCAATGTACATTGGATTGTTATACAAGACGCATGCATTGTAATTAAATGTCAGCAATATCCTGCGTGTGCCATTCGATTACATCACCTTTACTCTATTAATATTCATAAGCTAGCACAACAGACCCTGAAGAGACGCTTCCTGTAGAAGAGGCATGCTCAGGGTCTGCTCTATTTAATTATGGAATAGCATAGATATGATTCTACAGTTTCTACTATTGCCAACTCTCCTGTCCAGTGTTTCTCTGTTCATGTGCCACCATAAAACATAATCTAATCAACAATCAAGATGCCCTTATTTCTCACACGAACACTTTCTACGTGACAAACTAATAAATGTACATAGGAAGGTGCTGTTTTAGATAAAGATGCTTGGAATTCTCAGTGAAAAACAGTTCCGCATACCATGACTAATAGAGATTCTGGTGGACGGTTTGATATTTCTATCATTTAAATTCTGAACGTTTCAGACTCGGCTTTATTGAGTCTGTTCAATCTACGTGCAATCAACGCACACCCCGTAACTCTTTTTTTTTATACCAATGCATCAATACGTCATCTGAGAGCTGGTAAGACCTAGTTCTACCCATTAATATACTGCGTGCAAAGTAGGAAATGCACAAGTACCAGTTTTAACCCATTCTCTAAAAGACTATTTTAAGACCCATCCTCTTTGAACAAATCTACTGAAAAGCTGAAAAGGAAAAGTTGAAACCATCGTGATGAAAAAAGAGTTTGCTCCCATGAAGCAAATGCTCTTTTTTCAAAGTGGACTCAAAACTGACTTGTTATAGCGTGAAAAGGATCAATATGAGGAAATAGGTCAAAGTATTTCAACTGGACCTGGCCACTGTGGTGCAAGCTGTACGGTCGCGAATGTTTAGACTTTTCCAAGATGGCGGACGAACAGGAGGCTGAAAGGTAAGCATCACATTTTTACAATTTTTAAACTATGTAGATATTTCTTTCCGTCTTTTAGTTGGTGCCATAACACAGAATTATAACGCCCGTCAACAGCGGTTTACCTCCTAATGGTCCATGTCTGTGTGATAGGCTTAAAATCTTCCGTAAACAATGCAGAAACCGAAAATCAGAAATCGAATCGAGAAGGAGGTCATATTTTGCCTCATTTTAAGCCTACCAACAACGCTAAGCCTTTTCTAACACTGTGGGTATATGCATTTGAGTCCGATATTAACGTTGAGTTAATTAGTTTGAAGCACAAATCTACATTTTGTCTTTTTGAGAGGGTTGAAAAAAATGTCGAGTGTACGGTTTAGCCCGTAGTGGTAAAAGTGCACTGTACGGTTTAGACCCGATCTATTTTGTACGGTTTAGACACGATTTACTTATCAAAAACTGTACGGTTTAGACACATACAAATACTTACGTTTGAATATGCGTCTTAGGTCTAGATAGTGTAATCCCAACTAATTAGTGTAGATATTCCTTCACACAATGCCTATTTGCGATTTTGACAGTATATTACAAACACTTAGGATCGAGAACAGAAGCATAGCATATAATCTGGATCTATACTGGTTAACATTTGAAGACAACGTTATACTTAAAAAGATTTGAAAATAATTGATTTTAAAGTTTAACTGATTGGGTATTTGGGTAAAAGTGTTTTGCCCGTTTCAGTCCTAATGCAAATACAGAGCGTCTGAAATTAAGTCAAGCACTTTGTACTGTTACTTTACATTACTTTACATACCTTTTCAGATTATTTGCCTGTTACTATTGCGAGACAAAGGACACCATCAGCCACTGTATAGATGCCAATCTGAGAAATCCAATGAAAGTTAGAAGAAAGGAGCTAATTATATCGGGAAAGTCGGGGCAACGTACATTAATTTCTAATGTAATACCAGACGTTTTGAAATAAACAAGCAAAATTAATTCTAAATGGTGAAATGCAAACCATTGAAATTCAAGATATTGATCGACAAGGATTTTAGACTTGGCAATTAATTTGGCCCAATAAATATATGTTTTTTCTCATTAACTTGTTATCCTTTTCCGTTATATAATTATTTCACGTTTATTTTTATGTCACCTTTAGAATACATGTATGCCCTACGAAATGGCATTTAGGCATTCCATACAGACTCAGCCCAGATCCCTCATCGCGAAACTGACGAGATATCGACCAAGTGCTAAATTACATCAACTCAACTAAATACCTGTAAAACATAATACGAGGGTAGGTTCTTTTTTCTGACAGATGATACAGATTAATCATTATGTTCGCTAAATGAATTGCCGGCATGTTAAACTTAAAAATCAATTCACTTCAATTTTTAAAGTAAAACATTGTCCTTAAATTTTTAATAACCAGTATATATCCAGGTCATGTTCTACCCATAATTCTATTCTGGTTTTCCAGTTATCTTACTGAAAGAACGCAACGTGTAATTTTACCTGGTACCTTCTCTGACTGGAATACTATGAAGCTGGTGTTCCACAAGGATATATATTAGGTCCATTGTTATTTCTTGTTTTTATAAATGATATTGTTAGCGACATTGAATGGAACATTCGTTTGTTTGCTTACGACACTAGATTATTCAATCCTAAGAAGACTGAGTCATTAATAATCTCGAGAAAAATGTCTCATCCGTATATATGCAAGACCATCAAATTCATGAAGTAGATTCACATAAGCACATTGGCGTTCATCTCTCACGTGATCTAACATGGCACTGCCATATCGAATATATCGTTACTAAGGCACGGACAAGAATAAATGTCATGCGAAAACTCAAATTCACTTCGGACACATATTCCCTTGAAACAATCTATGTATATTTCTTGATACCTATTTTAGAATACGATGATACTATATTTGATAACTGTAATGCCAGAGAATCTAACAGTTTTGAAAAAATTAATATGAAGCTACCCGTATAGTAACTGGGACAACTAAATTGGTTTCTGTTGGTAAATTATTGCATGAAGTTAGAAACCAGACGTAAAACACAGACTTATTCTCTTTTATAAAATGGTGTTTCATTTAGCTCCAAAATATCTCACAGAACTGGTACATGAAGTGGCTGGAAGTGTTTATCGATGCAATTTAAGATTAAGAAAAGCTGGTGATATTCGACCTCTGGCTTGTCGCACAAACCCATTATAACAACTCTTTCCTCCCTGCAACAATACAGGAATGGAACAACCTCCCCGACAATGAAAAAACAATCTTCTACTCTAAACGCATTCAAAACTTCTTTGAATATCAATCTGCTAACTGTTCCCAAACATTTTATTACGGTGTCAGAAAACAGCAGCTCCTGCACAAGAGGCTTTGTACAAATTGCAGTTCCTTGAACCATGACCTATTCTCAAAGAACATATCTGAAACTGCCTTGTGTACATGTGGCCTCGTTGAGAACGCATCACACTTCTTCTTATGCTGTTGCAAATATACCAACGAAGGAAACCAACGAAGGAAAACAACTTTTTGATGATGTTGCCAGATTCACTACTCCGTCCCTGTCTGTCTTTCTGTTGGGTGATCATCTTTTAAATTATAATACAAACATCATTATAAATGAAGCTGTACATAGGTTTATCCAAACTTCAAAACGATTCTAATAAACTCGGTAACGCCCGCCTTATTTCGAATGTGCTTGTACCGGTCAGAATCCTAGACCACTCTACATATATTTGTCAACCTTCGTTTCCTTTTTTGTTTGTTTTATTTATTTATTTATTTTATTTTATTCTGAAGTATCTTTCTCAAAAGGTTTTTGTATAAACTGATATATCCTGCTTAATTTATTTAGTAAGTTTTTCAGTGCATTTAATATAGTACAATAACGGGCAGTCATTTCTGCATAAAGCGAGTGCAGTTGTTACGGTGATGGGGGAGAAACACAATAAGCAGTCCTGTTTTCGTTTCCATCCTTTTCTTTTCCTTTGTGTTATCATTACAATATTCATGCAAATATTTCAAAATAAAATACGTTTAAACCAATTATATACTTTGCTTCTGATCTCGATCCTTATTGTTTGTGATATGCTGTCATAATCACAAACATGCATTGCATGGAGGAAGATCCATAATAAATAGTTGGGATTATACTATCTAGACCTACGGCGCATATTCAAATGGTAGCATTTGTTTTGTGTCTAAACCGTACAGTTTTTCGATAGAAATAGTGGCTAAACCTTACAAAAAACATCGGGTCTAAACCGTACAGTGCACTTTTACCTGTAATGGCTAAACCGTACACTCGACATTATTTTCAAACGTCTCCAAAAGACATCAAAGTACTGACAGTACTGAAGGTTTCGGACATAATATATATCATATTGATTGTTTGCTGTGGATTTTTCTGAAAATCATGTCAGTAGTTTGGAAGACATTTAAAGAATTGTTTTATGAACATGTCACATACAGGGCGATTCCAATAGCTCATCTTGCCACTTTGTGCCAATAGAGCCAAAATTGATAGTTTATGTAGTAAAGAGCCATCACTCCGTTATTTGAAAGTAAGGGTCAAGTCAAGTCCTGCTTAGCATAATAGAATTAACGATTTCACCATTATCGTTGAATGAGAACACTGTAGGTCTAGACTGGACCACGGATGATTCTGACCATTACTTGGTCAGTACCAAACATATGCAAGCAATGTCTGATTTATAAAAACCCTAATTTCCTTAACACTTTCCCTGTTCTATGTTTATTCCAAATTTCAATACCTACTGAATATTTATGGACACAATAGTTACAATGAAACATGAAAGTGGCAATCAGTAGCCATTTAAGAAAGTAAAGAAAAAAAAGAAAGAAAGAGTAGCCTATATATATATATAAGTGTGTAGGCAAAAGCGGCATTTAACTCAGAATCCGACAACAATATATCGGACTTTTGTAAATACCACAGGAAGGGTATGGAACTTTCAAAATCCGACGACCTTATGTCGGACTTCTGTTGTAAAAAGACACCATGCTGTTTGAACAAAGGCGTTTGGATTGACAGTAGGTCATTGGTAAAATCTATTCATTTTATACTTGGAGATTTCATGAAAAATGGGTCTGTATAATTTGCATATTAAGTATGTACGTTCACTAGTCGTTGTTGCTTTTCACACCTTTGTAGCGTTTCAATAGAACCATATAACACTTATATATTGGGACCCAAGCGGTGGCCGAGGGGAAAGAGCTGCGTCTATGAATCTCTAGGTCCTTGGTTCGAATCCCGTCAAAACCAAATGCAAATAGAAAAAAGATTCTAATATATTTTTTATTCTTTATCTTTTTTGATATTCTTTTCTCTAAATACATTTTAAAGCAAACAAACTAGAAAACATAAGCATGCCTCTTGAAACTTGTTATGGACTTTTTAAAGCATTATGCTATATTAACATACAGTCCTGGTGTCAATAGTATGCATTTCGATGAAACTTAGAGGCAGGATCCAGACTTTGTGCTAGGACAACTATGAATTCGAGAGTACAATGTTCAATTTAAAATTGTCACCTGCTCATTATTTTGTGTATTGCATATATAATTATTTAGATTCAATTAGTCTATGCTTTGTATAGTTTTATTTTAAAATTGTCAAACATCTAGGATCCTGATCACAGACCGACACACACAATGTACAAATGGCAATTAGGTCACGATAACCTGCATAATATTTGAAAACTTAGTTTGTTTCAAAAGGAATTACCGCACAGTTCAAACTGACTATAAAAAAATTCCCTGAGAATTTGAACAATAATTACATCAACAAAATTAATAGTTTAAAAAGTACATGTATATAGACACCTAGCGCAAATGGAACGGATCCATGTAAGAAACTTGATTCCTGTTCTATGTTTATTCTAAATTTCAATACCTACTGAATATTCATGAACAAAATAGTTATAATGAAACACGAAAAGTGGAAATTAGTAGCCATTTAAGAAAGGAATGAAAAAGATCTTTCAAATTCCATTAGCCAACAGAGCAGACCCTGATCAGACGACTTCTATAGGAGTCATCAGATCTGGGTCTACTCTGTTTACAAACGCGTGAAATACATTTATATGAAGGAAAGGGTTAAGTGTTCTAGCACCCAGTCTCTCCTCTCTACCAGTTTGTACAGTTGAATAAGTCAGTTTGGAAACATTTTTGCAACTTTAGATTTAACAGACATGGCAGTAAATAGTGAAAACCCTTCAAACGGGCCCATTAAGGAGGTGTTTGATCTGGGTCTGCACTATTTGCATAAGTGTGTTTGTCAAAATACCTAGGGTAATTAGGGTATCACTTGTAAATCTCTGAAATACATTCAAAAGTATAGATTTGACACCTTTTACAATACAGTAAAATCCCTCTTAACCCGACTTCTAGTAGATAAGAATTTAGAAACTTTTTAGGCAGGCGGCTGCTTAATGCAGGGTGAAAGTCATGCCGAGGAGCTTTCTGCATTATTTTCATCGTGCATTAAGCTGCCACCTGTCTCCAAGACTGATATTTATACTGAATTTAAAGTCTGGTTTAGAGGGGTTTTACCGTACATGTATTTTTGAAATTCTATTTCTTTCAAACCAGATCTTAGCAACAACGTCGCACGACCATTGATAAAATTCATCAGGAAACATTGTAATGTCGCAATGGAATCGAATTTCTGCGTTAGAATTTTGATCTACCCTAGAAATAGTACCATTGATGTTCGATAGTTCATAGTAGTTCACAAAATGTTGAAAGTGTATCGAAATATCAACCGTGGCTGTAATAATCAAATAATTCTTTTCGGTTATGTGTCCATTTCTTGTACCTCCAACAATTCTATAATGTTCTGCAAAAATCTAACAATTATGTTACTTTGGTCTACCTAACTATTACAACGGTGAAATGGGCTGTTCCAAAATTCAAACAAGTCAAGCTAAAATGAGTTTATGGTTAATATTTAGGGACTTTTCCAAACAATAGTGTAACACGACAAACCGTGCAGATCCTGATTAGAGGGCTTCTCTATGAACCTTCTTACCTGGGTCTCATCTGTTTGCAAAGGGCATAAGTGACTAGGCAAAAGGGGCATTTAACTCAGAATCCGACAACAATATATCGGACTTCTGTAAATACCACAGGAAGGGTATGGAACTTTCAAAATCCGACGACCTTATGTCGGACTTCTGTTGTAAAAAGACACCATGCTGTTTGAACAAAGGCGTTTGGATTGACAGTAGGTCATTGGTAAAATCTATTCATTTTATACTTGGAGATTTCATGAAAAATGGGTCTGTATAATTTGCATATTAAGTATGTACGTTCACTAGTCGTTGTTGCTTTTCACACCTTTGTAGCGTTTAAATAGAACCATGTAACACTTATATATTGGGACCCAAGCGGTGGCCGAGGGGAAAGAGCTGCGTCTATGAATCTCTAGGTCCTTGGTTCGAATCCCGTCAAAACCAAATGCAAATGGAAAAAAGATTCTAATATATTTTTTATTCTTTATCTTTTTTGATATTCTTTTCTCTAAATACATTTTAAAGCAAACAAACTAGAAAACATAAGCATGCCTCTTGAAACTTGTTATGGACTTTTTAAAGCATTATGCTATATTAACATACAGTCCTGGTGTCAATAGTATGCATTTCGATGAAACTTAGAGGCAGGATCCAGACTTTGTGCTAGGACAACTATGAATTCGAGAGTACAATGTTCAATTTAAAATTGTCACCTGCTCATTATTTTGTGTATTGCATATATAATTATTTAGATTCAATTAGTCTATGCTTTGCATAGTTTTATTTTAAAATTGTCAAACATCTAGGATCCTGATCACAGACCGACACACACAATGTACAAATGGCAATTAGGTCACGATAACCTGCATAATATTTGAAAACTTAGTTTGTTTCAAAAGGAATTACTGCACAGTTCAAACTGACTATAAAAATTCCCTGAGAATTTGAACAATAATTACATCAACAAAATTAATAGTTTAAAAAAGTACATGTATATAGACACCTAGCGCAAATGGAACGGATCCATGTAAGAAACTTGATTCCTGTTCTATGTTTATTCTAAATTTCAATACCTACTGAATATTCATGAACAAAATAGTTATAATGAAACACGAAAAGTGGAAATTAGTAGCCATTTAAGAAAGTAAAGAAAAAGATCTTTCAAATTCCATTAGCCAACAGAGAAGACCCTGATCAGACGACTTCTATAGGAGTCATCAGATATGGGTCTACTCTGTTTACAAACGCGTGAAATACATTTATATGAAGGAAAGGGTTAAGTGTTCTAGCACCCAGTCTCTCCTCTCTACCAGTTTGTACAGTTGAATAAGTCAGTTTGGAAACATTTTTGCAACTTTAGATTTAACAGACATGGCAGTAAATAGTGAAAACCCTTCAAACGGGCCCATTAAGGAGGTGTTTGATCTGGGTCTGCACTATTTGCATAAGTGTGTTTGTCAAAATACCTAGGGTAATTAGGGTATCACTTGTAAATCTCTGAAATGCATTCAAAAGTATAGATTTGACACCTTTTACAATACAGTAAAATCCCTCTTAACCCGACTTCTAGTAGATAAGAATTTAGAAACTTTTTAGGCAGGCGGCTGCTTAATGCAGGGTGAAAGTCATGCCGAGGAGCTTTCTGCATTATTTTCATCGTGCATTAAGCTGCCACCTGTCTCCAAGACTGATATTTATACTGAATTTAAAGTCTGGTTTAGAGGGGTTTTACCGTACATGTATTTTTGAAATTCTATTTCTTTCAAACCAGATCTTAGCAACAACGTCGCACGACCATTGATAAAATTAATTCATCAGGAAACATTGTAATGTCGCAATGGAATCGAATTTCTGCGTTAGAATTTTGATCTACCCTAGAAATAGTACCATTGATGTTCGATAGTTCATAGTAGGTCACAAAATGTTGAAAGTGTATCGAAATATCAACCGTGGCTGTAATAATCAAATAATTATTTTCGGTTATGTGTCCATTTCTTGTACCTCCAACAATTCTATAATGTTCTGCAAAAATCTAACAATTATGTTACTTTGGTCTACCTAACTATTACAACGGTGAAATGGGCTGTTCCAAAATTCAAACAAGTCAAGCTAAAATGAGCTTATGGTTAATATTTAGGGACTTTTCCAAACAATAGTGTAACACGACAAACCGTGCAGATCCTGATTAGAGGGCTTCTCTATGAACCTTCTTACCTGGGTCTCATCTGTTTGCAAAGGGCATAAGTGACTAGGCAAAAGGGGCATTTAACTCAGAATCCGACAACAATATATCGGACTTCTGTAAATACCACAGGAAGGGTATGGAACTTTCAAAATCCGACGACCTTATGTCGGACTTCTGTTGTAAAAAGACACCATGCTGTTTGAACAAAGGCGTTTGGATTGACAGTAGGTCATTGGTAAAATCTATTCATTTTATACATGGAGATTTCATGAAAAATGGGTCTGTATAATTTGCATATTAAGTATGTACGTTCACTAGTCGTTGTTGCTTTTCACACCTTTGTAGCGTTTAAATAGAACCATGTAACACTTATATATTGGGACCCAAGCGGTGGCCGAGGGGAAAGAGCTGCGTCTATGAATCTCTAGGTCCTTGGTTCGAATCCCGTCGAAACCAAATATATTCTAATATATTTTTTATTCTTTATCTTTTTTGTTATTCTTTTCTCTAAATACATTTTAAAGCAAACAAACTAGAAAACATAAGCATGCCTCTTGAAACTTGTTATGGACTTTTTAAAGCATTATGCTATATTAACATACAGTCCTGGTGTCAATAGTATGCATTTCGATGAAACTTAGAGGCAGGATCCAGACTTTGTGCTAGGACAACTATGAATTCGAGAGTACAATGTTCAATTTAAAATGGTCACCTGCTCATTATTTTGTGTATTGCATATATAATTATTTAGATTCAATTAGTCTATGCTTTGCATAGTTTTATTTTAAAATTGTCAAACATCTAGGATCCTGATCACAGACCGACACACACAATGTACAAATGGCAATTAGGTCACGATAACCTGCATAATATTTGAAAACTTAGTTTGTTTCAAAAGGAATTACTGCACAGTTCAAACTGACTATAAAAAATTCCCTGAGAATTTGAACAATAATTACATCAACAAAATTAATAGTTTAAAAAAGTACATGTATATAGACACCTAGCGCAAATGGAACGGATCCATGTAAGAAACTTGATTCCTGTTCTATGTTTATTCTAAATTTCAATACCTACTGAATATTCATGAACAAAATAGTTAAAATGAAACACGAAAAGTGGAAATTAGTAGCCATTTAAGAAAGGAATGAAAAAGATCTTTCAAATTCCATTAGCCAACAGAGCAGACCCTGATCAGACGACTTCTATAGGAGTCATCAGATCTGGGTCTACTCTGTTTACAAACGCGTGAAATACATTTATATGAAGGAAAGGGTTAAGTGTTCTAGCACCCAGTCTCTCCTCTCTACCAGTTTGTACAGTTGAATAAGTCAGTTTGGAAACATTTTTGCAACTTTAGATTTAACAGACATGGCAGTAAATAGTGAAAACCCTTCAAACGGGCCCATTAAGGAGGTGTTTGATCTGGGTCTGCACTATTTGCATAAGTGTGTTTGTCAAAATACCTAGGGTAATTAGGGTATCACTTGTAAATCTCTGAAATACATTCAAAAGTATAGATTTGACACCTTTTACAATACAGTAAAATCCCTCTTAACCCGACTTCTAGTAGATAAGAATTTAGAAACTTTTTAGGCAGGCGGCTGCTTAATGCAGGGTGAAAGTCATGCCGAGGAGCTTTCTGCATTATTTTCATCGTGCATTAAGCTGCCACCTGTCTCCAAGACTGATATTTATACTGAATTTAAAGTCTGGTTTAGAGGGGTTTTACCGTACATGTATTTTTGAAATTCTATTTCTTTCAAACCAGATCTTAGCAACAACGTCGCACGACCATTGATAAAATTCATCAGGAAACATTGTAATGTCGCAATGGAATCGAATTTCTGCGTTAGAATTTTGATCTACCCTAGAAATAGTACCATTGATGTTCGATAGTTCATAGTAGTTCACAAAATGTTGAAAGTGTATCGAAATATCAACCGTGGCTGTAATAATCAAATAATTCTTTTCGGTTATGTGTCCATTTCTTGTACCTCCAACAATTCTATAATGTTCTGCAAAAATCTAACAATTATGTTACTTTGGTCTACCTAACTATTACAACGGTGAAATGGGCTGTTCCAAAATTCAAACAAGTCAAGCTAAAATGAGTTTATGGTTAATATTTAGGGACTTTTCCAAACAATAGTGTAACACGACAAACCGTGCAGATCCTGATTAGAGGGCTTCTCTATGAACCTTCTTACCTGGGTCTCATCTGTTTGCAAAGGGCATAAGTGACTAGGCAAAAGGGGCATTTAACTCAGAATCCGACAACAATATATCGGACTTCTGTAAATACCACAGGAAGGGTATGGAACTTTCAAAATCCGACGACCTTATGTCGGACTTCTGTTGTAAAAAGACACCATGCTGTTTGAACAAAGGCGTTTGGATTGACAGTAGGTCATTGGTAAAATCTATTCATTTTATACTTGGAGATTTCATGAAAAATGGGTCTGTATAATTTGCATATTAAGTATGTACGTTCACTAGTCGTTGTTGCTTTTCACACCTTTGTAGCGTTTAAATAGAACCATGTAACACTTATATATTGGGACCCAAGCGGTGGCCGAGGGGAAAGAGCTGCGTCTATGAATCTCTAGGTCCTTGGTTCGAATCCCGTCAAAACCAAATGCAAATGGAAAAAAGATTCTAATATATTTTTTATTCTTTATCTTTTTTGATATTCTTTTCTCTAAATACATTTTAAAGCAAACAAACTAGAAAACATAAGCATGCCTCTTGAAACTTGTTATGGACTTTTTAAAGCATTATGCTATATTAACATACAGTCCTGGTGTCAATAGTATGCATTTCGATGAAACTTAGAGGCAGGATCCAGACTTTGTGCTAGGACAACTATGAATTCGAGAGTACAATGTTCAATTTAAAATTGTCACCTGCTCATTATTTTGTGTATTGCATATATAATTATTTAGATTCAATTAGTCTATGCTTTGCATAGTTTTATTTTAAAATTGTCAAACATCTAGGATCCTGATCACAGACCGACACACACAATGTACAAATGGCAATTAGGTCACGATAACCTGCATAATATTTGAAAACTTAGTTTGTTTCAAAAGGAATTACTGCACAGTTCAAACTGACTATAAAAATTCCCTGAGAATTTGAACAATAATTACATCAACAAAATTAATAGTTTAAAAAAGTACATGTATATAGACACCTAGCGCAAATGGAACGGATCCATGTAAGAAACTTGATTCCTGTTCTATGTTTATTCTAAATTTCAATACCTACTGAATATTCATGAACAAAATAGTTATAATGAAACACGAAAAGTGGAAATTAGTAGCCATTTAAGAAAGTAAAGAAAAAGATCTTTCAAATTCCATTAGCCAACAGAGAAGACCCTGATCAGACGACTTCTATAGGAGTCATCAGATATGGGTCTACTCTGTTTACAAACGCGTGAAATACATTTATATGAAGGAAAGGGTTAAGTGTTCTAGCACCCAGTCTCTCCTCTCTACCAGTTTGTACAGTTGAATAAGTCAGTTTGGAAACATTTTTGCAACTTTAGATTTAACAGACATGGCAGTAAATAGTGAAAACCCTTCAAACGGGCCCATTAAGGAGGTGTTTGATCTGGGTCTGCACTATTTGCATAAGTGTGTTTGTCAAAATACCTAGGGTAATTAGGGTATCACTTGTAAATCTCTGAAATGCATTCAAAAGTATAGATTTGACACCTTTTACAATACAGTAAAATCCCTCTTAACCCGACTTCTAGTAGATAAGAATTTAGAAACTTTTTAGGCAGGCGGCTGCTTAATGCAGGGTGAAAGTCATGCCGAGGAGCTTTCTGCATTATTTTCATCGTGCATTAAGCTGCCACCTGTCTCCAAGACTGATATTTATACTGAATTTAAAGTCTGGTTTAGAGGGGTTTTACCGTACATGTATTTTTGAAATTCTATTTCTTTCAAACCAGATCTTAGCAACAACGTCGCACGACCATTGATAAAATTAATTCATCAGGAAACATTGTAATGTCGCAATGGAATCGAATTTCTGCGTTAGAATTTTGATCTACCCTAGAAATAGTACCATTGATGTTCGATAGTTCATAGTAGGTCACAAAATGTTGAAAGTGTATCGAAATATCAACCGTGGCTGTAATAATCAAATAATTATTTTCGGTTATGTGTCCATTTCTTGTACCTCCAACAATTCTATAATGTTCTGCAAAAATCTAACAATTATGTTACTTTGGTCTACCTAACTATTACAACGGTGAAATGGGCTGTTCCAAAATTCAAACAAGTCAAGCTAAAATGAGCTTATGGTTAATATTTAGGGACTTTTCCAAACAATAGTGTAACACGACAAACCGTGCAGATCCTGATTAGAGGGCTTCTCTATGAACCTTCTTACCTGGGTCTCATCTGTTTGCAAAGGGCATAAGTGACTAGGCAAAAGGGGCATTTAACTCAGAATCCGACAACAATATATCGGACTTCTGTAAATACCACAGGAAGGGTATGGAACTTTCAAAATCCGACGACCTTATGTCGGACTTCTGTTGTAAAAAGACACCATGCTGTTTGAACAAAGGCGTTTGGATTGACAGTAGGTCATTGGTAAAATCTATTCATTTTATACATGGAGATTTCATGAAAAATGGGTCTGTATAATTTGCATATTAAGTATGTACGTTCACTAGTCGTTGTTGCTTTTCACACCTTTGTAGCGTTTAAATAGAACCATGTAACACTTATATATTGGGACCCAAGCGGTGGCCGAGGGGAAAGAGCTGCGTCTATGAATCTCTAGGTCCTTGGTTCGAATCCCGTCGAAACCAAATATATTCTAATATATTTTTTATTCTTTATCTTTTTTGTTATTCTTTTCTCTAAATACATTTTAAAGCAAACAAACTAGAAAACATAAGCATGCCTCTTGAAACTTGTTATGGACTTTTTAAAGCATTATGCTATATTAACATACAGTCCTGGTGTCAATAGTATGCATTTCGATGAAACTTAGAGGCAGGATCCAGACTTTGTGCTAGGACAACTATGAATTCGAGAGTACAATGTTCAATTTAAAATGGTCACCTGCTCATTATTTTGTGTATTGCATATATAATTATTTAGATTCAATTAGTCTATGCTTTGCATAGTTTTATTTTAAAATTGTCAAACATCTAGGATCCTGATCACAGACCGACACACACAATGTACAAATGGCAATTAGGTCACGATAACCTGCATAATATTTGAAAACTTAGTTTGTTTCAAAAGGAATTACTGCACAGTTCAAACTGACTATAAAAAATTCCCTGAGAATTTGAACAATAATTACATCAACAAAATTAATAGTTTAAAAAAGTACATGTATATAGACACCTAGCGCAAATGGAACGGATCCATGTAAGAAACTTGATTCCTGTTCTATGTTTATTCTAAATTTCAATACCTACTGAATATTCATGAACAAAATAGTTAAAATGAAACACGAAAAGTGGAAATTAGTAGCCATTTAAGAAAGGAATGAAAAAGATCTTTCAAATTCCATTAGCCAACAGAGCAGACCCTGATCAGACGACTTCTATAGGAGTCATCAGATCTGGGTCTACTCTGTTTACAAACGCGTGAAATACATTTATATGAAGGAAAGGGTTAAGTGTTCTAGCACCCAGTCTCTCCTCTCTACCAGTTTGTACAGTTGAATAAGTCAGTTTGGAAACATTTTTGCAACTTTAGATTTAACAGACATGGCAGTAAATAGTGAAAACCCTTCAAACGGGCCCATTAAGGAGGTGTTTGATCTGGGTCTGCACTATTTACATAAGTGTGTTTGTCAAAATACCTAGGGTAATTAGGGTATCACTTGTAAATCTCTGAAATACATTCAAAAGTATAGATTTGACACCTTTTACAATACAGTAAAATCCCTCTTAACCCGACTTCTAGTAGATAAGAATTTAGAAACTTTTTAGGCAGGCGGCTGCTTAATGCAGGGTGAAAGTCATGCCGAGGAGCTTTCTGCATTATTTTCATCGTGCATTAAGCTGCCACCTGTCTCCAAGACTGATATTTATACTGAATTTAAAGTCTGGTTTAGAGGGGTTTTACCGTACATGTATTTTTGAAATTCTTTTTCTTTCAAACCAGATCTTAGCAACAACGTCGCACGACCATTGATAAAATTCATCAGGAAACATTGTAATGTCGCAATGGAATCGAATTTCTGCGTTAGAATTTTGATCTACCCTAGAAATAGTACCATTGATGTTCGATAGTTCATAGTAGTTCACAAAATGTTGAAAGTGTATCGAAATATCAACCGTGGCTGTAATAATCAAATAATTCTTTTCGGTTATGTGTCCATTTCTTGTACCTCCAACAATTCTATAATGTTCTGCAAAAATCTAACAATTATGTTACTTTGGTCTACCTAACTATTACAACGGTGAAATGGGCTGTTCCAAAATTCAAACAAGTCAAGCTAAAATGAGCTTATGGTTAATATTTAGGGACTTTTCCAAACAATAGTGTAACACGACAAACCGTGCAGATCCTGATTAGAGGGCTTCTCTATGAACCTTCTTACCTGGGTCTCATCTGTTTGCAAAGGGCATAAGTGACTAGGCAAAAGGGGCATTTAACTCAGAATCCGACAACAATATATCGGACTTCTGTAAATACCACAGGAAGGGTATGGAACTTTCAAAATCCGACGACCTTATGTCGGACTTCTGTTGTAAAAAGACACCATGCTGTTTGAACAAAGGCGTTAGGATTGACAGTAGGTCATTGGTAAAATCTATTCATTTTATACATGGAGATTTCATGAAAAATGGGTCTGTATAATTTGCATATTAAGTATGTACGTTCACTAGTCGTTGTTGCTTTTCACACCTTTGTAGCGTTTAAATAGAACCATGTAACACTTATATATTGGGACCCAAGCGGTGGCCGAGGGGAAAGAGCTGCGTCTATGAATCTCTAGGTCCTTGGTTCGAATCCCGTCGAAACCAAATATATTCTAATATATTTTTTATTCTTTATCTTTTTTGTTATTCTTTTCTCTAAATACATTTTAAAGCAAACAAACTAGAAAACATAAGCATGCCTCTTGAAACTTGTTATGGACTTTTTAAAGCATTATGCTATATTAACATACAGTCCTGGTGTCAATAGTATGCATTTCGATGAAACTTAGAGGCAGGATCCAGACTTTGTGCTAGGACAACTATGAATTCGAAAGTACCATGTTCAATTTAAAATTGTCACCTGCTCATTATTTTGTGTATTGCATATATAATTATTTATATTCAATTAGTCTATGCTTTGCATGGTTTTATTTTAAAATTGTCAAACATCTAGGATCCTGATCACAGACCGACACACACAATGTACAAATGGCAATTAGGTCACGATAACCTGCATAATATTTGAAAACTTAGTTTGTTTCAAAAGGAATTACTGCACAGTTCAAACTGACTATAAAAAATTCCCTGAGAATTTGAACAATAATTACATCAACAAAAAATAGTTTAAAAAAGTACATGTATATAGACACAGAGCGCAAATGGAACGGATCCATGTAAGAAACTTGATTCCTGTTCTATGTTTATTCCAAATTTCAATACCTACTGAATATTCATGAACAAATTAGTTATAATGAAACATGAAAAGTGGAAATTAGTAGCCATTTAAGAAAGTAAAGAAAAAGATCTTTCAAATTCCATTAGCCAACAGAGAAGACCCTGATCAGACGACTTCTATAGGAGTAATCATATCTGGGTCTACTCTGTTTACAAACGCGTGAAAAACATTTATATGAAGGAAAGGGTTAAGTGTTCTAGCACCCAGTCTCTCCTCTCTACCAGTTTGTACAGCTGAATAAGTCAGTCTGAAAACATCTTTGCAACTTTAGATTAAACAGACATGGTAGCAAATAGTGAAAACCCTTCAAACGGGCCCATTAAGGAGGTGTTTGATCTGGGTCTGCACTATTTGCATAAGTGTGTTTGTCAAAATACCCAGGGTAATTAGGGTATCACTTGTAAATCTCTGAAATACATTCAAAAGTATAGATTTGTCACCTTTTACAATACAGTAAAACCCCTCTTAACCCGACTTCTAGTAGATAAGAATTTAGAAACTTTTTAGGCAGGTGGCTGCTTAATGCAGGGTGAAAGTCATGCTGAGGAGCTTTCTGCATTATTTTCATCCTGCATTAAGCTGCCACCTGTCTCCAAGACTGATATTTATACTGAATTTAAAGTCTGGTTTAGAGGGGTTTTACCGTACATGTATTTTTGAAATTCTATTTCTTTCAAACCAGATCTTAGCAACAACGTCGCACGTTCATGATTAAATTCATCAGGAAACATTGTAATGTCGCAATGGAAACGAATTTCTGCATTTGAATTTTGATCTACCCTAGAAATAGTACCATTGATGTTCGATATTTCATAGTAGGTCACAAAATGTTGAAAGTGTATCGAAATATCAACCGTGGCTGTAATAATCAAATAATTCTTTTCGGTTATGTGTCCATTTCATGTACCTCCAACAATTCTATAATGTTCTGCAAAAAATAACAATTATGTTACTTTGGTCTACCTAACTATTACAACTGTGAAATGGGCTGTTCCAAAATTCAAACAAGTCAAGCTAAAATGAGCTTATGGTTATTATTAAGGGACTTTTCCAAACAATAGTGTAACACGACAAACCGTGCAGATCCTGATTAGAGGGCTTCTCTATGAGCCTTCTTACCTGGGTCTCCTCTGTTTGCAAAGGGCATAAGTGACTAGGCAAAAGGGGCATTTAACTCAGAATCCGACAACAATATATCGGACTTTTGTAAATACCACAGGAAGGGTATGGGACTTTCAGAATCCGACGACCTTATGTCGGACTACTGTTGTAAAAATACATCATGCTGTTTGAACAAAGGCGTTTGGATTGACAGTAGGTCATTGGTAAAATCTATTCATTTTATACTTGGAGATTTCATGAAAAATGGGTCTGTATAATTTGCATATTAAGTATGTACGTTCACTAGTCGTTGTTGCTTTTCACACCTTTGTAGCGTTTAAATAGAACCATGTAACACTTATATATTGGGACCCAAGCGGTGGCCGAGGGGAAAGAGCCAAATGCAAATGCAAATGGAAATGGAAAAAGATTCTAATATATATTTTTTATTCTTTATCTTTTTTTTGATATTCTTTTCTCTAAATAAATTTAAAGCAAACAAACTAGAAAACATAAGCATGCCTCTTGAAACTTGTTATGGACTTTTTAAAGCATTATGCTATATTAACATACAGTCCTGGTGTCAATAGTATGCATTTCGATGAAACGTAGAGGCAGGATCCAGACTTTGTGCTAGGACAACTATGAATTCGAAAGTACCATGTTCAATTTAAAATTGTCACCTGCTCATTATTTTGTGTATTGCATATATAATTATTTATATTCAATTAGTCTATGATTTGCATAGTTGTATTTTAAAATTGTCAAACATCTAGGATCCTGATCACAGACCGACACACACAATGTACAACTGGCAATTAGGTCACGATAACCTGCATAATATTTGTAAACTTAGTTTGTTTCAAAAGGAATTACTGTACAGTTCAAACTGACTATAAAAAATCCCTGAGAATTTGAACAATAATTACATCAACAAAAAAATTGTTTAAAAAAGTACATGTATATAGACACCTAGCGCAAATGGAACGGATCCATGTAAGTAACTTGATTCCTGTTCTATGTTTATTCCAATTTCAATACCTACTGAATATTCATGAACAAAATAATGGCTACTTATTTCCACTTTTAATGTAATTTATATGAAACATGAAAAGTGGAAATGAGTAGCCATTTAAGAAAGGAAAGAAAAATATATTTCAAATTCCATTAGCCAACAGAGCATATCCTGATCAGACGACTCCTATAGGAGTCATCAGATCTGGGTCTACTCTGTTTTCAAACGCGTGAAAAACATTTATATGAAGGAAAGGGTTAGTGTTCTAGCATCTCTACCAGTTTGTACAGCTGAATAAGTCAGCTTGGAAACAGTTTTGCAACTTTAGATTACAGCTTGCTTAATCCTTACAATGCTGAGTGATGTTTCGTTTGCAACAATTGACGTCTGCGTCAATTCGTCAATAAACTTTCTTTCATTTTATGCAAAAATATGATCAAGATGACAAACAGTTTGGATCCTGATGAGACGCAGAATTATGTGGCCTCTCATCTGGATCCAAACTGTTCGCATAGGTAATCACAGTTTCGCCGCTAGCGTGCAAAGAGTTAAGCGTATGACCTCTAGAGATTTTAGCATGATGTAACTACACTACTGCACTACTGACCACCAGTGCGCTGTAACCTTTATACTGTAAAGAACGTACAGAACAGAAGAAGTCTATTTAACCCTTAATTTCCCCATATAAACTTGTTTTTATGCATCTGCAAATAGATTCGACACAGATCAGACAGCTCGCTCCCATAGATTCAGGGTCTGCTCTGTTGCTAATGGATCCACCTTCCATATTTCATTATAAATATTTTGTAAGATTCCGGAACCAGATTGTAAGCCAAGCACTGCACATGCGCGTATTCTCTTAGGGGGATTCCCGCTAGGTAGCGCTCGTGCAATAGGGTTTTCCGCCATAGTTTTAGTCGCAATCCATTTTATAAGGATTTCGGCAAAAGCCGAAACCCTAAAAATGTAGATCTGTGCCACAAACTAGGTAACTCAACGTTAATATCGGGCTCAGATGCATATATCCACGGTGTTAGAAAATGTTAAGCGTAGTTGGTAAGCTTACAATGAGGCAAAATTTGACCCCCTTCTCGATTCGATTTCTGACTTTCAGTTTCTGCAAAGTTTACCGAAGATTTTGAGCCTTACACACAGACATGAACCATAAGGGGGTACACCGCTGTTGACGGGCGTTATAATTCTGTGTTATGGCACCAATTAAATGACTGAAAGAAAACTCTACATAGTTTAAACAGTGTAAAGATGAGATGCTTACCTTTCAGTCTCCGTTTTGTCCGCCATCTTAGAAAAGTCTAAACATTTGCGGCCGTACAGCTTGCACCACAGTGCTGGCGGGGGTTGGAACCGCTTCAAATTTGAATGCTCAACCGCTTGATTCTGGTGGACTGATGATTTAAAATTATAACAATAAGAATTATCGAACCTGATTTAGCCATATTTTTCGCATGTGATGTCAGGAAGCTTTGCTCTGCAAACGTCTCCATGACGGCTAAGTGTCCTTTATGAAAGCTTTCACAATGTTGCTGGAAAAAAATAATACAATAGCTGACCCGTTTATCTATTTCTAAGACGGGATGGTCAATATGGTCAGTTGGAACAAAGACACGTTTCATATGTATCATCAATACAAGCGCTGCTTCATGCTTAATGCTTAGCTCTCTGATTCAGACGTTGACCCCGACTGCCTGCATGTCAAACAAATTATTGCAAGTTAACTCTTTCAAAATCATTGTCGAATCTGTAGTAACATTTACAAGGAGCTTGGATACAGAGGAGAAAGAGGAGAAGTCCGTTAAATTGATGTCAAACGATTTGACACTTCGAAAGCAAATCTTGTATTTCATCAATTATACTTTGTATTTTACAGGTAACGGCTGAAAAGTTTTACCTATTGTTTTTAATAAGGCATTGAAAAACCAATACTTATAAAACAATTCTCTAAACTTATAATCCTTGTTAAATAGTATGAAGAAAGAACATCAGTGTATTTGTTGCAATTAAAAATAAATACACACGACACCCTGGGACCATGACATGGTGATATGGTTTAGAAAGAGGTAACAAGATCCACCGTATCGTATCCAACCATTGTCACATTGTTGAGTCGAACAATCACCTTGAAAAGAAAAGAAAACTATTGATTGGCATGGTATGGAGAACGTACATTTGACTCTTTGTAAACAGTGAAGGTCCACACCCTCAATTACGAATTTATCAATATTTGAAATATATAGCTGTTTCAGTTGACTATAGATGTATGTGTACTCTCGATACCATTAATGCTTTGATTTGTTATTGCCAAGTGACTGTATTACATGAGTCTATCAAGCGCCACCTGATGCTAGTTTTATTTTTATGTTAGTACTATAGACCAATCGAATTGATCGTTCTGTGTAGGATTCTGGGAATCGAGAGAGCGCGCAAGAGTCTGAATTGTAATGGCGTACATAACTGTACGAAACAATAGCCAAACTGAAAAACAGTGAAGATATTGATCAGATATCTTGTCATAGACTAAACGTCTGGTTAACCCTTTCACCGCCAATGTCGCATAAATACACCACGACAAATAGTGCAGCCCCAGATCAGACGGCGCCTTTTCAAGGCGCCGTCTGATCAGGGACTTCACTTTTTGTCTCATTCTCTTTTTCTATATCTGTGCTTTATTCCTTTGAAATTTGCATTTATTTATCTCATTTTCTCAAACAGAATGGTTTAACAAGTATTGGATTGCAGGCGACAATTAGAAATTTGGCGCCAATAGGGTTACAATTAATACTGTTTGCAATTCATCGAAGTTATCTATAGTGGCACCAGTCTTAAGCGGTCGTTCATATATTGATTATATATAGCAGCCTTAAAAAGCAGCTGGTTGCTTAATGCAGGACAAAAGTAACGCAGAAAGCTTTCTGTATTGCTTTTGTACTGCATTAAGCTACCACCTGCCTTACAAACCCATAGTTAGACCTATTTTTGATGGCCTTTTAATACAGGTTCTTCTGTAGTATGTAAATAAAGAAGCATAGCGTAGGAAAACAGTTTATTGACGAGAAACTTATCTAGTGACCAGATACTAGTAAAAACATGTTCGAAATACGTGACAAATTTATTGAATGCAACTGGAAGTAGGGAGTAAACAAAAAGAACTGTATGAAAAGGATGCCAAGTGGAAGAACTTGCATATTTTATATTCTTTTTTCTTTCTTTTTTTTAATTGCGACACGGTGTTAAAAAACTGGAAAATGAATGAAACTGACACAGTCGAAACATAGACTTGATGGAAGAAGAAATATTGAGAAGAGAGCACATAAAAAAGAAAATAAGAAAGAAATTAAATTCTCCCCATCCCGGATCGATCTCAGATGACTGAAGTGGATGTCAACATCAGTACCAAATGTCCTGCGGATTAATAACAGTTAACAACTGGTGTGTAAATATAATATATTAATACATATTACTTTTCTACTGTTACTCTGTTTGCAGCTCAATCATTGAGTACACTAGCCATAGGTGGCTACAGTTTGTTCGCTTAAATGTTTTCGTTACACATGCATTTTACCACTGTATTTGCCATCGCGATCGTTGTAGATTAGTCAGAGAGGGGATACGTTTATTTACACTGACTGTCTTTTAGGGCGGGGATGGAATAAGTGTGAGGTTGGGCGCCCAAAAACCAGTTTAACCCCAGTGACTTTTGTCACTGACCGTTCCAAGGCGGTACTTCCATCTTCCCCCTATTGTATGTTTGTTTTGTCTTTGTGCGTCTCTTGATGTTTTTCAGCGGTTAGCTGTCTATTTTCACTTTTGTTCTAGTTTTCCACCAATCAGAAACTATGTTACATTGTAATTTGCATATGACCTAATAGTATTTTCTAGTAAACCATATTTTCATTAGTTAACCCCTTGACTGGCATACAGCCTTTTTATAATGCCTCTACACATGGCCAAACTGAATGTAGGACGTTTCGGCATAGGAAGTCTCGCCCCGGATGTTTCGACCCAGGACGTTTTGGCCATCTATTTATTCGGCCTAGGACGTTTCGGCAAAAATTGAAAATTTGTATTAAAAGCAAAAATTGAATAATCAAAATCATTAAATAACTATCTATATGTTAAATATTCGATATGTGGTCCATTTTGTTTTTGGTTTATACAGATCAGGATATTAGCTAAGCAGGTGACATATTCACACTTACTCAACCTTGGGTACAATGAGTGATAAAGTGGTGCTTTCAAATACTATTGTCACATTGTTTAGTCATTAAAACAGCCCCAGACCACATAACACATTACTAATGATTTACTATCCCATTCGGTTTTGATTTTAGTCTTGGTCCAAACAGTTTGCCACTCACTTTATGCTTTTTGTTTTCAGTCAAAATGTTGTTTAGTTCAACTTTTGGTGGATATAAATACATGTACAATACTATAGTCACATAGTTGTTTATTACCATGACCGGTAAAACAATATGAATTATTTATTACTTTGGTCATTATCAAAACTAGATAATGATTGCTGAGCATTATTGCCAGTTTGCCAAAACCACTATTAAACATCTATTATCATTTTGTTATCAATTTAATACCACATTTGATCACATCCACTTTGACGAACGGGTAGGTTGCCGAAACCACCATAATTCACAGGCAATGCTATAGGGAATAAAGAAGAAATGTTGTTTAGTATATTAGAGTAGTGGCATTAATAGTATTGATTACTGTCCCCGACCACAGCACCAATTAAGGCGCTGGTTATTCGCACTCTGTGATATAAAGCTACTTACTGAAGGCTATTGTTACGGCTCTATCACCTGGCGCTTTGGATCGAGTAGTGGGTTGAGATAGCTAACTTTATATTGTTTTAAAAATACATGTATATTCAGTTAATGGTGTCACTAATGATGATGCACACACGTCAATTAATGCGTTGATCCATAAATAAATACCTTTCTTTAAGTAAGTACAGCCTCTGCACAAACAAAAACTAAATTCTGTATGCTTTATTTAAAGTGTATTCAATTAGTTATCTTCATATCAATATAAATATACATGCTTTCAAGTCAATTTTTATAATAGGTAAAATGAAGAACTAACTTCAGATAGTTTAAAAAAAATACTTTGACATTGTACATTTTAGTAGTGATTTCCTATAAAAGTAACTTGATTTTTTCCATAATTGCTTATTCTACTCCAAGTCATTTCCATTGTATGCTTCTCTGCTAGTATAATTACAAACAACCCTTCATAGATCTAGTTCCCTGTACTAACAGAATCTCGAAACATTGAAATTAAGTTGGCAGAGATTTAATATCATTATCGTTTTGTACATTATGTCAATATTTGAATGCCGCTGAATATCTTTTTAAAAGATATTTCTTGTTATAGTTATGTACATTTGCTGTTTCCTTGTGTTGCTGTTCGGGCGGCTGTTTGTTCTGTATGTGGTGTTTCCTGCATGACTCATTCCTGTACTTTTATTGAACGTACCAGTCAGTTCAAACCCGTCTTCAAAACCAGAGAAAGAGGCGAAACATATTTAATCACATTATGCGTAACATATACAGTAATTGAACTGTTATAGTTTACGTATGGGTGTGAGATGGGTTTTACGGCACTGCGACACAGAATAGGTCATATAGCGCCGATGATTGATGAGATGACATGAAGATGAGGGATGCTATTAGCAAGATGATTTCGGCTAATCTCATTCGCTGCAAAGCAGCGCATGGGATCAAAACCACCGACCTGCCTTCCATTTAGTTCTTGGCAGAGGGGATAATCTCTGACAAATAAACAAACACATCCCCTATGACAGACAATTGAGCCCCAGAACCACGGCAAGATAGTAAGGTATCTGAGGTATAGTTTGCGTATAAACTGCGTTTGAGTATAAAACCATAAAATAAAGAACAACGTTTTCGCATATTTTCCTTTTTTCATATATTGTCAAAAATTGGAATATTTGAACTCTGTTATGCCGTCATCATGATGATATGAATGGCATCTCCATTATTTATTGAAAGTATATCCGCAACTGTTACGATAAACAAAGGAGCGCAAGTGAGCAAGCATTGTTAAACTCTTTGACATGCTAAAATGTCACTGATTTGCGAAACTATGGACAAATTGTTAGATTGGGTGCTGACGATACGCCGAGATACCCAACGTCTCATTTAGATCCAGACTGCTTGCAAGTACCAGTCAAATCGTACTTAGCATGAGAAGAGTTAACAATAATAACCATTACCTATGATCGTATCCAAGACATATCAAGTACACAAAATACATTAAAGTACTGACCAGTCTTTGTTGCAAGTCGTTGCTCAAGATCCTTCTGCTTTTGTTCCAAATCCGCAAGTTTTTGCAAAACCTTGTAGTCATGGTCAAATCTTGATAAACACACAGGTTCAACTTCGCTGATGCCAAGAGAAATTTCATTCAGTCGAAGAAAGAAACATAGAAAAAGCTCGAAGAGGACTGGTGTTGAAGCCATCTTGCTAACTTCCGAAAGTGTTCAGTTTGCGAAAGCCTTGTTGTAAATACGATCTCCGTAAATGCATGTCATAACAGCTGTTGGCTCTTGACCATGAACTTTCTGTTGGTTATGGCCAAGGAAATTGATCACACATTTTAAGGACTGTTTGTATTAAATAGGAAATTAATATCAGTGTGCCCCATTATTAGTAAGTACTTTGTGGTATAATTGGGCCAAAATGAATAACAACTCCTCAACAAATGGAGTAAGTAATAAGAAGTAATTGCAAGGCAATTAAAACGAACACATTTAACTTCCAACACACTTGAGTGTACATGTATGTCTAAAGCTGTGTACCGTTTGATATGGGTCACGCAGTGAGAATGTGTGCCTTTGTAGACTGTTAATATTGTGAACCCAGATCACCGACACAGCGTTTGTCTAGTTTAGATACGGTTTTACGCTAATAATCCAGACACAATGCAGACCTTAATAAGATGCTACGTCTCCGTCGTATCAGAAGATATTGCACTACAGTAAAAGTTCCACTCAAAGAAGTTTAACCATTTCCCTGTCAAATAGTTATAAAACATTACACCATCTCCTCGTGGATATTAATGGACATATTCATTTAAATTGAACATGGATAATGTTTTTTGTTTTGTTTTTTTTGTCAACTTGGTAGACACAGCAGGAGCAGATCTATACAATGCTTTCAGCATACAATTCCTAAGGAGTCGTCTGATCTGGGTCTACTCTGTTTGCAAGTGCATTAAAGTGTGTTTATATGAAGGAAATGGTAAGTTCCGTGTTTGTAAGCTAGCTGTTACATGTTAGCTGAAAGCAATAAATGCATACATACTTCCATATATATCGAACTCGGATAACTCGAACTTCGGTAAACTCGGAGTAAACGTTCGGTCGTTCCAAAATTTACAATACATAATTGTTCTAAATTGTATCACTAGGCATAACTAGAAACACATGTGGCAGCTTAATTCATGTCGAAAGTATTGCTGAAAGCTCCTACAGGAACTTTCAGCATTACATTAGACCTGCATTAAGCTGTGACCATGAGAAATTGTCCAGAGTAGATAGGGTCTTCGATATAATACACATGAACGTTTCGTCTTTTTCAGCGTTTTTTCGATCGGTTTTCTTGCGATATACTTCTTTTCTGCATATAAATATTGTTTGTTTATGTAATTTTAAGCACTTTTATAACGTGTTGCATTAATTACTTTAATGTAAAATACGAAGGTTGTGGAGAATGCTTCCATCTATACTACTTCTGTTCTGCACTAAGCAGCAATCTGCCTTTGGTGAAACTAATATTTATTCATTATATGGCCACTGTGGAGACGGTTTACTTTTTTATACAGTTTGCAAGAATATAGAGTATAGTCTTTACAAATGATTTTAACTGGAACATGTTTTATTTTTGCACTGCTTGTGTATTCTGAAGGAAAGTCAATATGTCCCCCTTTCCCGACCCCCTGTACACACTTGTTAATTATCATTGGTTTGCTTTCCCTTTGGCGATAGGTATTATACGAATGACATTCACTGGCTCACCTCATGAATTCGTCATTTATTTTGAATATTTCATTGACACTTTCCTTTGTAATTCTGGGACATCAATGACTATTTTGCAATATTCAATGGCCGTTTAAACCTTTTTGTCTGTGAGGATAGCATATTATAAACGTTTTGTTTCCAATACAATAATGCAATGACGGACTTTAAATATTAACTACTGTAATAGAACGAATGGCATGCAAGAAAGTTGGAAAATGACACACGATAGTGCGCAGTAACACCAGAGGCACAAAATAATTGCGCGGTCGTACACGACCTCCAAAGAATTGTTCCTTGCCTGTTCCACACTGACATTATGTAGGACAACGCGACACCAAAACGGCCACACCAAAGCTGGTAGAACACACGACAACCTTTTTCCCATCGTCGTTTTAGAATCGCATCTCATCATATACAGGTTTGTAAGGATATAAATCCCAGGCGCGGAGATAGAGGGGCGCACCATCCCCTAAAATTGCCCAAACAATTTTTTTAGCAACTTTATTAGATCTAGATCTAATAAGATTAATAACACAATGATTTAATCTGAGTTTGTTTATTTCCCTGTCCGCTCCATTCGTACTGTTCGACTTGATATGGTGAATAATCTGGAGAAACTACTGTTCATAAAATAGTATTGTTCAGTAAGGAGTTACTTCCCTTGCACTTTGTCCTCCTATGAGTATCAGGTTTTCGATTCCACTTTCCACTTATATCCACATATATTTATGTGAGATATTAACAGGAAACTTTTCGCAAAGCTAAGTGGTGAGTGGTCATAAATATACCACCATAGGTTGGTGTTTTGTTTCATGGCGTTTTGTCCACCCTGAATACCTCAGGAAATTTGTCATTTTTTATGACTTGGAGTTATTTCTGCAAGCCATCACTTACACTTACAGTGGCGAATTGGCGGTGTTTAGCAGTATTCATACGTTACATACGAGTCTATATTCCGAATCCTGGTGGAATAAGACGAGTAGTTACGAATGGCGTTTTGCCGTGTCGGTATTTTCTATCCGTCGCTGTTATATCGGGTTCTCGATATAAGTTCAAGTTGACAACCATCGTTAGAATAATTGAAGATAACCAGTACCATATTTTTGTTTATTTTATTGTAGAGACTCTTTTTGTGTCACCTGCCGAGAGGCAGTGTCACTTAGGGATCATTTTTCTGTCTGTCCGTCTGTCTGTCTCTCTGTCTGTCACACTTTCTTTTTCGGCTGTAATTTCTAAACTAATCATTATAGAGCTTCCAAATTTCACACATGGAACAAGCATGATGAGAGGAAGTGTCATGCACAAGGGCCACAACTCTAGCATCAACATTTTTTAGTTATTCCCCTTTTCATATTAACAATAAGTTTTTGTGTCAGCTGCGAGCAGGTGACACATGTGTTCCTCCGAACACTCTTGTTAAGGTATCAACTGACTTAAAACACAGAATTAAATTAAACTTCTTTGAGTGGCCGTAATGGAACTTCTGCTGTAGTACAATATCTGATTATTTAAGATCTGTACTGTTTTTGGATAATTAGTGCAAACGGTATACTCGTAGAAAATGTTAGGGTCTACAAGAACATTTCTGGCTGCGTGACCCATATCTATCTTTAGCCAAAACACACAAATGTGTTGGTTGTTAAATGTTTTCGTTTCAATTGCCTTGTTATTACGTCTTATTACTTACTCCATTTGTTGAGTTGTTATTCATGTTGCCCCAATTATGCTACAAAGTACTTACTAATATTGGGGAAACTGATATTAATTTCCTATGTAATAAGCATAAGCCCTTAACCTTTGTGATCAGTTTCCTCGGACACACCAAACAGAAAGGTCATGGTCAAGAACCAACATATATTATGGCAATGCATAAATTTACGGAGATTGTATTTACAGCAAGCTTTCGCCATTTGAACACTTTCGGAAGTTAGCAAGATGGCTTCAATACCAGTCATTGTCGCGTTTCTTCTCTGTTCCTTTCTTCAACTGAATACATTGTCTCTTGGCAACAGCGAATTTGAACCTGTGTGTTTATCAAAGTTGTTTGACCACGACTACAAGGTTTTGCAAAAACTTGCGGAGTTGGAACAAAAGCAGAAGAATCTTGAACAACGGCTTTCAACAAACATGGGTCAGTACTTAAATGTATGTATTTGTATTTTGATTTTTGATTGCTTGGTATTTGTATGATACCATGATAACTTATTAATTTCATTACCACGCTCACTTACTGCAAGCTGTTGACGGTAATGATGTGAGAGGTGCTATTGGTAAACTAACATGCAGATTACTGATTTCTTTTAGTTCATGTTATCGGCTAACGACATAATCCGAAAATCTTTTGACAGAATGTGAAGAAAATTTGATTTTGTGTAAAGAAAAGAATTAACAATTGAGTACTAATGAGACAGCCCAGGTACGGGTGAAACGAGGCAGGGCTGTCTGAGGTTTAAGGATCTGGTGATAATAGGATGTGTCCCCACAGAACAATTGCTCCCTTTCACCACAATTAATGATAAAAACATAACATACATGTACTAGCACTAACACAGTTTAGCTGTGGTACAGGGGATGAATTCTGTTCTTAGTAATTAAAAGGAAGTGTTAACAAGTTTATTCCTTGGAGCTTGAACACACATTGTTTGATAACACTGGGTACCACAACTGAGGAGTCCAATCTTGCAAGTACCTGTGACTTGTCTTGTTTGATCATGTGCAGAATTCCACCAGAATAAATGTTGGAAAAACAGAATCAATAGTTTGACCCAATACGAATTAAAGCATTAATACTTTTTGCACCAGGATCTGGTAACAAAGAAATATATCTGTCTGTTAGGTGAAAATAATTGTTTCCGCCATCTTAGTAGACTGGATCAGTAATGTCATGGCAAAAGAATTAGACATTCCGTATCAGTAAAGGTATTTTCTCTGACAAAAATATGGTCCTACAATTAGCTAAAGTTTGAGGTACATTCCCAAAACGTGGTTGGCCAAGCTTCCTTGCTTACCTTGAATGACTACCCGTGTCACTAGGGAATTGATATTGCATGTAATTTAAGAAACCATTGTCTTCATGTACTGATATCTCTGCAGTTAGCCTCTACCCTTTTCTGATACATCAGTGGTGAGAGTTATTGTAAGGGGACCTTGGTAAAATTGGTGCCCCACTGTGAGTCACAGCATCTAGCAACCAATGTAGATCGCCCACTTATGCAGAGCTAAAAGTGGATATTGGCATCAAAATTTCCTTTTCTTTTAAGACAGTGGTTGTTTCTCTCCCAATGTGTTGTATACTGGAGACCTAATAGAACTGCAATGCAGTAGGAGTTCAGCTACCTGACTTAATAGGAAAACAAGTTGGCTTCCTTCTAAAAGGAAACCAAGGAGAGACCTGCAAACATCTTGCTTCCTCGTGAAGATCTTAGGCACATGGACACACCAGCCAAAACATTGATTTATGTATCTAGCAAGCACTTCCAAGTGAGCTAGATCATCCTATTAGGTTTAAATTTCTTCCGGTAGTATCTAGAAGGTTTAGGTTAGTGATAATACTAGCCGTTTCTAAGGTATAATGATCCTTAACGATGTAATTACATGTATTTCAATAATCTGAAAATATGCATATGTTGATGGAATAACGGAAAACTCACCAACAGAATTATACAAATAAGAAAAAAAAAGAAAAAAGAGGAAAATAATTGGGGGGGGGGGGGGGGGGGGGGGTTAGTCGGATTCGAACCCACGCCAAGTCATACAAAACGTAAATTGAAACGCCTTTTCTGCAACCGGTTAGCCACCTCGGCTAATCCGCCACCGTTGGTAAACAGCGCTGATTTATCATGTTCAGCTCCATCGATTTATGAGTAGGTCAATCTAAAAATAGAAACTGAGCCTTCCGTTACTCGAATTTTATACGGAATGCAAAAATCATTGCACTTTATTCTGGGATAAAACATTCATGTCCATTTGAATTAAAATATCGACAATCTGGATTCAACTGATCCTATTGTTTAAATTCAATTACGTTTTCTATAAATACTTTAATATTCAAACTCCTTTGTTAGTGATAGTTTGACTGCGTATTTTTCATATAACCAAAACTCGCGCATGCGAATAGCCACGACTCGTCCCGTCTGGTAGACGGCGATATTCTTTTTACTATCCCAAATCAAAACTCCTTGAGATAAATTGTAAACCATCCCAGAATACGCCGACATCCAATTCCAACACTGTGGAGAGACCCTGAGGGGTCTCTCCAATGAACTGAGTACAGGATTCACTCGAGTGCCTGTTTGATCTTTACACCTTTTTCCCAGCAATTCAAACTGTCAAGTCAATGCAAATGATAACAAATCCAAGAAAATCGGTAGGTGCCATGAATTTTGCAAAACATTTTGAGATATATTATCTTTCAGAAAAGAATCGTTGAAATACACCACTGATAAAAATCCTTGTTTTAGGTTAAAATTAAATCACTGATTAGACAATTCTGTAAAACAAGTAAATTAAACAGCTGACCATCTCAAATAAACCTTAGATGTTACTGATTCCGAGCATAATGTGCATCTTTCAACTCTATGGGCCATAAGTGGCCATAATTTACCAATATCATGGCTGATTGGAGGGTTTCCAGGTTGAATTGAACATATTCAACGAAATCATATTTAAGAATAAGCCTGTAAATGCCTTGTATAAGATGGCAGATTATTTGAGATTTGTTTTTCTTGGTTGAGTTTGCATTCGCTCTATAGTGAGCTTGACTCTGACTGGCTTTACAGTGAGCTCGATTGTGATGGGCTCGTCAGTGAGCTCGATTGTGATGGGCTCTGTATATGACTGGCACTATATTAAGCCCGATTGTGTCTGGCTCTACAGTTAGCTCGATTGTGCCACAAATTACTGTGGCTCTATGTTCTTATCGGAGGCCTGGTGCTGACACTTGTGTAAGAAGGATTGGAGAATACCAGCGAACTTATTATTGATGAATTCCGACTCACATTCAAATTGATACATAAAATATTAAATACCTAAACGTGGACATTTTTGGAGAGGCTTGTATCTAGTATGCATTTCATGTAGGTGGTGGTGCAACCTGCTACAAGTTGTGAACAACTGTGATAAATCAGCAATTACTTGGGAGCCCTGTGGGGTCCTCAAGTGACCAGGCGGCAGATAAATCCTGGAATAGACAACTTACAGATGAAGGTGGACACACACTGCTGATGTCAGCAGAATTAGCAACCACTGTATCTATGCCATCAAAACTGTCCTCATCACCAGAGGCATCAACAACACAGTTTAGTCGGTCAACATTTGAATATATGTCCCCAAGATTCTCTACCAAAGTTTGCATAAAGGACATATGTGCCTGTTAAAAGAGTAGGCCTTGCGCCCGGGGTTTCTCTGTATCCACCTCTCTCTCTCTCTCTCTCTCTCTCTCTCTCTCTCTCTCTCTCTCTGTCTGTCTCTCTCTCTCTCTGTCTCTATTCTCTCTCTCTGTCTCTCTCTCTGTCTCTCTCTCTCCGTATCACGTAGCATTGAGTTGTTATTTAAAAGAAACGACGTCATCACGTGACGTCATGAGCGCAACGACGTCATGCATGCATTAGCGTGCATGCATTCTCTCGAATGTAGTATATGCAATAAAATGCAATAAATGCGATATAATTATGTATGTTGGTGAGACTGAGAGAGAAATTCGGGAGAGAGTGAAAGAATATTTGAGTGATGTAAGACATGAGAAAGAGAATCCAATAAGTAGACATTTTTAGTCGGTGGGCATAGCATTGATGGTGTTAGATTTGTGGTTTTGAAACGGTTATATTCACCTGGAAGCTCAATCTGTGGGTGATATATCCTGATATATTCACCTGGAAGCTCATTCTGAGAGTGATATATCATAAGATCACATTTTAGGTATATGGGCGTTTTGCATTGAAGGATATATTGAGGTATAATAAAATTAAATACGCGATAGTTCTATTAACCCGGAGACAAGTATAGAACTTTCTTTAATGTAATAAAATCATTTCTTGTCCGCCGTATCTTTTATCTCTTTCTCTCACTCTCGATGTTTATAAATAAATCTCGCTCAGTTTCTGTTTCACCCTAGTCTACCTGTATCTCTATTTCTATGTCGCGGGTTCGCACTTTCTTTCTCCCTCTCACTCCCATCTCTCTCACTCCCATCTCTCTCACTGTGTATGTGCGTAGTTCTGGTTTGTCTGCCTGTCTGTCTGACTCACTGTGGTCAGTTAATATCTTAATACCAACATTCATTTACAATATATTTGACAATGCCATGGAACAAATATTGATGGGTTTATTTTTCAATTTCTATTTAAATGATCCTAAATGTTAGAGCACAGGAAATCGAAATCGTCTGCCAACAGCATGCATACATTGTAATGTACAAAATAATGTCTCTTATTATTAAGGAACTGTCTGTAATATAATTCCATACGATGTTTGTGATATACCAAGTAGTGTTTGCACGCCGGGTCTTTAAAAAGGATACATTCGATACTACTTTGCTAAATGTGTCTAAATCAAGTCTGATATCTAATAAGGCTTTTTACTATTTCAAACTTATCAATAAATATATTCCAAATGGTATTCGATGTTAAAATAACAGTTTCTGTCTACACTGTTTGCAAAGAGTCTTATTTACCTCCCTTATGAATTGCTTCATTTTAAGGCGACTGTTCCACTCAGCGTTGTGAGATCGGGTGGGTGAGATACGGTGAATCTTGTTATCTCATTCTGAATAATGTTTCTATGTCATGGTACCAAGGAGTCGTAAGTATGTTTTTGATTTATAATAAATACTCTGATTTTGTTTCTAACTGCTTTGAGAACAAATTAGTATTGTCTTAAATTGCTTTTATACGCGTATCGCGTAATTGGCAAAAGTAATGTTTCAATACTTGATATATATTTCAAGTACAATGTGCAGATAAAAATTACATGTTAGAAAGATTTCAGTGGATACGTGTATTTGAATATCCATTGAAACATCACTAAAATGTCGCGTAGTGAATTATTTACTGAAACATGAAAGGAATACAGGAAGCTCCTGCATTAGGGCACTAGCTACCTCATTGACCCTGAATTAGGATTGTTTTGAGTGGTCGTTCTTGAAGGTTTTTTCTTTACATGCATATCGGGATATACTGTTTTTGAGCATTTTACATTGGAAGTTAAGGCAATGTTGCAGGAAGAAATCGTTCAATACCCACTACCATTCCAAAGAAAATACAATGATTTGTAAATATCCTATCATTATCTTCCAACACTTATCATTTAGTATATCGCTGGATGTAACACGTTCGCTTCCTTAATAAATGAAAGACAGTTCAACCACTGTTATGTATATAGATTCACAAGGCAATGTAGAAAAAACAAGAAACACCCCGTGTATTGTGATACTATTGTCATATATGCAATAACACACAATAACGCCAAATGTTCAACCTTTTACACCAGGAGTATTCATGTGAAAAGTATTGACATCATGATTATTCAATCAACTGTCTATATTATTCCATAAGCAAACAGAGCAGACCCAGGTCAGGCGGCTCCTATAGAAGCCGTCTAGTCTGGGTTTTCTTTGTTTGCAAAGGCATAGAAAGGCGTATTTTGTGAAGTAAAGGTGCTGTATACTATACATATGCTCCCATTATCTTCTGAATTTCGACACTAAATATATTTCGAAACATGGCCATTTAAATGACGAGTGACTCAGAAACTATAATAGTGAGTATCTTATTTCTATCGCTTAGTCAGATAACCAATATCAGGATTAAATACCCAAGTAATGACTTCCATTGTCAATATTTTGACTATCCCAATGACCTAATACCAGACACTTAATCAGCTGTGGCTAATTGCTTCCCAACGATAATTTAACTCGTTATAAACCAATGGGACTAGCCATTGTTTTTCTGTTTCTTTTCCAGCAACATTGTGAAAAGTTTCCAGGTGGACGTCTCGCTGAATTCGAGACGATTGCTGAGCAAACCGTCTTAAAAATACGCGTGGAACATACCGAAACATCAGGTTCGTAATATCGTAATTTTCCATTACACCGCAATCAGTCTGTCGTACTTTTTTTCAAAGCGAGAGGTCGCGGATTCGAACCCCGACAGCGTCAATCAAAATATCTTCAAAAACGGGTGCTATACATAGGCAGAGATAATTCTGAACGCGCGAAATAATGGAACAATGGAACGAACTACTATAGGGGCATGATAAAACAATTAAATATACAAATACAAGTACATATCTTGATATGAATTTCTAAAGCAAACGCACATCGGCAAATTTTAACCTTGCTGATTCTGTTATTGATTTTCTATCAGCTTATTAAAGCGCTTCTCTGGTGAATCACTCAGTCTATGTATGAGGTGGGACTGGTTCACCAGGTGGTAACATAATGTGTTTGTGTGGTGTGAACATTTTCGATGCCAAATGTCTAATTGTCTTATTGCACTGATTTAGATCTAGGTCTAAATTCTAAATGTTAGCTGTTTTTAAAACATAAAATAAAGGCAAAGTCCATACGAATAAACCGTAGACATCGACTCACAATTAAGTCCCTCATCAGACACCCAATTGAAATGCGTCAGTCGTGGAACATTTTGGCGGCATGTGCTGAAAGAGCACATTAAATGCAGGAAACCAGTCACTGGTGTCCTTTACAAACAGTGTAGATCAAGATAAAGATCATTTTCATCAGGGACTGCATTGTATGTCGCGTTACACTTATCTTTTAAAACTTCCCTGACAATTCACAGTACGCTTGATGAGACGCCGGGTTACTTGGTGGTCTAATGAGATGTGGAGTAACTCGGCGTGTGGTCTAGATTTGAGCTGTTTGCAAATGCAACTTTTGTCACTGGCCGTTCCAAGGTGGTACTTCCATCTTTCCCCTATCGTATGTTTGTTTTGTCTTTGTGCGTCTCTTGATGTTTTTATAGTTATGTACATTTGCTGTTTCCTTGTGTTGCTGTTCGAGCGACTGTTTGTTCTGTATTTGGTGTTTCCTTCATGACTCATTTTTGTACTTTTATATCGTGGTTAGCAATTAAAGTAAGACCTCTTGTGCCGTTATGTCGTATCTAACTCTTGTGTATGTTATGACATCACGTCTTGTTGTTTGTAATCAATGATTTGGCTGTGGTTTGGTTTAAGGGCACTACGACATAGTGTCACCATATATTCGGTGTTGAGCAGACAAGGAACATATCTGTTAAAGATTGTGTGTATATGTTAATGTGCGCGCGCACTTCATTTCTGGGTTACTGTGGACTTCGCATGGCATCTCCTGCTCTATTTTAAAACATACACGTATTTGAATAACCAGATAGCAGTACTAGTTGAAATGATTGAACCACATTGTGTTGCATTACTTTGAATTTATGCCTATTCGATGATTTTAATGCCATTGTCTGATACAAATGATGATGTCTTCTTATTATACTTTTGCATGATACTTCATTGACAATAACAATTGCTCTGTCCAAACTAAATATGAATAAAAAAATTCGAAAGGGTTTTATTGGATTATTCTTTATAGTCTCCATATATTTTAAGGTCATAATATCGTTTCTCGATTCAATTTATATGGCTTCTAATACTGTCAAAACACTTGCACCAGGTCAGATGTAAATGTAACGTTTTATCTTAACGGTCTAGATTTATAACCGTGGTCCTCGTATTTAAGGATGTTTACAAATACCAAAGTTAGAACCCGTGACCTATTACAGTCCAAATTAGATCTTATGGCACACCACCATAACCTACTTAAAATGTAAACAAAACATACATTTACCTGTAACGGTGGTCTCGAGAAAAATAAAAATAAAAAAATAAAAAAAATAAATAAATGTATACGCCCATCAAAACATATAACAAACAAAACTATCCATTCCAAATATAAAACAATAAAAACAAAACAGATTCGAACCAAACGATTATGGTGCATTTGACGTTTCTTCTAGTCCTTATCTAATTCATGTAGTAGTTTTCATATACTGCAGTGTCATTTTGTCACATACGTTCTTCCCACGTTTGTGATTTACAGTAAAACCTCTCTATAACGACCACTAAATTGTGTTAACTAGTTGGTATTTAGAGCAGGTGGCTGCTTAAAGCAAGGTGAAAGTAAAACAGAACGCTCCCATAGGAGCGTTCTGTTATACTTTCACCTTGCTTTAAGCAGTCACCTGCCTTTAACACAAAATTATTGATGTAATTTAGTGGTAGTTATAGAGAGGTTTTACTGTATATATTTTATTCCGGGTTGGGGTTTGCCAGGTACACTAGATTTGGCTAGGATCTTATGAAAATGCATATCTGAATAATACTAATGAATGGAACTATTGAATAATTACTTTGCAACCATACCTAAGTCCAGGGTTTCCTCTTGACCTCTTCAAAAAGACCAATTCGAGGGTCCTCTTGATCCCCTCTCTATACAGAAAAGAACAGACCCTCTCAATTTTGAGGGTCATTTATAAAAGTTAAGGGAAATTTCAATAGAAAAAGGGGGTCAAGGAAAAGTCTATAATAATAGTATCATTCTCTAGCACTTTTGCCGCTTTCTAATGAAAGGTAATTGTATATGGGTTAATATGTTATAAAAAATATTATTGAAAACAAAATAGTTCTTCGCTATAAATGACGCTTTACATTTTGCTAGGTAGTCATCCCTTCTACTGGATAGGGGCAACTGACATTGACCAGGAGGGGAAGTGGGTGTGGTACTCCAGTGGTACAGCCATGGACGATGGCGGATCAAGATGGCGCCCTGGTCAACCTAATGGTCATAAATCGGAAAACTGCGTATGTTTGTGGAGAAACAGCTTTTTTGGAATGTGTGATTATGGTTGTAGTGCACTCGGATACATTATATGTGAAAAGGGGTAAGTTGTGTTTACCCTCCTTGGACAAAATGATGTCATCATAATTAAAACGGTGAACACAGTCTTGAGTCATCTGCAACACGCATATGAGCCTTAGCATGGCTTAAACGTACTTTACCCTTCACCTCAGAAACGCCTTTTCACGCGTGTTTCAATCAAAATAGACCAAGATCAGATGATCCCTTTAGGAACCATCTGATAATGGTATGGTGTTTGCTTAGGAATAAATAGAGATATGATTCTATAGTTAGTCCCATGATAAAATATTTTCTTATTCATTATGCCACTAAAAGTCAGCTGATTGATTCTCATGCAATCATTTTTACTAAATATCCACGAGGGAAATTGTTTAAATGAGCAACATAGAGATTTACAGTAAAACCTCTCTAAACCGGAATTCTAGTAAATAATAATTTAGATACTTCTATGCAGGTGGCTGCTTAATGCAGGGTGAAAGTCATTCAGAAAGCTCCTAGAGGAGCTTTCTGAATGACTTTCACCCTGCATTAAGCTGCCACCTGTCTCCAAGACCAATATTTATACTAAATTTTACGTCCGGTTTAGAGGGGTTTTACTGTACTAGTAATAGTTCACTTTTGGTGTGTATTCAACCCTGTAATGGTTGTAAGACCCCAACTTGCATAAATATAATGGCATGATTCTACACTGTTTCACACTTTTTAGTTTATGTAGCACACGCATTTTGTTATCAAGTGTGATAAATAAATAGACCCTAGCTGGATGTCACGCTTTTCTTATTATGCCACAGTTCTTAGATCCTCTCTGATGCAGCCACTTAACGATGCAACGTGGGTAAACACAAAATGGAAATACTGCAAATGTTTCCTAAAGAAGCTTTCTGCATCAATTCCATCCTCTATAGATAGTCCGTCTATTCTAAAGTCTATACCTAGTTTAGTGGTCATAGTAAAGAGGTTTATTTTGGTATAGGTCATGCCCATGTCATAAGTAAGTACTGTTACAAGCAGAACTACAGATAAAGATGTGTACTCCACTGCTAAATTCGTTATTTCTATACGACACCCTGTAGCGTTTGAATTGTCTTTTCGGTGTAATTCTAAAGAGTGGTCGCATTATAGGGTTTCGTGGAGAAATAACGGAGTTACTCTTGAAAATGTTTTGATTTACGCATCTTATTTGTACATGGATATCTGCACAAGTTTACAGCTGAACAGTAAGTTGAGATATTGTCGCAATTGTAACGCGTGATTTGCCTTTGCTTGTTATTGTAACTTTGACGCTGTTTTAACCCTGACCTGGCCAGAAATTCCAAACAGCTTGTATCCAAATGAGACGCCGAGTAACTCGGCATGTCATCGGGATCCAAGCTATTTGACGCTCGGTCAGTAGTTTCTCAAAAACGTGATCGAATCGGACATAATTAAAAATGCACCATATCGAAATTTGAGCAGCATTTTTTTTATAATAAAGATTAATTGAATTTTTACTCACATACATGTTGCAAGATACAAAGTGTCGAACAATTTGGACATTGACAAGTATAGCGTCCTATCGGCATTCATCTTTTTACATGATATACGTACATTGCATAGTCCATGCCTATATCAAGTTAAATATGGAGTTTTGGATGCTTTCGTTTAAATGCTGATATCTTAAAAACCATTGAATATATTAAGACAAAATTTATACAATATATGGCAAAATGTTGTCTCTACTAAGCTACATGTATATACATTTAATTTTAAGTTAGCAATATTGACAGAAATGGGATAACTTGCATATCTTAATCCCGGGTTCCGGTGTTGTTGTTGTTGTTGGGGGGGGTTGTTGTTGTTTTTGTTGGGGTTTTTTTTTTGGGGGGGGGCACCCTGTACAACTTTTGGGACACCCTGTACAACACCAACAAATCATTTTATTATCCCTTCACATGTATTGAAATATGACAATTTTAATCCGCTACTGACATTTTTTCTCTTCCATATTTGTTTACTATTATGGAATATTTTAGGGAGATATACAGGTCTGATTTTGGTTCGATTTTAAACATACGACGATATAAAATTATAAATATCTAAGGTGTTCAAAGACAAAAACCTAGGTGTATCTGTTAGTATCCCCTTTGTCTGTACAACAGAGTGCCTCGTCACGGGATAAAATATTCCTGCTTGAACTCCTATATGTTGCAATTATCTTTTTTTTTAAAAACTTTGGGGGAAAAAAAAGATTGACCGACTGTCAAACAGTTTGAATTCTGAGACACTGAGGTGGGATCTCGTAGTCCAGTCTAGATATCAGCTATTTGCTGATGGAAGCCATGTCGTACACAGAAGATAAATGGTTAAGTTTTCTAAACATTGGTCAAACGTTGTCGAAATTGATGTAATGAACAGGTCCAAAGATAAAGGTGTGTACTCAATACTAAAAACGTCATTTCTCCACCAAACCTTATGTTGTGACCACTCTTTAGAATCGTTTCTTCGAGACGATTCTAAAGAGTGGTCGCAACATAGGATTTGGTTGAGACATAAATAATTTATTCTTGAAAATGTTTCAATTAACGCATCTTATATGGACATCTGATATTATTCATATGCTATCTGACAGTTCAAACGTATGAAAATATAAATTGTATATTACATTTCAGATTGAGTGCCTAATCAGTGCCATGATACAGGCAGACAATACATTTGATGGACAAAGATGTATTTTCAATGTGAGACTGGTTCCTGTCCTGTCTTCGTTGCGTGCTCGTTTATAGAGTAATCCATATAAGCTATGTTATCGGAACACTTGCACGAGCAACATCAGTGAAACAGATTGTGTAAAATTCAGAACATTGAGTGTATCGTTTTAATATGTTTTAACGACAAAAACTCCGTCTAAAAACAATGCCGTCTGCATTAAAGTTTGAGAAGAATGGACTTTCTTTCAGTGTCTTCTCTAAAGCGTAAGCATTGTGTCAAACAGTTTGGATCCTGATGAGACACCCAGTTACTCGGAGTCTCGTCTGGATCCACACTGTTTGCATATGTAATTACATACCCATCCATTCCAGCACGCCCTGTGAATTGCTTTACAATGACACCAGGTCCCGAGGTTATAAAACGTTTTGCTTGAGTCTGAGCTCATTCTCAAGCATCTAATTGGTCACATTCTGAACTTGCTCAGAATCTGACCAATCAGATACTTGAGAACAAGCTCAGACTCAGACTCGGTCCTGAAAGAGTTAACCCATATCCTGACAAGCTCGACATTTATTGTACAGTTGAACTTCGATATTTCGAAATCGGATAACTCGAACTTCTGGATAACTCGAACTAAAAGTTCGGTCCTTCCAAAATGTATAATACAGAATTGTTCTAAAATGTATCACTACATTATATTTAGAAACATATGTGACAGCTTAATACAGGTCTAAAGTAATGCTGAAAGCTCCTACGGGAGCTTTCAGCATTACTTTAAACCTGTATTAAGCTGTGATCTTGAGCTATTAGTCAGATTATAAATCGGATGAGTCGAACCTCTGTTATCTCGACTAATTTGTGTGGTCCCTTGAAGTTCGAGATATCGAAGTTCAACTGTATTTGCAAATAGCTTGGATCAAGATGAGACGTCAAGGATCTCTGTGTCTCATTGGTATCAAAGCTCTGTTATATTCTATTAACCCATTCTCTCCTAGACTATTTCTAGACCCAACCTTTTTTCATAGATCTACCGAAAAGGAGCATTTACTGGAGAAAGGCAAATTTCGCAAATTTTGTAGTTTTTAAATCATTGTGACAAATAGAGTATATGCTGCTATGGAGCAAATGCTCTATTTATCACATTGGTTTAAAAAATGCTCTTCACAGAAGCATCAAAAGGCGTCAGTAGGATTGAATGGGTTATAATTATTTTACATTCTTGAACGAACCCAAAGTAAGTAAACCCACAACAGACCGGGGTTCAAGCAGACAATGATTAAAAGGTCTGCTTCGGTTCTTATAAAAATATATTTCTTAATTTTAAAAAAAAACAACAGTTGACAGTTTGTACCAGAATTTATTAATTCGTTAACATGCCTTTAAATCTAAACAGTATTGATTGTCCTTACTACACAACCAAACTTGACTTAAACATTAAAAATGACATTACTTATTCCTTACGTTTTTATTTAAAAACATACATTTGCTTTGTTTTGATATGATATTATAGAAGCATTCTTATTTACAATGAAATTGACAATCAGCAAAGTAAAACTGACTAGAGGTCACAGTTTGTGCATGCGCGCGCGTGTGTGCGTACTTTTCGTGCGTGCTTGGGTTTGCGTGCATGTGTGAGTGCGGGCATGTGTGTGTGTGCAAGCGTTCGTCCGTTATTGTAACCCTCTAATCGTTTCACTTATGAATGTTCATGTAAAAAATAATGATACCAAGACTATATATTAGCTGCATTTTCTTAATGGTATATGAACACATGCTTTCTTAAGCTTTGGCAGAAACTAGAATCAGCTCTATATAATTGCGTAAGCAAACAGATCACATCCTGATCAGATGGTCCTAAAGGAGCCGTCTAATCAGGGTCTACTCTGTTTGCAAAGGCGTGAATAAGCGTGTGTATGAATTAAAGGGTTTAATGTATTTAGTAGTTACACGAATACTGCCATTACTATTTCTCCTTTCAGATAGACCATGAAATAACTAGTTAATATAGGCTCTGCATTTATATGTCTGCGTTTGGACAAGTTGCAAATGACGCAAAATCTGGAATCTGCATCTTCCTTTATTGTAGAACAGAGCATAATGACATTTACGAGCAGTGATTACCCAGATAAGAGGGCTCCTAGAGAAGTCCTCTGATCAGGGTCTGCATTGTTTGTCTTTCATACTCCTCTAACAAACTATACCCTTCCACACTGAATGGACTCTACTGCTATACAATGGTGGACCATTCCATTTTGAAAAACCAGCATTTAAAGGGTTAATGACACAGTTGCAAGTAGATGTCACTTGGGTCCATGCTTATAAAGCTTTTAGTTGAGTCTGAGTTTCGTTCTCAAGCTTTTGATTGGTCAGATTTGAGTTCTCAAGCTTTTGATTGGTCAGATTTGAGCCAGAGGCTCAAATCTGACCAATCAAATGCTTTAGAACGTTCTCAGACTCAACTAAAAGTTTTATAAGTATGGGCCCAGATTATATCACATCTTCCAGGAATACCAACTATCCTCAACTTAGTTCATGTCAAATGATATGTCGAATAAAGTTCAGTTCAAGAGCAGTCATGGTACACAGCAAGAGTCCTGACCTGCCGAACAAATTCTCTATAAACTACATAATTTCCTTCCTGTATTAACTCTTTCGCTGCCAATGTCGCATCTGTGATTACTTGTGCAAACAGTTTAGATCCAGATGAGACGCCGAGTAACTAGGCGTCTCATAAGGATCAAAACTGTTTGTTACTGTGACTGTTTTATGACACAAAAAGTTAGCACTGACAACATTTAGCAGCGAAAGAGTTAAAGACGTAACATATCCATACGATCATTGACTTTGAAGGGATACGAGTCTACAGGCATATGCAAGCAGTGCAGACCCGGACATGAGGGTTCATAGAGGATCCATCTGATCAGGGTCATCATTGTCTGCTTGTCGTTGGAAATCCTCTAGCAAATTTAACCATTTCCTTCATATAAACACCTTTTCACGCATTTGCAAATAGGGTTGACCTAGATCAGATGGCTCCTATAGGAGCCGTCTAATTTGGGTCTGATTTGTTTGCCAATGTAATTTGATATATCTGTTTATTGAGTTTCTAAAATGGCTACAATGTTCCAACTTCCATATTTCATTATAACTGTTTTGTCCACGAGTATTCATTAGGTATTGACATTTGAAATAAACATAGAACAGGGAAAGGGTGAAATAAACATAGAACAGGGAAAGGGTGAACCTATTACCTCATAGGCTATCTTTAGATACAACCTCTTTGAATAAATCTACCGAAAAAGATCATTAACTAGAGAAAAGGAAAATTTTAGAATTTTATAGTTTAAAACCGTTGTGATAAATAGAGCATTTGCTCCTATAGGAGCAAGTGCTCTGTTTATCACAATGGTTTCATAAAGTGACTTTTCCAGAGTCGTCAAAACTCGTCAATGTGAGTGAATGGGTTCAGCATTTCATATTACATGTAAATGGATTATATAGTTAAGCATTGATTGGTCATTCCACTTTGAATATTCGGTATTCAAATGGTTACAATAAATACAGGTAACTCAACAAAGCCGCTGAATGGCCAGGTGGAACATTGATCCTTGTCCGTCCTGGAACGATTGTACTTCTCTGGTACTTAGGCATTCAAGCTGGAATATAGGAATATTATATATATGAGTACTACAATTGCGGTAACATTTTGACAGCTAGCTATCAGCTTTATATAAGTAATATTTAGAGTTGGCTTCGATTGGAAATACATGACTGGCAAAACTATATTTATATAGCTATACCTACATTATAATGCGCTGTTAATTGAAAATCATTACTTGAATGTGTTTTTATAAGCGGTTGAAATCCGTAGATAGTGACCAACAGTGCCTGAGCCATTCCCTCATATTGACGACTTATGACGAATCTGTGGAAGTCACTTTGTGAAACCATTGTGATAAATAGAGCATTTGCTCCTATGGTAGCAAATGCTCTTTTTATCACAATGGTTTCAAACTACAATATTCTGAAAGTTTCCTTTTCTTTAGATAATGCTCCTTTTCGGTAGATTTATTCAACTTGGTTTGGTCTATGAGGTAATGGGTAAACAGGCGTGGTTTACGGCCAGGCTCAACATGGCCAGATTGAATCCTACAGTAATAATACTTTAATCCCCTGTCATTTAAGGTAAACTCCTCCAGATCTTATTTTGGGACCCATCCATTTGTTATTTAGAGGGGCGCATCAAACAAAAATGCGTGCATCGATAGTTCCAGCAAACAGTGGAGACCCTGATAAGAGTGTTCCTTCAATAACTCTCTGGTCTGGGTCTACACTGTTTGCATATGTCATTTTCAGGGACGACGGGCACTCATGTGATAATAAAAATAATGTTGTCTTTAAGGTTGCTGAACAAATTGGAACGAAAGTAATGGCAGAGCTCCAGATAAGATGCTTAAATTAAAACATCCTTTATTTCTCCACCAACCAATTAAAACATCCTTTATTTCTCCACCAACCCCTATTATGAAGAGACGATTCTAAAGAGTGGTCACAGCATAGGGTTTGGTGGATAAATGACAATTTTAGTATTTGAGTACGCACCTTTATCTGTAGCTTAATGCAGAATGATTCCTGCATAATGTTCTTCCTTCATTAAGGTATCACCCGTCTTAACCCTTTCACTGTTCTGTGTTTATTTCAAATTTCAATACCAGCTGACTATTCCTGGACAAAATAGTTACAATAAAATATGGAAGATGGAACAGTGTAGCCATTTTAGAAAGTAAAGGAACAGATCCATTCAATTTCCATTAGCAAACAGAGCAGACCCTGATCAGATGGATCCTCTAGGAGCCATCTGATCTGGGTCTACTCTGTTTGCAAAGGCGTGAAAATGCGTTTTATGAAGAAAATGGTTAACCCTTTCCCTCATATAAACGTGTTTTCACGCATTTGCAAACAGAGTAGACCCAGATGAGACGGCTCCTAGAGGAGCCCCCTGATCTGGGTCTACTCTGTTTGCTAATATGATTTGATAGATATGTAATATTTGCTTTCTAAAATATCCACAATGCCCCATTTCCATATTTCATTATAACTATTTTTAATGATTATTCAGTAGGTATTAAAGTTTGAAATAAACATAGATCAGGGAAAGGGTTAAAAGGGATGTTTTAAAAGAAATTATTGTCTTTTAACTCAATTATTTTGTTGAACATGTTCTGAAGATCACTAAAGAATGGTTGAGCATCGGGGCTAATAAGAATCAACACAAATGCAATGTTAGTGTTTTGATAATTGAAGATTAAGTCTACTTACTTCTTCTCGCATATAATGTATCCGAGTCTGCTACAGATATTATCATGAAACGTGAAATCCGTATCTGCATACAAACATCCACAATTTTGTGATGTTAGATCGTTTGGTTCACCGGGATGCCATGTTGATCCACCTGCGTCTATGGGAGTTCCGCTGGGATACCACACCCACTTGCCTTCATGGTTGGTGTCCGTGGCGCCTATCCAGTAGAATGGATGACCACCTGGTAGAATTAAAAAACAATTCATATACATGTATAACAGTGAAACGTTTTCTTTCCAAAATGTTTGGAAAACATACCATCTTTTCCGAATACACAGTTGAAATCCGATATTTCGTACTCGGATAACTCGAAATTCGGGATAACTTGGACTAAACTTTCGGTCCTTAAAATTTAGAAAACAGCATCACTACGCATATCAAGAAACACATGTGACAGCTTAATGCAGGTCTAAAGTAATGCTTTCAGCATTACTTTAGACCTGCATTAAGCTGTGAATTTGAGAAATTATCTAGATTAGAAATCTGATGACTCGAATTTCTGTTACCTCAGAGTAATTTGTATGGTACTTGAAGTACTAAATAACGAAGTTCAACTCAATGAAACCTGTCGATATTTGGATGATATTTTTAACTTAGATAACCCTTTCTTTGATGCTCTGATTCCTACAATTTATCCTAAAGAACTCAAGTTGAATAAAGCTAACCCGTCCGACAATTATGCAGCGTTTCTTGATCTAGACCTTAAAATTAATAATGGATTGATTTCTTCTAAAATATATGACAAAAGAGATGATTTTGATTAATATTGTAAATTTTCCTCATCTTGACGGGGATGTTCCCCGTGCTCCATCTTACGGGGTTTATATATCTCAACTTATTCGTTTTGCTAGAGCTTGTTCATCTATTGACGATTTTAACAGTCGAAATCTCATTTTAACTGAAAAGCTGTTTAAGCAAGGATATAGATATCATAAACTAAGAAAAACTTTCTCTAAATTTTACTATCGAAATCTCTCGCTTATTGGCAAGTACCAATGTAATCTCAAGGTGCTTCTGCGACACGGTATTTCACATCCTGAATTTTATGGTGATGTGATTTACAAACTTCGTAAAATTATTGGACATACCCATTTTCTCACTTTGTTCATCAAATGTGTTAAACAATTCATTAAAAAGGGATATGATCCTGTAGTACTACAACATACTGCATGTTTGGTTGTGAACCCTTTTACAGTTGGCAATCACGCTGGCCTCTTTGCATGTACGCCGACAAGAAAGGTTTAGTACTCTATGAAGGCGACCTCTTAAATCCAGAAATGGAAGGAGAACGTCGGATATCTGTACTATTTCATTTTTGTCGTACCCTTTATTACTTTTCTACAGTTACTCTGTTTGCAGCTCAATCATTGAGTACACTAGCGATAGGTGGATACAGTATGTTCAATTAAATGTTTTTTCGTTATACATGCACTTTACCATTGTATTTGCCGTCGCGGTTGTTGTAGATTAGTCGGAGAGGGGATACGTTTATTTACACTGTTTGTCTTTTAGGGTGGGGATGGAATAAGAGTGAGGTTGGGCGCCCATAAACCGGTTTAACCCCCTAGTGACTTTTGTCACTGACCGTTCCAAGGCGGTACTTCCATCTTCCTCCTATTGTATGTTTGTTTTATCTTTCTGTGTCTCTTGTTGTTTTTTCTAGTTATGTACATTTGCTGTTTCCTTGTGTTGCTGTTCGGGCGAGTGTTTGTTCTGTATGTGGTGTTTCCTGCATGACTCATTTTTGTACTTTAGTTCTATACTATGAAGCTTCGCTAGGTTAGAGAATAATAATATTCATCACACGACACTGCTTGTGTCCAAGTTAATATAACCATGATAACGAGAGTGTACATTTTAAGCTGCACACGTGCAATACAACATACAAATGATGTAAGGAAGTCTGTCCGTTTGACAGCTGTCATTGAAATATACACAGGTATAGGTGTCTGTTTTATGGGATTGTATCATGTGATAAAAAGAATATACAGTAAAACCCCTCTAATGACCACTTAATGAATAAACATGTGTGTCTTTATAAACAGGTGGTTGCTTAATGCAGGCCAAAAGTAATGCCGAAAGCTCATCTAGGAGCTTTCTGCATTACTTCTGTCCTACATTAAGCTACCACCTGCATCTAGCACCCATAATTATACCTGTTTTGGGTGGTCGCATTAGCGGGGTTCTACTGTACTGTCGATTTTTATCAAACTCGTTGACTAAAATCATTTAACTTCAGTCAAATCGTTTGGTAACACCAGAAGCACAAATCAAATGCGCGCTCACACATACACACGGCGACAATTCACTTATTGAACATTGGAGCAAGTGGTTGCTTAATGCAGGGGGGAAGTGATGCTCCTACAGGAGTGTTCTGCATTACTTTTGACCTGTCTTACATACCCATAAGTCTAGCACTTTTTGATGGCCGCTTGAGACGTGTTCTACTGGACCTCACCTCACCCACGCATAACCCGCTTCGAAAGTGAACATTCTACGAAGGAAGTTTGGTGAATTTATTTAAGATTATGATAGCCACAAACTACTGATATTGTATTAAATGTTGAGAAGAACTTAGTATAAGCTTTTAGCTTTCGTTCTAATCCTAAAGTGACACTCTGTCGTTATCATGATTATGCATACTTTTCCAAATAAAATATGTTTAAACCAAACTATCGAACCTGATTTCGCCATATTTTTGGCATGCGTTCTCAAGAAGCTTTGCTCGGCGAATGTCTCCATGGCAGCGAGGTGTCCTCCAGGAAAACTTTCACAATGTTGCTGGAAAATAAACAAATTGATTGATACTAAGCCGATGGAAAAGCTACATGTAGTCCCATAACCTTTAAACCTTACCTCGCTGAATGTTCAAATGGAATATCCCAAAATCCAACCAGGTCAAGTTTATGGTGAATATTTAGATATTTATTCAAAGAAAAGTGTAACATGATAAACGGTGCAGACCCTGGGTTCATGCTTATAAAGCTTTTAGTTGAGTCTGAGATCGTTCTCAAGCTTTTGATTGGTCAGATTTGAGCCTTTGGCTCAAATCTGACCAATCAAAAGCTTGAGAACTCAAATATGACCAATCAAAGGCTTGAGAATGAAACTCAGACTCAACTAAAAGCTTTATAAGCATGGACCCAGATGAACCTTCTCTATAGATCTATTATAAATTTCATAACCAAACAGAGTAGACCCTGGTCAGACGGTCCCTACAGTTATCGTCTGATCTGAATCTACTCTGTTTGTAAAGGTGTGAAATAGTTTATGTATGGAGGAAAGGGTTAGACATTTTTTATTATCATTAACTGAATTCTCCACCCAAAAGCTGATCTTATCTTAAGAGTGCATTGCCATGTACAAAGGGTCACAAAAAAGTCAATCAACTTTAATTGTAGTGGCTTCACAAGTATTCTCATATAACAGTGTCATGTTTCAGGAAAGCCTCCTTAAAAGTAAAGTTCGTTCTCGTGACATCTATGACCTCAGTACTGGTAGTCAAGCACGTTACCACTAGACACCACAATGAAACATTTTAGAACAATTCTGTTGTGTAAATTTTGGAAGGCCTTTACTTCGAGTTATCCGGAAGTTCGAGTTATCCGAGGCGGCTCTGTGTGGTAGAGGGTTAAACCGTTTAGCTGCTGGTGAAATGTTCTGTAGATCCCAGCATCGCATATTAACCTACTTGGCATTATGTGTAGGTGCATGTATTTGATTTTTTAACCCTTAGAGTGCGGGAACATAGCATATAAGGCCTTTGTAAACAGCGTTGACCCACATCAGAGGGCTTCTGTGGAGCTCTCTGGACATGGCCTGCACTATTTGTCATGAAAAACACTTTTTTTTCAAGATAAACTTGATCACATAGTATTCAGAAAAGGTATAAACATGTTTAATTATTCAATAGGTTAACCCTTCACTCCATGAATATTCATGTATCATGAATATTAATTAGATTAACCCTTTTCCTCATATAAACGTGTTTTCACGCACTTGCAAACAGAGTAGACCCAGATCAGACGGGCCGTCTGATCAGGGTCTACTCTGTTTGCTAGTGGAATGTGATAGATCTGTTTCTGTACTTTCTAAAATGGCTACAATATTCCACATTCCATATTTCATTATAACTCGTTTTTCATGAATATTCAGTAGGTATTGAAAGTTGGGCTAAATATAGAACAGGGAAAGGGTTAATGGATACACATGGATACAGGAGTTTTGGGCCAATGCTGATCTGGGTCTACTCTGTTTGCAAAGGCGTAGAAAGATGTATCTACAGAATAAAGTGTAAACTAAATATCGAATACTGTATTTATCATGCTGGTGTGGCGGCGGTAGCGTTTGACCTTGATAAACTGCGCTAGTTGGGACTCGAGCTGCTAAACAATGTAATAGGTTTCAAAGGGAATGGTTTAACCATTCCTCTGTTCTATGTTTATTTCAAAGTGCAATACCTACTGAATATTCATGGACAAAAAGTTATAAGTACATATGAAAGATGGAACATTGTAGCCATTTTTGAAAGTAAAGAAACATATTTATAAAAATGTCATTGGTAACAAATCAGCCAGCATCTTTTGGAGCCGTCTGATCTGGGCCTACTCTGCCTGCCAATGCGTGAAAACACGTTTATATGAAGGAATGGGTTAAATATGATGGCGTTTTATATATGTGGGTGTATATAGGCGTATTGATAAATGAGCCGTCTTGGATAGTGGATCTTTATTGTAGTGTGTTTTAACAAGAACTGAAGTGTTTACATATACATATATATGAAGTGAAATACATATAGCGTGGTCAAGAACATTAATTCAATGTCACTATGGTCAGTAGAGTTGTCTACCTTAAAACAGTTATGAACATGTAAACCGTCCTTTTATAACCATAGCAAATACTGTTTAAAGATAACCAAAAAAAAGATTTTTATTCAAAACCTTACATTCAAATAATCTAGGCAGACCACATTTTTGCTACTTCCGTTTACATGACGTCTTATGAGCTTATTATCCATATAATATGCAAAGATCCTAACCAGCTAAACCAGTTCCTGGGGACTGTTAATCGTATCAGTATATAAATACATGTAAATGATATCGTCTTCATTCCAAGTACATTTGGTAAATTTATTAAGGTTCTCTGGTGGTTTCACACTTCGACCTTACCTTGTTCACAATATTTTTTATTGGAACCTGTGCTTAACCCTTTCTTTCATTTGAACATTTAGTATGTCTTTAAGCCACCAACAGTGTATGACCTGTTTGAGCTGCGTCATCTGTTCGTCTGAAGCAGTGTTCTATGGAAGGTCGATGCGCCATGCTAAATGCGACATACGAATGCGAATGCGAACTGCGAAATACCTGTACGTTAGGAAAAAACTAGAATCGAATTAAAACCTAATATTTAAAATGCAAACATAAGTTTGTATACCTATCTTTATCCCACCTTATGTAAATCAAAGCACTGTCTCGTGTGAAACGTGATATTTTGGTGGTTTCAATCATTTGGCATTAAGCAAATTGCATTTAGCAAATCGCATTTAGCAAATCGCAATTAGCATTTCGCATTTTTGCATTTCGCATTTTGCATGTCGCATTTTGCATGGCGAGAGGTTCACAGAGATTATGATATCAGTTTCTGTTATTTCGGCGCACGGAGAAGAAAAATATAACTATACTGCAGTATGTATATTGGAAAAAGATACAGATCTAGCCTTCCAAATTGACTTAGCCAGTTCAACCGATCAGTACAATGTGATAAGCAATTAGTATTTAGAAGTCCCCAAATAGCAATTGGCATTTGTCATCTAGCATTTGTCATTAAGCATTTCGTATTTTGCATTTCGCAAATCGCATTTAGCATTTCGCATTTAGCATTGCGCACCGGTCTTCCACAGTGTTCATCTTGATAGGTGACATTTTCTGGTCACTTACAGACATGTTTGACATGGCCGCATGTACATGCATATCCATTCCAACAGAACACTAAGAGTAAGTTCCAGGTAGGTGTTTTGCGTGAAAATGTGTCAGCTACAGATCTGTCCATACCAGGGCAAAAACGTAAGGTCGGTGTGATAAGTAGGTAGCTGTAGTAACATTAGCTATAAGCGTGGCGCTGCTTAAAGCAAGGTGAAAGTAAAACAGAACGCTCATATAAGGTCACCTGCCCTGATTACCAACTAAATACATGTAACACAATTTAGTGGCCGTTATAGAGAGGTTTTACTGTATATAGTTTTTTATCACCGTGGAGATATCTCATTTCCTCCATACAACCAGAAAAGCATATTGGAATCTATAATTCAGTGGTCCTTCTGGACCAATACTGTTTGCAAACATGATCGGTGATTCGTCGCCCAAGGCATGCTTAAGGTTGAACAAAAAATACGTACGACTCCCTGGGACCATGACATGGTGACATGATTCACAAAGAGATAACAAGATCCACCGTACCGCATCCAACCATTGTCACAGTGTTGCTGAGTCGAACAATCGCCTTGAAAAGAAAACAGAATTTAGCCGAGTCATGGGGAATATGTACATTCGACAGTGTATATCCAGACCAACGGCCGTGTCAGACTAGGGACTTTTCGTTTTATTATCCAACAACAATTTGGAATTATTAGTACGCGCCTTGATATATGTGTCCGAAACAGTGTAGACCTTGATAAGATAGTACGTGTAAGCTGTAGAGACTGGTTAGAATCTACACTCTTTGCTAAGTGTTTTCTTAACCCATTTGCTCCCACGATCCCATATATGGGACGTAGGCAAACAGTGTAGACTCTTATCAGACGCCGCATAATGCCGCGTCTGATCAGAGTCTACACTGTTTGCTGATAGGAATTTTAATATAAAACAAAACGAAATTGAAACTTTAGGCCAGTCACCCCTTAGATAAAAAAAATGGACTAATCCAATATATAAACATGGAAGAATCCACTGGGAGCAAATGGGTTAATATCCTTAGGCTCGTCTTACTAAGATGGTAGGACTGAAACCATCATTAGTTATAACATATACGACCGTGGCAAACATATCTGGGGAGACGACGAATTACTCGAAGTCTAGTCTAGATTCAAGCTGTCTGCAAATGTCAGAAAAAAGCATGATCAAAATATTTTCAATCATTGGTCAAATTATTAGAAGAGTTCGGTATGTTTGTTCAATGACAGTGTAAATCTTTAGGCATTCTGGTTCCTGGGCTAACATTTGCCCATAGCCTAAAAAGTTGAGTGTTGAGAGGGACGGTGTGAAATTGAGAGAGAGAGAGAGAGAGAGAGAGAGAGAGAGAGAGGGGGGGGGGGGGAGGGGAGAGAGAGAGAGAGAGAGAGAGAGAGAGAGAGAGAGAGAGAGAGAGCAAATATTTAACCATGTTCTGTATTCATGTCAGAAATACTGACAACAGACTCGTTTTTATAACCCCTTCCTCTATAAATACGCCTTTCTATGCCTCTGTAAAAGTCACTTTATGAAACCATTGTGATAAATAGAGCATTTGCTCCTATAGGAGCAAATGCTCTATTTATCACTATGGTTTTATTTGTTCCAGAAGGCGACTTTAACAGGGATTATGTCAATACCAGGGAACGGGTTAAAGCTTACATGACAAGACAGAACGTATATCAAAGTCTACCCTCTTAGCTGCCGATATTTGTTCCATTTTGGCCATAATAATTGAGGCCATAATAATGTTTTCACCTTACAGATTTGATGTTTAACCTTTAGCCTGCTGAGCGCATTATTTTTACAGAATTTTTCACCTACTACATTTCCAAAATTCAAGCTATAATTAAAATTTCTACCAAACTGCAATCAGGGTGTCAAACAGTTTGGATCCTGATGAGAGGCAGAGTTACTCGGTGTCTCATCTGGATCCAAACTGTTTACATAAATATTCATGGAGTAAAAGGTTAAAGAACTCACCCGTCTTTGCTGCAAGACGTTGCTCAAGATCCTTCTGCTTTTGTTCCAACTCCGCTAGCTTTTGTAAAACCTTGTAGTCATGGTCAAACCTTGATAAACAAACAGGTTCCACTTCGCTATTGCCAAGCGTCAGTGTATTCAACCGAAGAAAAGAACATAAAAGAAATCCGAGAAAAACTGGTATTGAGACCATCTTGCATAATTCTACCAAATCACAATGACTGAAATCCCTGTTGTAAACTATAGATCTCGTGATTTAGATAGATGCAAATCTGACGAGCTCTTGACCTTTTGTCCATTGTAACAATGGGAAATTGACTGTACAATGGTATTTTAAGAGCCGCCTTTGATCAACAGGAAGTTAAAATCGATATGCCTCTTCAGCAATAAGTTGTTATATCGATACATATATAGAAAAATAACTCGACTGTTTTTCTAAAGTTATGAATCTCATTTATATTGGCCGCGCACCGGCGACAAAACCGTATTCATGGTCCGATCACAGTGTGAAAGTGGACCAATTAGACCAGCTATCATAATTCTGATGCATCATCTGTATATTCTCTATATCGTTTTACCACTAATTATCCAGCCTGGTAGACAGTGTAGACCTCCTTAATCTGACGAAATGCTCCCTCGTGTTGGCTGATCTGGAATTTCAATAAAACCTCTCTATAATGGCCAGTCATAAGATATATAATACTGGTCTTAAAGGAATTTATTCAGAAAGCCCCTATTAGAAATCCAACAGGATCAAACCAAAGACATGCTAAAAGCCCCCCCCCCCCCAACACACACACACACACACACACACACACACACACAGCACACCATTACAAAACTGTATACAATAAAAAAAAAACAGCTAGTTAGTATATAACAAAAACAACAGTATATAACAAAAACAACACTAATTAAGAGAAAAAATAAATACAAGTACATTTTTTTGCATATGTCACCTCAGTGCCACCGTACTGAATAATAAACCATATGTAATGTTTCCTGCACTGTGTAAACGTCTCGGGATCTTTTTTGTTGTTTGTTTGTTCGTTTCTTGTTTAGTTTGTTTTTGTTTTGTTTTGGGGTTTTAAGGTGGGTCGTTGTTGTTGTTTCGTCTTTTTTCTTTTCTTTTCTTTTCTTTTTCTCCCATATCTGAATGATCGAAGTCCGTGTCTTGCACTTCAAATTCTTAGTATGCTTAGATTAAATAATTGCGGTTTGTAAATTTTGCGGGTTCAGCAAGATTCAGTTTTGGTCTCTATTTGCCAAATCAAGCTTATTATGATTTCACCCAAGTAGACGATTTTACTAATTGTCCCGCATTTTGCCGCGTTTTTTCGATACAGTGTGGACGTTGTAGTCGCACCTAAAGCGTCTACCAACAGGCCGCATGAATAAAGAAAATGGCGAACCAGGTGAAATGTTTAGTCATGAATGTCCTTTGATTTACGAATAATATGAATAACTGTGTCATTTCTTTATAGTATGAATTGTGCATTTGGGTCATTTGTCGTAATTTTGTTGGTGAAATTTAGCGATAAAATCACAAAATGTCATAAATTGTTCTATTTTTCAAATCGACGCCGTTTATTGAAAATTTTCTGCTTTCCAAAAGGAATGGAGTTTAACTAAGGCTGTCATATTTAAAGATTTTTGTAAACATGTACACAGATACTTCTAAACGACACGGCTCCGTATACACGTTACTAACATGCAACACAAATAATTTCAAGCGACGTAAACTCCATTGCCTCACGTCCTGGAAATACTGGTAAACAAAAAATGCCGGTATTATGTTTTCATGTTGATAAGTAGACTACAGTAAGTATAAACTCACATCAAACTCTATTCATCTCATAGTCTATTTTAGGTAGACTACATCTATTGGAAAAACCTGGCACAAAATGAAAGCAGATATGACATCACTCCCGGTCCCAACTCAATTTGTCTACTGTTTATTTAATTTTCAGAATACTTGATTCGAATACATGCTTAAAATTCACAGGTACTTGATGTCAAATGGTCTTTTTTCGATTTAAATGAATGAATGGGAACTCTAAAGTCAAATCTCTCAATAAAATATAAAAAAAACACTATCTAAATAAGCGTGATTTTTCCTGTATCAAGGCATATAAAAGAGAGAAAGATACGTCTTCCGCCATCTTAGAACCAACAGAAGTAGCCCTGGTCCCGGCTTGTGCATACATGTGATAACCTCCTGAGGCATGTCAGGTAGATTTAGGAAATTTGTCAGGTAGATTTGACTTTTGTCAGGTAGATTTTACTGACGCGAAAAAATATTATTAAATATATGGAGGAGAAAAAAGAAATTTGCTTGATACCTATGTTTGTTATACATTATCATTCATACTTTACCATAAATGCATACCATTCCATTATTAAACCTTACATTACACACATAACATTTACACACTTAACCCTTTCCCTCACAGTGATTAATCTAGGTCTGCGTCCTGCGTCAGAGACGCATTAAAATAGCAAAAAACGCATCATTCTGAAGTGTAAGCGTCCTAAAGGACGCATTAAAATGTGGCTGCGTGTAGCCGCTGAAGTTAATTTCACGTAGTGAAACTACTAGAACACCGTAGCGATATCAACATCCGACTGTTGTATGTATTTTACAACAATGATTTTGATTGGTTAGTGTGCAGCAGGATGTTCGTAATGAGCCAATGAAAATGTTCCTTTTAAAATGGCAGCACTGAAAGACCCCGGATAATCCAAAATGCTGCTACCGAAATAGTCGCTAAGATCGACTCAAATCAAACGATGTTAGGTCAATTGTGTCCCAGTGACATGATTTCAACGTTCGTGGATCAAAATAAGGATCCCGAATCCGATGTAATGGTGGAAAATAACGACTGTCAGCTTAAAGAGAGAAAGAGTTCTGACCAAAGTGGTTGGCGACTTACTCCTAGTTGACTTCTGTTAGGCAACGGATGGTCGACTTGATTTCATGTTTTGCTGCATATGCGACAAATATCAGGCCAAACACTGCATAGTAAATGTAACACTATCGAATCACTATCGAAAATATCATTTTGTCGCTTCGTGCCAGGTAAGTAGTCCACACATGGGTACTCTGAATGGTGGCATCGATCTACTTTCGGTTTTGGCAATATTCGACATCCATGCTGTCTTAACCCTTTCCTTCATGTAAACGTGTTTTCACACATTTGCAAACAGAGTAGAACCAGATCAGACGGCTCCTATAGAAGTTGTCAGAAAAGGGTCTGCTGTTTGCTAATGTAGTTTGATAGATCAGTTTCTTTAAAGTTTCTGAAATGTCTACAATATTCCACCTTCCATATTTGATTATAACTACTTTTTCCATGAATATTCACTAGGTACAGTACTGGTACTTGGTATAAACAGAACAGTGAAAAGTTAACAGCTCATTAATGAGACTAGCCAGGAAACCTGGTTATACTTATATATACTATAATGCAATAAATGTTCCAAAATTAGAATGTAACTGCAGAAATTTTATGCTTTGGGACTCATCAATTTAGTTTGGGACTCATAGTTTTCCTGTGGGACTCATTGTTTTCAGATTAGTGAGTCCTGGGACTCATGGTTCAAATTTCTAGATTAATCACTGCCCTCATATAAACATCTTTTTCACGCATACATTTGCACAGAGAATAGACTCAGATCAGGCGGCTCCTACAGGAACTGTCTGGTCAGGGTCTGCTCTGTTTGCTTATGATATATAGGAATGATTCTACATTTTCTGGTTTGGCAAAAATAATTTCCAATGTGGAGTTAAAACCTCCACTAAGCCTTTCCTTCATATAAACCAAGGTTTCGTGCATTTGCAAACACAGTAGACCCAGATCAGCAGGGCTTTTTCACCTTCTATAACAGAGGCCTATAAAAGGCCCCTTCCCAATTGAAAATTTCTTTAAAATCATGCAGTTTTCCCAAAAATCCAAACTTACACCAGCTTTTTTGTTTCCCAAATCAGCAATTTTAGTGATAATTCTTCCCAAAATCAGCAGGCTAAGGCCCCTTCCCAATTAAGAGAGAAAAAGCCCTGATCAGACAGCTCCTATAGGAGCCATCTGATCAGGGTCTGCTCTGTTTGCTTTTGAAATTTTAAAAATGTTTCTGTACTTTCTAATATGGCTATAAAGTTCCAATCTCCAAATTGCTTTATAACTATTTTAAGAATATCCAGTAGGGACTGGAATTTGGAATAAAAATGGAACAGGGAAAGGGTTACAAACAAATACTAGTAATTGACATGCAGTAATAATTCTAGATTTTTTTATTTGTCAAAAGGACTCATTGAAATCAATAGGTCTCAAGCCCAAAACACCGGGATCCTTATTAAATAATGCCATGAAAAAATCAAGATTTATTAGTTTTATCATATAATGAAAAAGATATTCCATTTTATCTTATTTTATAATAACATTTTTAGAGGTTTTTTTTGGCTTATTTTATAGCCCTTATTTAGCTATACTCCCAATGACAACCTTTACTCAGTTCAAGTTAGTTAAACCTTTACTCAGTTCAAGTTAGTTACTGCAAACATTGAGCAGACACAGAAATGTCGAAATCCCATCAGGTCCAGAGTCCGTGTTTTAGCCCGTATCTACAATCGTCGCGAAAACTGATGACATTTCAACTGATAGAGTTATTATTTTTTGAAGAGTTTGCAATGGTAGATAATAATTCATGGTGTTTTCAATTACTTCTTTAGTGTCATTACCACTTATTATAATTTAGTGTACAAATCAAATTCATGATTATCAATCCAAGCAGTCTTATTTTCGAAGTGTTTCGGCCCATTGCAACAACGAGGCCAAGCACAGCTGTCTTTGACAAGGAAGCAGAGAAGCATTTCTATGTCTTATAACTTAATTATGAGAATATAATTCCTATTATAGGGTCATGACACTCCCATGTCGCCTCGCTTGAGTAATAAACCTGCTGCATGTGATATTTGTGGTAGACGTTTGCATTTTTAAACAACTGGTCCCCGAACAATTTATTTGGTAAAGTAGTAGAGTGAAAACCGGAACCACCTCGTGATTATGTAATTCGGGAATTCTCCATGGTCTCCACAGGGGATTCCCTTGATTGATCCCTACCAAAACAGACCAAGCATGGATCACAGCATGATAGCAAGCTAAAGGCGGTCTGTGTATGTAGAGAACTAACAGATAAACTCTGTCAGGGAGGAAAATACATGTCACTAAAAAAATTGCCTTGGTATTTCAAAAACGGTAGATTGTTAAAGTAGAACGGTAAACGACCTCTGAAAACGGTAGAATTCACCTACCGTCGGTAGTTATCACATGTATGCTTGTGTGATAATTTTTTATGCACAGGCAGGGAACTAGAAAATGGCACAGCAATATCGTGATTTTTTACAAGTTCCCAACCAGTGCGTAAAAACTTATCGCGTGATCCGGGACCAGGGTTACTTCTGTTGGTTCTTCCTATAGGAGCAAATGCTCTATTTGTCACAATGGTTTCAATTTTCAAAATTCTAAAATTTTCCTTTTCTCTAGTAAATTTATGCTCCTTTTCGGTAGATTTATTCAAAGTGGTTGAATCTAAAAATAGCCTATGGAAGAATGGGTTAAGGCAGGTTCTACTGTACTGATGTTGGAGCGTTAAAGTTAAACCCAGCACACACACATACAGAAACAGATCACACTGTGTCAGTGACAGAGTTTCAATACAAATAATAATATTATATTTATTTGCAGAAGATGGAAACTGATGATGGGCCGGAGCCAAATCATGAGGGCATAAAGCAGTACTACAGCAGCAAGATAGAGTCACTTCAGGTAAACATTTAAAATCACAGTACTTAAAAGTTATTTATTAACTCTTTGCACGCTAACGGCGAAACTGTGATTACCTATGCAAACAGTTTGGATCCATATGAGACGCCGCATAATGCGGCGTCTCATCAGGATCCAAACTGTTTGTCATCTTGACCATATTTCTGAAATAAAAATGAGAGAAAGTTTATTTTAAGAATTAAAGCAGATGACAAATGTTGCAGACGAAAAAATACTTAGCGTGCAAAGAGTTAAAACCCATAACCTCATAAATGATAATGTAACAAATCATAAATATTAACCATTTACTCCATAAATACACCTTTCTACCCCTTTGCAAACAGAATAGATCCAGATCAGATGGCTCCTGTAGGGGTCGTCTGATCAGGATGTGCTCTTGTTTGCTTATACTCAGAGAGCCAATGGGGTCTACAGTGCACCCCACCTAGACTTTTTTTCATGGGTACCAAAATGTTATACATGGCATGATGCTATAATATAGGTCTGATTCTACAATTTTTGTTATAGCCAAAACTTCTAGCGTCCATGTGCTAATATGACAATCTCATGTCATTGAATATGATTTTTTAAGATCGGATCTCTGTCTCTGGTGATAGTCAGTTAATCACTGCATTTAAGTCTCTTGTGAGTTGTGAAGTTGATCACTGCATTTAAGTCTCTTGTGAGTTGTGAAGAATATCCAGTTGTTCTGTATTGTTAAACAATGTTTCCAGATTCAAATATTATCATGTAGTAAATGCTTAGAGGCTCTAAAAGTGTTTGAAAACTTTATGATTTTTCAGTTATTTCAAGTTTGACATGTTTTCAGACAAGTTTATATCTTAACCTTTTATACCTTTTGAATATTATGTAAGAAATAATGATATCATAAATATTAATTAAATTAATTGTTAATCTATAACATGGGCATGGTAATGTTTTGGCTATGGCAGAAACCGTAGAATCATATCTATATTATATCAAAAACAAACAGAGCAGACCTTGATCAGGTGGCTCCTATAGGAGCCGTCTGATCTGGGTCTACTCTGTTTGCACAGGCACTGAATGGCGTATTTATAGAGCAAAGGGGTAATTACCTTATATAAATTAATATTCATTATGTAAAAACTTGTCTGTAAAGTATCTTTAAATACTGAATGTTTAAATTGGAATAGTCCATCACAGTTTTAACCAATAGAATCTATTCAGTGTGAAGAGATTAAACATGCTGGAGGAATTGGAATGACAAACAGAGTTCCAGATAAGATGCGTAAATTAAAACATTTTCAAGAATAACTCCTTCATTTGTCAACCAAACTATACACTGTGACTACTCTTTAGAATCGTCTCTTCGAGACGATTCTAAAGAGTGGTCACAATATAGGGTTTGGTGGAGAAATGACAATTTCAGTATTTGGGTATGCATCCTTATCTGTAGCTCTGATGACAAAGGAACTCTCTGATCTGGGTCTACACTGTTTGCAACTGCCGGTATACTCATCTCCCACATTCAAACATTTATATATTTTTAAGCTAGGCTCATGAGATGTTCTAATTTAAGCTTTATAGATTAAATGTGTATTTTTCATAATAATAATTCTTTACAATCCCATCAAGAAGATTGAAATCATGAGACTTGTGGCCTTTTAACCCTTTACTTCATGAATATTCATGTAAGAAATAATAACATGGTGTATATTAATTATATTATTTTTTTATAATCACACATATGACCTGTTGGCAATGACAGAAACTGTAGAATCATATCTGTTTTGTTTCAAAAGCAAACAGGTCAGATGCTGATCAGGTGGCTCCTACAGTAGCTGTCTGATATGTGCCTGGTCTATTTGCAAAGGATTCACCCATTACCTCATAGGCTATTTTTAGATCCAACCTCTTTGAATAAATTTCCAGAAAAGGAGCATTAGATAGAGAAAAGGAAATATTTTTAGAATTTTGTAGTTCTGAAACCATTGTGGTAGATCACAATTGGTTTCAAAAAATGACTTTTACAGAGGTGAAGAAAGGCGTATATATACATATATATATAAATGTCTGGAGTAAAGGGTTCAGAAATTAAAAATTAAGACGGCTTATAAAAAACAAAGATTTCTGTATATGATATTTACCAATAAGAATAGAGAAAAAAAGGAGATTATCCTGTTACTCCATAAATACACCTTTGCAAACAGAGTAGACCCAGATACAGGAGCATGGGTGGCGAAATCTAATTTTGGATGACTTGTCCGTTTTTGTTAAAAGCTATTTCCAACTTGTCCGTATGATGAATTAATAACAAAAACCTATAAAATTTCACTTGTCCGTTATGGCTTTGGGACAACACGGACAATACGGACGTTTGATTTCGCCACCCCTGCTGAGGAGCCATATGATCAGGATCTGCTCTGTTTGCTTATGGTATAAAAATAGGTCTGATTCTAGTTTCTGCCATTGTCAAAAATCCTGTGTCCATGTGCTATTATAACAACTAATCTAATTAATATTCATGATGTTTTTATTTCTTACATAAATATTCATAGAATAAATTACATTAAAAAATAAATCTCTTTTCCAGCTTGTTGTTACAGACAAGACACAAAACTTACGGCGTCTAGAAGCACAGAGAAATGAACTTAATGCTAAAGGTATGTGCTTTGATTCTATTACAGGTAAATGGTTAGTCTTCTGTGTTCACATTTATGCCGTTATCATATCTATTTACGCAAAGAAATAGGCTGGAACTTGGAATTTCACATGTTGTCGAGTCCCTGGGACGCGACACTAAAACGTCGGTTCTTAAAGCTATTTACTATTCTGGTAATCTGGTCCAGTATTTTAGGCATTGAACGGTTGAAATAATAATTATGCGTCACTTTCATCAAATTATTATCAATAGTAAACTTAAATAGACTCTATTGCTTAACCGCGGAGTTAAACATGCTCGTATAGCAACAACATGCTGAGTAATGATGGCATCTTCACCTAAACACACCGTCACTTCCAAGAAGCATGGTTTTATGCCCCCAACGGTGGGCATATAGTAATCGCATTGTCCCTCCGTCCATAAGTCTGTCCTTCCATTCGTCCCAAATTCGTGTCCAATCTGTAACTTTTTCAATATAGCTTGCCACAAATGTTCACCACACAGAGACGATGTGTTGCGTGCAACTCCCTGGTCCATTGGTCAAAGGTCAAGGTCACAGAGTACAATTACTTTGTCACAAATTTCGTGTCCGGTCTGTAACTTCTTCATCTATCAATGGATTTCAATATAACTTGCCACAAATGTTAACCAGACAGAGACGATGTGTCGCATTCAACTCCCAGGTCCATAGGTCAAAGGTCAAGGTCACAGGGTACAATTACTTTGTCACAAATTTCGTGTCCGGTCTGTAACTTCTTTATATATCAATGGATTTCAATATAACTTGGCACAAATGTTCACCAGACAAAGACGATGTGTCTGGTTTAACTCCCAGGTCCATGGGTCCAAGGTCACAGGGTAAAATAACTTTGTAACAAATTCCGTGTCCGATCTGTAACTTTATCTATCAATGGATTTGAATATAACTTGGCACACATGTTTACCACACAAAGACAATGTGTCGCTTTCAACTCCTAGGTCCATGGGTCAAAGGTCAAGGTCACAGGGTACAATTACTTTGTCACAAATTTAGTGTCTGGTCTGTAACTTCTTTATATATCAATGGATTTCAATATGATTTGGCACAAGTGTTCACCAGACAAAGATGATGTGTCGCTTTCAACTCCCTGGGTCAAAGGCAAAGGTCACAGGATACAATTACTTTGTCACAAATTATGTGTCCGGTCTGTAACTTCTTTATCTATCAATGGGTTTCAATATAACTTGGCACAGATGTTCACCAGACAAAGACGATGTGTCGTGTTTAGCTCCCTGGTCCATATGTCAAAGGTCAAGGACACAGGGTACAATTACTTGTTTATCTGTGAAAGGATTTCAAAGTAACTTGGCACAAATATTCACCACACAAAGGCGATGTGTTACCTCCCTGGTCCATGGGTCAAAGATCAAGGTCATCAGGGTACAAATTTTGCGGGCATTTGTCACGTGACTGTGACATCTCTTGTTAAAAACTGGTTGATAAAAGAAGCGACTAGAGGGCTGAGTCCACCAATGTCATTCTAATGAAATACAGCGTCTATGTTACTACTCATCACATCAGGTAGCACTTATTATCAATGCAGCTCTCTTGCTCAGCATAGATCTGCAATGGCCATCGACTGGCCTTGGAAATCAAGCGTTCCCAAGGTGAACTATCAAAATGGCTCCGAAAAAGATTCTCCTAATAGGCCAGTTAAAAATATACATGTCATAGTGCAGAATAATGTCGCGTTGCACGCGTACCCTCATTAATTTAGGATGAGACTTATTGCATATATGCATTGTCTGTTGCTTTTAGAACGGAATGATAGGAACTTCATCAAACAATGTCGTACAAATACACTGTAGCTGCAACATTGATAATTCTCATCCCAGGATTAATGTACTAATATCATGCATGAAACTACAACAATTCACATTTCTATTCACAATTCACAATATTCAGATTCTCACAAATGAAAATATTAGTCACAATAACATACTTCATTTAAGTTCAACTAGTTAATTAGAAAGGCTTGCTGAAAGATCACAAGAATATGTTAAAACAATGAAAATATATAGATATAGCATTTTCAATATACGATCCTGCATTTTTAATTTGAGAAAAAAATGGGACTCAACTGGGATTCAGTGGTACTCTAGTTTTTCAAGGGCACTGAGTGCCTGGGACTCGGTGAAAATCAAGGCTAGCGTGAACACTGGTCTTTTATATGATTTCTTGACACCTGAATGACATGTTATAAGTAACCCTTGCCTCCATAAATACGCCTTTCTATGCTTCTGCAATAGACACTTTTGGAAATCATTGTGATAAATATCTAGCATTTGCTCCTTAGGAGTAAATGTTCTATCACAATGGTTTCAAAACTACACAATTCTACAAATGTCCTTTTCTCTAGAAACCCTTTTGGGTAGATTTATTTCAAAGAGGTTGGATCTTGAAATAGCCTATGAAGGAAAAGGGTAACACAATTATGTCCACGTGGTGGTAAGGCTAACAAGGGCAGATGAACAGCACTTTTTTATTATTCTAGCTTCATGGTTAAAACACACTATACGATTGCTACTAGTAAACTGTCCCCTGTCTAAAATGCTATCAGAGAGGGCCAGTGGATAATTAATATAAAGAGGCGGAGCTATGCTGTGAGTGGCAATATAGCTATATCACATATGCTTATGCAGCCATTTAATACTTTACTCCATCAGTATTCATAAAAGAAATAATTTTTATGATGGAATTATGAAAAAAGGAAGTGTGAGTTCTAGCACCTACTGTAAATTCAGAAATATATTACAAACATATTTAATTTAGCAAACAGAGCAGACCCTGAATAGACAGCTCCTATATTATTTACTTTCAACATGAAGATGGAATCTATGCTCATTGCACTTTTTTCTCAAGATTTTGCTTAATTTTGCAGTGCGGATGTTGCGTGAGGAGTTACAGCTGTTACAAGAACAAGGTTCATATGTTGGCGAAGTCGTCAAGCCAATGGACAAGAAGAAAGTCCTTGTGAAGGTAACATTCATGATAAACTAGCAGACTAATAATGCTAACAAATGTAATATTATGGGTTTGTTTTTAAGTTATACTAGTGCCCTTTCTGCCTTAAGACAGATTTGCCAAAAATTATCTGATCGGATAAAATTTTCATTTATTTTTTGCTGGATTACAGGCTTGAGTTCGTACATGATTACGGCTTTGAGTTATTTGAGTTACAAGACTGGTGGGTCAAATAACAGTCTGCAATCTAATGCACAATGAATCACTTATAGGAATTTCAGTTCTAACACATAGAAGTAAATACTCTATTTATCATAATGGTTTCAAACTACACAATTCTAAAATTGTCCTTTTTTGAAGTAAATATTCCTTTTCAGTAGATTTATTCAAAGAGGATGAGTCTAAAATATGCCTGTGCGTGAATGGATTAATTGCAGCCGATACAGACAAAACAACATTTGCAAATAAGCAGTGAATACTATTAACCCTTTCCCTGTTCTGTGTTTATTCCAAATTTCGATACCTACTGAATATTCATGGACAAAAAGGTTATTATGAAATATGGAAGGTGGAGCATTGTAGCCATTTTAGAAAGTAAAGACACAGATCTTTGAAATTCTATTAGTAAACAGAGTAGACCCTGATCAGACGGCTCCTATAGGAGCCGTCTGATCTGGGTCTACTCTGTTTGCAGATGCGTGAAAACACGTTTATATGAGGGAAAGGGTTAACCCTTTATGATGAACATTCACGTAAGAAATATTGACATGAATATTCATTATCTGATTTTTATACCCCCACCTAATGAAGATGGTCGTATATTGGCATGGCCCTGTCCGTCAACGTTTATTTTGTCCGCTGTTTTCTCCGAAAACTGTTTGACTGATAATAATGAAACGTCACACAAACCTTTAATTCATCAAGATCTGAAGCTGGGTCAATCCTGAGGTTCACCACAGGTGGGGGCCAGCCTATGCAAAATTTCACAGGACCTCTGACAAATCTGGTAAAATTCCGTCCGGTCTCGTAAAAATTGCTAATGCACCAGTCCTCATGACCAGTGAAATTTTGCTGGGTTCGCACACTGTTTATGAAAATAGAGAGTGATTAGAGGTTGTGCAGTTAACAAGGGTTGTAACTCTAAATTCATTTCAAGGGAGTTATTCCCCTTAGTTACTTTTCAGAGGCAATTTTTTGTCATGAGCATAACTTCTCAAGTATTGTAGGTACAACTGTGAAACTTTATATATATATGGATAGAGGGTGATGAGAGGATGTGCAATCAACAAGGGTTGTAACTCTAGAGTCATTTTTGAGGGATTTATTCCCCTTTGTTACTTTTCATAAGTAATTATTGTCCAGAGTATAACTTCTCAATTTCTACTACATTTCTTCACCTATGAACCTCAAATTTTGCATATGCATTAATAATGATGTCACATAATTTTCGTGCAAGTCATTCAGACTTTAAAATATTCTTTCCAAAAGTGTGGATGAAAGGATTATTGAGCTATTGCCTTTTGTAATGAAGTCATTGGATCTTTTGACATTGTGGTGGGTGGGGGTATCAATCACCTTCAGTGATAGTTCTAGTTTGATTTGTCGTTTTGGAGTTATGACCATTGCACTTGAAAAAATAATGCAAATATATTCAAATATGAGGACTTTTTTCAAAAATGAGAATTTTTTTCATTTTAAATGATATTTTCTTCAAATTTTTTATATGATATTACATTAATATGGATTTCACATATTGCAGGTTTTGTGATATGTGATTTTATTTTAAAGTTATGTCCGTTACTCACCTACTGCTGTTTGTCTTCTGTTCCAGGTTCATTGCTGTTACAAATTACTCACCTACTGCTTTTCTCCTGTTCCAGGTTCATTACTGTTACAAATTACTCACCTACTGCTTGTCTTCTGTTCCAGGTTCATCCAGAAGGAAAATTTGTGGTTGACATAGATAAGAATATTGACATCAATGATGTCACTCCCAATTGCCGTGTGGCACTGAGAAATGACAGCTATACTTTGCACAAAATATTACCAAACAAGGTCAGTAGTATTAAGATTTACAATACACATAGGTGAAACTACAGTACCGAAGCTAAAGAGTTTTTAATGTAAGATACTGGTAAAGGAAGTTTGCAATTAATTTACTGCTTGACTGAACATCTATTTAATTTAAAGAATGAAATCATGATACAAAGGCAAGTGTAATATCCAGCTAACTTGGCCTTTACTTGGCATCATACAGTGGTACAGATAAAGGTGCGTACCACCATCGTCATTTCTCCACCAAACCCTATACTGTGACCACTCTTTAGAATCGTCTCTTCGAGACGATTCTAAAGAGTAGTCACAGTATAGGGTATGGTGGAGAAATAAACAAACTATTCCTGAAAATATTAAAATTTAAATCTTACCTGGACCTCTGATCATATCAGAATGCAGATTGTTTGCAACTCACATTAACGCTTTCCCTGTTCAATGGTTTTTTTCCCCAAACTACAGTACCTACTGAATATTCATGGACAAAATAGTTATAATGAAATATGCTAGGTTGAGCATTGTAGCCATGTTAGAAACTAAAGAAAACAGATCTGTCAAATTCCATTAGCAAAAAGAGCAGACCCTGATCAGACGGCATATTGTTTTTGCCGTCTGTTTGTCCATTTGTCTGTTTGAGGACAGCTTTAACATTAGTCATAACTTTTCAGCCAGTACAGTTACAGACTTGATATTTGGCATGCGTATGTATCTCATTAAGCCTCACATTTTGAGGGGTGACATGAAGGTCAAGGTCATCCTTCAGGGTCAACGTTCAGAGGTTTGTTTTATTGTCAGCAACTTTAACATTGGGCATAACTATTAAATCGGTAGAGATAGAGACTTGATATTTGGCATTCATGTATATCTCTTGATGCTGCACATTTTCAGGGGTGACATTTCAAGGTAAAGGTCATCCTTCAAGGTCAAAAGCCAGATATATAGGTCAAATCACTTACTTTCGATCCAATAGAGATAGATACTTGATATTTGGCATGCATGTGTATCTCAAGAAGCCTCACATTTTGAGTGGTTACATGTCAATATCAAGGTCATCCTTCAAGGTCAAAGGACAAATGTATAGGTCAGAGTTTGCATTCGCTATACTATTTGATTTAGTACAGATAGAGACTTGATATTTGGCATGCATGGGTATCTTATGGAGCTGCATGTATTGTTTGGTGACATGACATGTCAAGGTCATCCTTCAAGGTCAAAGCTCATAAATAGGTCAAATCACCAGCTTTACATAGAAACTTCATATTTGGCCAGCTAACCTATTTGTTGGGGGGTTTTTTTTGGGGGGGGGGGCTAGTGTAGTGTATCACAAACAAATTTTGTTTTAGAAATATATTGTTTTGAGACCATTGTGACACAGAATGGTTTCAAAAAATGACCATTACAGAAGCGTCAAAAGGCATCAATATGAGAGAATGGATTAAAAAGCACTAGATTCTATAGTTAGCCAATGTTATGACAAATGTAACTGATATTGTTTGGCATTATTTTCAAGGTTCGACATTGAGAATTCTACTTTTATTTTCTGTTGTAGGTTGATCCCCTGGTCAGTTTGATGATGGTAGAGAAAGTGCCAGACTCGACATATGAGATGGTTGGAGGTCTGGACAAACAAATCAAAGAGATCAAGGAAGTGATAGAGTTGCCAGTGAAGCATCCAGAACTCTTTGAGGCTCTTGGAATAGCCCAGCCTAAGGTAAATAGATGAGCTTGTAGGGTTTGACAACTTTAAAATTCATCAATCAATGCTGTAGTTTCAGTGCTCATGAAGTAATGTTAGATTGATAGTAACCCTTTACTCCATGAATATTAACCCTTCTCTTGCTGAATTTTAAAATACATTTCTCCTTCTTTACCCATGCCCTGTTGTATAATTACATATATCTTCACTGTCTACAAGTATTTCGCTGTGCAATCACTGCTGTGGAGTGCACTGGTTGCACAATCAACTTGTAAATAGTGCAGACCCTGATGAGACAGCTCCTGCAGGAGCTGTCTCATCTGGGTCTACACTATTTACAGGTAGGTATATTGACGTGAATAGCAAGCGAAGGGTTTAATGTAAGAATTAATGACATCATGAATATTATTTAGATTATTGGATACAATAGCACATGGACAGAGTCATTTCCATATCATATCATAAACAAACAAAGCAGACTCTAATCAGACGGCTCCTACAGGAACCATCTGATCTTGGTCTACTCTGTTTACAAAGGCATAGAAAGCCATATTTATGGAGTAAATGATTAAACACCTGTTGTTTAGAACTGGTACAATTAACCCTTTACCTGATGAATGTTCATGTTAGAAATATGACTGAAGGAAAATGTTTAATTCTGAGGGATTCAAAATTGTGTGATTCACCGGGCCATTTCTGATTGCAGTGATAGTTTAACCGTTTACTTCATATAAATGCCTTTACATGCATTTGCAAACAGAGTAGACCAAGATCAGACGGCTCCTGTTTGCGAATGGAATTAGATAGATCTATTGCCTTAGTTGCTAAAATGTTCACAATGTTCCACCTTCCATATTTCGTTATAACTATCTTGGCCATGAATATTCAGTAGTCACTGGCATTTGGAATGAATATAGAACAGGGAGAGGATTAAGGGTATTTTTCTATGGATACTGTACAGTAAAACCTCTCTATAACGGCCACTAAATTGTGTTAATTAATTGGTATTTAGGGCAGGTGGCTGCTTAAAGCAAGGTGAAAGTAAAACAGAATGCTCCTATTGGAGCGTTCTGTTTTACTTTCACCTTGCTTTAATCAGCCAACTGCCTTTAATACAAAATACTTGATACAATTTAGTGGCCATTATAGAGAGGTTTTACTGTATGTATCTTAGTGTTTGGTGTGTACATATTCAAAAATCATGCACATTTCACCTCATTTACTGTCACATGACATTCTATCTACAACCCTGATTGTATACGGTTTACAAACAAGTTAATCATAGACTGCATTTGATACCAGTACAGGAAAAGCACTCTAATGCGACCTCATGATGTAGGTAAAAACCTCTAGTTATAGAGGCAGGTTGTCCTATAGGAGCTTTCTGCATTACTTTCATCATGCATCAAGCAACCATCTGCTTTTAATGATGCACATCTGAATTTATTAAGTGGTCGCTTTAGAGTGGTTTTACTGTATTTGCCTGCCAGATATTAGCATGACTGTTGACTGTTACAGGGAGTGCTACTGTATGGGCCACCGGGTACAGGAAAGACTTTACTGGCTAGAGCTGTAGCCCACCATACCGAATGTACATTTATCCGTGTGTCTGGCTCAGAGTTGGTGCAGAAGTTTATTGGAGAGGGCTCCAGAATGGTCAGGGAACTGTTTGTGATGGCCAGGTTTGTACACCTACTACATTTAGTACAGTAACAATCTTACGACAAAAAAATTTACACTTAGTCAAGTAATTGTCTTTCGGTTGGGAATTCTGTGATTGGCGTTTGCTTCCATTTCTTTTCATATTGCAACTATGAATGTCAGATAGATTTGGTCCTAATGAAACACTCGGTAACTCTGCAGTTCATGTTTGTCAAATCGGTTTGACGTCTGGCCACAAATATAAGTTACATTTGTATTCTTAACCATATGAATGCAGAAAATGAGTCCACTGGCATTTACAGTGTAGGCCCAGATCAGAAGGCTACTAGAGGAGTCCTCTGATGGGAGTTTGCCATATTTGTCATTCAAATTAATGTAGCAAATTTTATGCCTTTCATACTTAATGGACACTATGGTTAAGCATTGATAGGCCATTCCAATTTAAATATTCAGCATTGAAAGGTTTATTTTCTCTGATACAGCCCTGATATGAATACTATATTATATTAGGGGTCCCTGGTTCGATCCCCCACCAGACCATTCCCCTTTGTTCACACTTTCCTTTTTTGGCTGTCATTTCTAAACTAATCATTATAGAACTTTAAAATTTCACATGTGTCTTTCTCTCATTGAGGACCATTGATGTAACTAAGGTCCATTACTCTGCATGCAATACTTTGTTCTGATTTCACTCCAGCATATTAAGAGTTTTTGTGTCAGCTGCGAGCATTTTACTCTTGTTAGAATTACAAATCTGTATGCCAGGGGTAAAGAATATTGTATAAATGTGTAGCTTTATACACATTGATAGTCTTTATATCATTCAGTAACTAAAGATCTGTAAACTTCAGTAATATTAAAGCCTTTAAATGAGAGGGTACTATTTGGGCAAGGACTGAGAATGACAAACAGATCTGGGTCTACCCTGTTTACAGATTCCAGTATAATCGTTTCCGGCTCTCATAGGGTTAATTATACCCCACACAACAAAGTTGCATGGGGTATTATAGTTTTTTACCCATCCATGTATCATAATACATGTACATTGTTGTTCATCTTGCACTTTCATTTCTTGACAAATTTATCTAAAGTTTGCTTTAATAAAATTGTTGTAACGAATAAAAGCTCTGATGAGTTCAATTTTGTGGGGTTTTCAGAGGAATCTGTCATGGGGAACCACCTTTTTTCTCTAACAATTCTTTTTAATTATGTATTGTACTCCTTTCATTTTTCTATCTTGTCCATACTCTTTTTGGGAGTGCTCTAGTGTGTTTATTTATTTATTTATATATTTTCAGGGAGCATGCCCCATCCATCATTTTCATGGACGAAATTGACTCTATAGGATCTTCCAGGTTAGAAAGCGGATCAGGAGGTAGGTAGTTCTACTTTCAATGTGGTATTGTAGGTCTGATTGGTTATTGAATATTGCAGATCTGATTCTTAAATGTATGCCATGGCCAAAGCAAAAATTATCATGTTTTTATACCATTATAAAAATTCAGTTAATTAATATTCGTAAAGTCATTATTTCCTCCCTCAATATTTATCAAGTAAAGGGATGTAGAATCCACTCGGTATGATCTAAGTCTTCTCTGTTTGCAAAGGTGTGGAAAAGAAGTATGCTTGATGCAACATGACATTTTGTTACATGAAAAACATGAAGATCTGGAGACAATTATTTTGCCATGACAGAAACTGTAGAATCACATCTATAATATTCCATAAGCAAACAGAGTAGACCTGATCAGAGGGCTCCTACTGGAGCTGTCTGATTAAGGTCTACTCTGTTTGTAAAGGTGTAATTATGGAGTAAAGGGTTACATGTACAAGTACTCCTAGACCTTGGTATTTGTATGCCTTGATCTTGGAACCGCAGATCTTCATGTTTTTCATGTAACAAAACGTCATGTTGCACCAAGCATACTTCTTTAAACACCTTTGCAAACAGAGAAGACTTAGATCAAAGGATACAAATTTTTGAAGTCCCATAAGTCTGCAGAAAATTGGGGGCAATAACTCCCAATACTATTGAAGCCAGAGTTATGAAATTTGTGCATAACACTTCCTTCCATCATGTTGTTTCGATAAATGAAAATGTCATTCCAATAGCATCAGTAGAACTTACATATTAACTATCACAAGGGGAACCCATTTCACAAAGGTAGGTAACCATAAAATTAATTTTGCCATAGTTACGCCCCTTTTTCGACTTAGAATTTTCATTGCTGGTTAAGTTGTATGTTAAGGTCCATGTCTCAGAAACTGTGTAAGATATTTGATTCAAATTTAGTATGTATGTTAACTATTACAAGGGGGACCCATTTCACAAAGGTAGGTAACCCTAAAATTAATTTTGCTATAGTTATCTCCCCTTTCCAACTTCCACTACACTATCCAGCAATAAAGAAAGTGGAGCATGCTGTTCGCGGACAGCTCTTGTTTTTAGATATGCATCTAATTAATATTCATGGTTCATCAACCCTGTACTGCATAAATATGCTTGTCTGTGACTCTAAAAACAGAGTATAGGAGCCATCTGATTTGGGTCTACTCTGTTTGCTGAGATTATAATATAGATATGATTCTACCAGTTCTGCCATGGCTAAAAATTCCTATCTCCTCGTACTGTTATAACCGTTATTAATCTAATTGCTATTGATATTGTCCTTATCTCTACATGAATATTCATTAAGTACATGTAAAGAGTTAATTTTTGCATAAATATTCATTGAGTAAAGGGTTAAAATAAAACAAACGAGAAACATGGAGTATTTCAGTGAGTATTTCAGATGTAAACATACTCATTTCTCCACCAAACATTTAACCTATTACCTCATAGGCTATTTTTAGATACAACCTCTTTGAAAGGAGCATTAACTAGAGAAAAAGGAAATTTTTAGAATTTTTTAACTTGGAAACCATTGTGATAAATAGAGCATTTGCTCCTATCAGAGCAAATGCTCTATTTATCACAATGGTTTCACTATTTGACTTTTACAGTCATCAATATGAGGGAATGGGTTAATTGTGACAAATAATGAGTAGTCAGAATTATTAGGATTGGTGGAAAAAATGAAGAAATTAGTCATGTGAAATGTTTAACCCTTTACATGATGGAGGCACCTTTTTAAATCTTTGCAAGCAGAGTGGACCCAGATCAGATGGCTCCTGTGAGATCTGTCTGATCAGAGTCTGCTTTGTTTGCTTATGGAATTATATACATCTGATTCTATATCAGGCATGTTTCTAATAACAATAAGAGGTTAATTTTATAATGATCATTTTATTAAACTGATATAAATATAAACGGGTAATTTAATTTCAAGACATGAACATAATGTTTAAAAAATCAGTGTTCCTTACTCTTATTCAGGTGACAGTGAAGTGCAGAGGACCATGTTGGAACTTCTAAATCAGTTAGATGGCTTTGAACCAAAACAAAATATAAAGGTAGGTCTGCTCTACTACTATGCATACCGACAGAGTATGAGAAAAATACGTAACACTTTGATTGCTGAATTTTCAAAATGGAATTGTCCATCACTGTTTAGTGAGAGAGTTCATTATGAAGGGTGTAATTTATGAGAGGACCTCTTGAAGCCCTCTGATCTTGGTCTACACTGTTTGCAGTAAAAGCCCTCTAAACCGGATTTTCATTAGACAAGAATCTAGATACTTTTAGGCATTTGGCTGCTTAATGCAGGGTGAAAATCATGCAGAAAGCTCTCTGCGTGGCTTTCACCCTTCGTTAAGCTGGGTTAACTTGTTAGCTGATAGAGACGCTATTAAACCCTTTCCTCCATAGGCTATTTTTTATACCAAACCTCTTTGAATGAATCTACCCAAAAGGAGCATTTACTAGAGAAAAGTACAATTTTAGCATTTTGTAGTTTGAAACCATTGTGATAAATAGAGCATTTGCTCCTATTGGAGCAAATGCTCTTTTTATCGCAATGGTTTCATTAAGTGACTTTTACAGAGACGTAGAAAGGCGTATTTATGGAGGAAAGGGTTAATGCTGCTAACAACAGACCAGATCAGAAAGCTCCAACATGTCATGGTCTGTTCTGTTTGGTGTCGGAATGATGTAAATATGATTTTACAGTTCTCGCCATGGCGAAAATTTAATGTTTATATACATATCATTTGAAAAATTAATCTAATTATATTCATGATGTCATTATTTTCTTACATGAATGTTCATGAAGTAACGGATTTTGAGATGTTTTACAGTACAGCAAAACACCTCTAATGAGACCACCAAAAAGGAACAAAATTCTGGGTGCCTGGGCAAGAGACAGGTGGTATCTTAATGCAGAACGAAAGTTATGCAGAAAGCTCCTATAGGAGCTTTCTGCATTACTTTCGTCCTGCATTAAGCAACCACCTGCCTATGGGAGCTTTCTGCATTACTTTTGTCCTGCATTATAAAAGCAGCTATAGTTATCCGTTAAGTGATTGCATTAGAGGGGTTCTACTGTACTATTAACACAACAGATTACTGATATGCTGAAATCATTATCATCATTGTTTATATTTTCAAGGTGATCATGGCTACCAATAGAATCGACATTTTAGATTCTGCCTTACTGAGACCGGGTAGAATTGACCGAAAAATAGAATTTCCCCCACCGAATGAAGAGGTAAGTTTCTGAGATAGAAGAAATGTAAGATGTATAGATTTCCATGGTACATCTTGCATTTATAGAATAATTGCCAGATAATTAAGTTTAAACCCTTTCCCTCATATAAACGTGTTTTCACGCATTTGCAAACAGAGTAGACCCAGATCATGGTCTGCTCTGTTTGCTAATAGAATTTGATAGATCTGTTTCTTTACTTTATTAAATGTCTACAATGCTCCACCTTCCAGATTTCTTTATAAATATTTATGAATATTCATTAGGTATTGAAGTGTGGCCTAAATACAGAAGAGGGAAAGGGTTAAAATGTTCAGGGCTCTGAATTGATTAGGTTGTGTACACTTTCTTGCAAACATTTTGATTCCAGATAAAGTGCCTCATCAGGACCACAGCTGATTGACATACAATAGTTTTATTAACCCTTTTTACTTAGGAATATTCAAGCAAACCATAATGCCACCATGGAAATAAATTCACTAAATTTTGGTAATGGCACTATGAACAAAATAATTGACAGAAACTGTAAAATCAAATCTATATTAATATCAGAAGCAAACAGACAATTCTCTGTTCAGATGGCTCATATAGGAGCTGTCTGATCCGGGTTAATGAAAAGATGACAATTTGTTTTCCAATTTGTCAACTACTTTGCAGACAAAGGAGTTATTAATGTGCATGCTATATCTAAAGCTTGCATTGAGAATAGTGATTCACATAATTTTATAATTTTTTCTGATTAATTCAGGCCAGGCTGGATATTCTGAAGATCCACTCCAGGAAAATGAACCTTACCAGAGGAATTAATCTTAGAAAGATTGCAGAAATGATGCCAGGTGCTTCGGGTGCAGAGGTTAAGGTACAGTATCATCTGATATAGGCTCAATTTTGGAGTTGTAGTACAAGAATTACAAATATACTCTGCGTTTGAAAAATACTGGAAAAATGGATGGAAGACGGTGTTCAGAAGAGCCTTAATCATAAATATTTGCCACAATCGATTTTGCTCGCTGTATAAAATGAGATGACTTATCAGTGAGGTAATTTGGAGCTGTAATTGATGATCATTTAACCCTGTCCTAGATACACCTTTGCAAATAATGTAGATCCAGATCATATATCTCCTACAGGAGCTTTTATCATACTGATAGTAATTCATGTGATACCCAGAGCTCCAGGGTCCATGCTTATAAAGCTTTTAGTTGAGTCTGAGTTTCATTCTCAAGCTTTTGATTGGTCAGATTTGAGTTCTCAAGCTTTTGATTGGTCAGATTTGAGCCAAAGGCTCAAATCTGACCAATCAAAAGCTTGAGAACGTACTCAGACTCAACTAAAAGTTTTATAAGCATGGATCCAGATAAGATGCGTAAATTTAAACATTTTCAACAATAGCTTCTTTATTTCTCCACCAAACCCTATACCATTCTTTAGAATCGTCTCGAACAGATACTAGATTACATAATTTTATTATATAAGAAATACAATAAGTTTTGTTAATTATTTCACCAACTCATTCCTGGTCTTGAGACACAAGAATATTCTAAAAAATATTTGTTAGGTTCCAAGCTTTAACCAGAATGGTAGAAGCTGGGAACCAAATGAATATACTTGACCTTAATAACCTTATAAAGATAATGTCTGCTCAAAGTCTATTTTTTGCATGTTTTACTTTAAATACAGGCTGCCTATTTACCGATTGTCAATCTTTGTGTCGAATATCTTGGATCCTGATGAGATGTCGAGTTACTCATCATTCTTCATACAAACGCCTTTTCATGTCTTTGCAAACAGATTAGACCCAGGTCAGACGGCTTCTTTAGGCGCCATCTGATCAGGGTCTGCTCTTTTTGCTTTTAATATCATATAAATATGATATTACAGTTTCTGCCTTGGTCAAAAATTCGTTTGTCTATAAGCTATTATAATATTTTTTTTATCTAATTAATAATCATGACGTCATTATTTCTTATGTAAATATTCATGGAGGAAAGGGTTAAATAGGAGTCTGAGAACATGTCATTGAATCCATTTATCTGTTTCTAGGGTGTTTGTACAGAGGCAGGGATGTATGCTCTTAGAGAAAGGCGTGTTCATGTAACTCAGGAGGACTTTGAACTAGCTGTGGCCAAGGTAGGGCTCCTACTATCATGTAATGGGCATCCAAATAGAAAAGACAGTTGATTGTTGCAAACAGTGTAGACCTGGATCAGTGCAAGGGGGGGGGGGGGGGGTTCATTGTGATAAGGATGCTATTGACTTTGATATGTGACTGACGGTGTAGACAATATTGTTGTCAATAATAGAACCTGTCTTAAGTGGACATTCATTTATTGAACAAAGGAGTAAACTTCTGGCATTTTTTCTTTCCAAGTTGGGTAAGGTGGGAATTTTTGCTCCGACAATTTTTGCCAGAATTATTGGACTTTGAAAGTTTTTTCACTAAATAACATATAGTGAAAAAATCTTGTGTGTCCAACTCCTCATACACCAATGGAAGGATTTACTTAAATTTTCACAGATGAACGAAGTTGGTATGAAGATGTACTAAAAGAATGGAACTTTTGCTTCGACTATTTTTACCAGAGTTATGGGACTTTGACATTTTCTTCACTTTATAATTATATAATGAAAAGTGCTTGATTTTAGAACAATATCACTACTAGGGGGTGTTTGTATTCTATGGACACAATTTTTTTGTTTTAATTATAAAATTGGTGTCAAATTGACTTGAAGCTCATTTGACTTGTAGAGCTTCACAAACCAATGGAGAGGGAAGATTGGGTGTGTGAATATTTTGAAACGAGCAAAAAATGCTGTTTACCGCATTATGGCCGATTTTTTTTTTGTGTTGACCTTGACCCAATTTCATGTATCCTTGTATCAACTGAAAGACCTTCACCCAAGCTATCTGCATACCAAGTATAAATTGTTTTTATGACAAGCAAGTTTTCAAAATAGTGACCTTGATCTAATTTGAGATATCTTTATGTCATCTGTAAGTTTCTTACGAAAGCTATCTGAATACCAAAGGTGAATTGCCTAGCGTGCGTGGATCAGAAGTTATAGCAAAATGTGAAAGTTTGTGAAAAACAGCCAAATTTTCAAAATAATGACCTTGACCTTGATCCAATTTCGTGTATCCTTGTATCAACTGAAAGGCCTTCACTAAAGCTATCTCCATACCATACATGAATCGTCTAGCATATGTGGTTCAGAAGTTAAAACAAAATGTTGAAGTTTTTCAATGATGGCCAACTTGTCACAATAGTGACCTTGACCTTGGCCTACAGTACTTTTAAATATCTTTACATCAAATGGAAGACTTTTATATCAAAGCCATCTGTATACCAAAGATGAATTGCCTAGCATTTTTAGTTCATAAATTATAGCAATGTTAAAGTTCGTTAAAAACAGCAAATTTTTTTATATAGTGACCTTGACCTGATTTCATGTATCCTTGTATCAAGTGAAAGGCCTACACCCAAGCTATCTGCATATCAAATATGAATTGTCTAGCTTAAGTAATTCAGACGTCATAAGCAATGTTAAAGTTTTGTGAAAGTTGCCCGATTTTTGCCAACAATAAGTCAAGTTTTTTATCGAAAAAAATCCGGCTAAAAATGAACAACTGCAAAAAATTTGCCGTCATCTATGGATTAGCAAATGAAACTATGTTTTTCTCTTTCAGATTATGTTGAAAGACTCCGAAAAGAACTTCTCAATCAAGAAACAGTGGAAATAGACATTTTTTCTTTTGTTTTGAAATATTTTCTCGCAGTTACGGTGACCGCTACAAGGCTGTTGTTGGATATTTTTTTCTAGAAAATTAATTACACAAATTCGCCATAGTGGAAAGGGTTACATTATGTTTTTTATAGTTGCAAGTGTCATCAGCCTGATTCATAAAACTGGTCCTAAAACATTTATAGATCGAGAACACTGATTGTGAACAATTTGGATCCTGATCAGATATTGAGTTTGATATTGACCCAAATCCATCTACACTTGTGTTTATTCTTGTTTCTCAGTTGTGAAATTAACTGTATTAACCCATTCCCGCATATTGACGCCTTTTGACGCTTCTGTAAAAGTCACTTTGTGAAACCATTGTGATAAATAGAGCATTTGCTCCACAGGAGCAAATGCTCTATTTATCACAATGGTTTCAAAACTACACAATTCTGAAAAATTCCTTTTCTCTAGATAATGCTCCTTTTTGATAGACTTAATCAAAGGGGTTGGATCTAAAAATAGCCTAAGTGGGAATGGGTTAAAGCAGCCTGAAAAGGACTTTCAAGCACAGAGCATTCTTATATATAGTAACATTATTGCTACAGCAATCTAAATTAAGCCTTTACTCCACGAGTATTCGTGTAAGAAATAATGACATCATGAATATTAATTACGTTAATTGATATAATGGCACATGGACACATGAAACGGTAGAATCGTATCTATATTGTATCATATGTAAACAGCAGGCCTTGATCAGATAGCTCCTATAGGAGCCATCCAATCTGGGTCTCTTCTGCAAAGGGGTAGAAAGGGCGTATTTATGGAGTAATGAGTTGAAAGATTGTCCATCCTTATGGTTGGTAGCTGTTTAATGCAGAATGAAATCGACATTTTAGCCTGATACTTGATAATCTCTCCTATGTACTTGTTTCACACAGTGTAGACCCAGATGAGATAGCTTACGTAGGAGCTCTGTGATCAAGGTCTGCTCTGTTTGCCTATATTTACAGATCTGATTTTCTACTATTTACCAATGAAATCAATTGCCTTATTTTATATTTTTGATTCAGGAATTGAACTATTTCTTGCATAAACATTCATCAAGTAAATGGTTTATTGTTTTATGCCTTTTAACCCTTTCCCTCATATAAACGTGTTTTCACGCATTTGCAAACAGAGTAGACCCAGATCAGACAGCTCCTAGAGGAGCTGTCTGATCAGAGTCTGCTCTGTTTGCTATTGGAATTTGATAGATATGTTTCTTAACTTTCTAAAATGGCTACACTATTTCACCTTCAATATTTTCATTATAACTTTTTTGTCCATGAATATTCAGTAAGTAGGCCTACTGAAATTGGGTCTAAATGTAGAGCAGGTAGAGGGTTAAATTAATGCACTTGTAAACATAGTAGAACCAGACGAGATGGCTCCTGTAGGAGCTATCTGATGGGTGTCGGCTCTGTTTACTCATAGAATTACATATGTGTGATTCTACAGTTACTGTACAAGTATCTTGTGATTATATATAATTATAAAAAAAAAAAATCAGCTAATTAATATTCATGATGTCATTATTTCTTTCTTGAATATTCATCATTTTATAGAGTTATTGATCTGTATGAAGGAGTTTACTAATTCTAGGCTTACGATGATCAGATCTGACCTGAAATAAGAATGACAACTGTTGATCCTGCTGCAGTCAATATCTGATATTTCCCAATATATTTCCATGGAAACTGCAGTAAAGCCTCCTTACAATGACCACTTGCAAGAAGTCTTTAACTATGGGTTTGTAAAATAGGTAGTAGCTTAATGCAAGATGAAAGTTATGCAGAGTTTTCTGCCTTACTTTTGAAGACAAAAATTATGCAGAAAGCTTCGGTTAGATTCTTTTGTATTATTTTTGTTCTGTATCAACCCTTTTCTCCATAAATACGCCTGTGCAAACAGAGTAGACCCAGATAAGGAGGCTCCTATAGGAGCCATCTGATCAGGGTCCGCTCAGTTTGCTTATGGAATGATATAGATCTGATTGTACAGTTTCTGCTTTGGCAAACATTTCATGTGTTAATTTGTCATTTTAAAAAATAATCCAGTTAATATTCTTTCATGAATAACCATGGAGTACACGGTTAATCAGCCACCTGTTTCAAGGAGACCAATGTTTTATTCATTAAGTGATCACTGTGGAGAGGTTCTACTGTATAAGAAAATAATAAAAGATTAATAAATAAAATAAAAAAATAAATAATTTAATCATTAAAAGTGCTAATATGATATGATTTTACCCTTTGAATGCGGGAAACAATTGGACTCGTTTGCAAACAGTGTAGACCCTGATCAGAGGGCTCCCAGGGGATCCCTCTGATCAGGGTCTGCACTGTTTGCCATTTAAGTCCCCTCGCATATTATACCATTTCATACTGAATTGACTGTCATTAAACAATTATAGACCATTCAGTATTCAAAGGGTTAAGAACTTGAAATGAAAATACCTATATTGTACATGCAATATATCACAGTTTCTTACGTAATAGTGGTGACATACCTATATGAAGGGCTTAGTGTAAAACTATTGTTACATCACACAAATTAGTAAGTTCATGATGCAAACATATTGGATCCAGATTAGACATCAAGTAAAAATATACATGTATGTCTTGTCAGGATCTAAAGTGATTGACACTTCTATTGCAAAGAGGAACTTCATGTATTTTAAAAACATGATTTAAACTACTGTTTTGAAACTTTTTGTAAAGTTTTAAAGTTGTTGCAATGGTTTTGGGCTAAACCTTTTATGAAGTGAGAGTTGTTGCGTGATGATTGTTTGAAAGTTGACTGACTGATATATAAACAGCTCAAGTCTCACTTTGGAATTTTGGCTGTGGAGTTTTAGAGTATCTGATTGGTGAGAGTCAAACTTTGTAGGGGTATTAAGTGCTGGAATAGCATGTTTCTACAATCAGTTGACTGTCAAATATTTCAGTCACTACTAGTCTCATGCAAATGAATACAAAATAGCAAAAACTTCATTATTTATCATTAAAAGTATAAAATCTGTCATATTTCTTATGCTTGGTTCCCTTGCAAAACGAGAAGATCTATATTATACCCCACCTTAGGCAGAGAGATATAGTTTTGGCACTGTACAGTAAAACCTCTATAATGGCCACTTAATTACATCAAGTATTTTGTGTTAAAAGCAGGTGGCTGCTTAAAGCAAGGTGAAAGTAAAACAGAACGCTCCTATATCACCTTGCATTTGGCTCCTATATGAGCGTCCCGTTTTACTTTCACCTTGCTTTAAGCAGCCACTTGCCTTAAATACCAGCTAATTATCTCAATTTAGTGTCCATTATAGAGAGGTTTTACTGTACATCCCTGGAGTCATATCTCAGAAATACTTTGGAGGTTTTCTTTGAAACTGTATGTAAATGTTTAGTACCATAAATAAATGTGGTCCTACCAGAATTACTCACCTTGACCTTGATTTGCCAAAAACTTTGCCCTTTTTTCTATCCAGTTGTATCTCGGAAATAGTTTGCTATTTCTCTATCAACCTTTAGCCTGCTGAGCAAATTATTTTTACAGAATTTTTCACCAACTACATTTTCAAAATTCAGGCTATAATCAACTTGTCAACCAATAGCCATCGCGGTATCAACCAATCTGGATACTGATGAGACGCCAAGTTACTTGACATCTCATTTGGATCCAAATTCATCAGCCCACAGCAGGCTAAGGGTTAATCTTTGTACCATAATGAAATGCGGCCCTACAAGGATTATTCAAATTGACCTTGGAGCACCACAGTTATGTCCTTTTGTTTGCTAAAAAACATTTTGTATGTCTGGAGTCGTATCTCGGAAACTGTTCGGTGTTTCTCTATGAAACCGTGTAATATATTATTGTTAACACATTATCTCCAAGGCTATTTTTAGACCCAGTCTCCTTGAATTTAAATCTACAGAAAAGGAGCATTAACTATAGAAAAGGACAGTTTTAGAATTATGTAGTCTTGAAACCATTGTGATAAATAGAGCATTTGCTCCTATGGAGCAAATGCTCCATTTATAACAATGGTTTCAATATGTGAATTTGATAGAGGCGCAAAAATGCATCACTAGGGGGTAATGTGTTAAGTACCATATTAAAGGAAATCCAGCCCTGCAAAGATCACTCACATTGACCATGCAACAGAGAGTTATGGCCCTTTGTTTGCCAACTTCACCTGTTCATTATTCTTGTAAGAAATAATGACATCATGGATATTAGCCGATTTTTAGCTCAACAATTGATTTAAACGACCTCTCTGAAACCACGAGGCAGAATGTAACCAAGCTTTACAGAAATGATCTTTGTATTCTGCTTCATAAAAATTGTTTAAAGAATCTAGATCTATGTAGAACTGGTTGCCATGGCAACCAAAAGAAAAATCTTTAAACATCTCCAAAACCAGAGGTCAGAGGAATGATATTTGATGAAAGTTTTCCTTTGACTCTCTACCAACATTTTTAGCTCACCAAAGCAAAAAGTGCTCAGGATGAGCTTTTGTGATCACCTGATGTCCGTCCGCGTGCGTCATCTGTCGTCTGTGACCTTGACCGCTGACCTCAGTTATAGTACTGCTCATGGGTATATGACATAATTAGTACAGGTGCTAGGTAGTCTGTGCTCCAAGCAATATGCTTTAAGTGTCCCCTTCATTTTGGGGACCTCCACAATATTTCATAGCTGTATTTTTATAATGGCAAATGAATACAGGAATGTTTTGCAATAATAGAAACTATAGATTCAGTTCTATATTATTTTACAAGCAAACAGAGCAGATCAGACAGTTCCTACAGGAGCTGTCTGATCTGGGTCTACTCTGCAGAGACATGAACAGACGCCTCTATCAATTTAAGGGTAACAGTATGCACAAGTCAATATTGTGACATATCACCAATGACATCTAACTTTTTACAAATACAAACAAATGTAAACACGACAATTTATTTCAGAATTAGTACAATGAAATATCTATGAAATCGTTCACTCTTTGCCTTTTGAATATACATGCAAGAAATGATTACATCATGAATATTTATTTGCATTTTTTTTATAATGGTATGTGTGCGTAAAGTTTTTGGTATTAACTGAAACTGTTGAGTCAAAACAGTTATAATTTCATCAGCAAACAGAACAGACCCTGCACTCTCTTACACCCGGTTACATTACACGTACCTCTGTAGTTGGCTCAGAAAGTAGTCCGAAATGAAACTAACTCCCGTACAAAACAGAAAGTAAATTGTTTTGTGTTTCGTTGACAGTTCAACTGAAGAAAAGCAAAAGGCTGAGATTTCTCAATAAGTTGTGTGCCCTTTGGGGTTATAGCAGAATTTCAGTGCCCTTATAAGAAATCTACAGTTTGTAGAAACAGTTTTCGTAATATTGAGCAGACATCATTTGTTTACATTCGTGCAATAATCCAAGCGTAAAGCTGCATGAAAATAGGTCATCAAATATTCTCTAAATTAAACTATTACCAGTTTTATGATAAAATAAAAGCTATTTATTCTCGATTCAGGCTATTTTGATATAATTAATAAACTATCAACTCAGATAACCATAAAACAAACTATTGGTTTTGCCAAGATTCTTGTCATGAGCCCATCACAGAGGTGTATGTAAGAGTAACGAACGACAACTCTGAAAGGACATTGCAGACCCTAATCAGACGGATCCTTTAGGAGCCGTCTGATCTGGGTCTTTTCTATTTGCTAATGCTTGAAAAGGTCTTTATATGAGGGAAAGGGTTAACTCCTCTTTTTAAAAAGTTATATAGATCCTACAAAGTGTACAGTAAAACCTGTATTTAGTGGCCATTTAAGAAGAAGTCTAATTCAAGGTCATTACCTCAGGTGGAAGATTAATACAAGATAAAAGTATAACCTTTGTCATGTGTATTAAGCAAAACCAGCTTTCTTACTCCTATATTTTACCCCTTTCCCTCATTTTAACGCCATTTCACGCATTTGAAAACAGAGTAGACCCAGATCAGGTCTGCTCTGTTTGCTAGTGGAATGTGAAAGATCTGTTTCTTTACTTTCTAAAATGTCTACAATACCACCTTCCGTATCTCATTTTAACTATTTATCCATCAATATTCAGTAGTTTGGAATAAACATGAAACAGGGAAAGGGGTTAATCACTACATGGTTGTTTAACCCATTCCCTCATAGGCTATTTTAAGACCAAACCTCTTTGGATAAATCTACCGAAAAGGAGCATGAACTAGAGAAAAGGATTTTTTTTTTAGAATTTTGTAGTTTGAAACCATTGTGATAAATAGGGCATTTGCTCCTATGGGAGCAAATGCTCTATTTATCACAGTGGTTTCAACAGGTGACTTTTGCAGGGGTGCTAAAAGGCGTCAATATGAGGGAATGGGTAAAGATTGGTTTTAATGTAAATGCCTTGAAGATGATGCATTGTCTATTCATTCAAAGAGCCCTGCTGTAAAAGGATTAACAAAACCAGTTGCCATATATAATGACTAGAGTCTTTATGGTTGGTCTTTCATCAGCAGCTACAGAGTCCGGACACAACAGTTACTGCTGCTTACAGTGTAGAACCTGATCAGACCATGAGATTTGATCTGGGTTTTGGTAAACTAAAACCCTGTCTTAACCCTTTCCTCGATAAATACGCCTTTCTATGCCTCTGTAAAAGTCACTTTGTGAAACAATTATGATAAATAGAGCATTTGCTCCTAAGGAGCAAATGCTCTATTTATCACAATGGTTTCAGAACTACAAAATTCTAAAAGTTTCCTTTTCTCTAGTTAATGCCCCTTTTCAGTAGATTTATTCAAAGAGGTTGGATCTAAAAATAGCCTATGAGCCGTTCTTTATTAATATTTTTAACAAAGGAGTCTTAAAAAGCAGGTGGTTGCTTAATGCAGGGCATAAGAAATGCAAAAGGTCCTATAGGAGCTTTCTGCAATACTTAGACCTTTATTAAGCTACCACCTGCCTTATAGACCCATAATTATACCTCTATTTGATGACTGCTTAAGATAGGTTCTACTATATAACTATAATTGTAATGGAGAAAGGTTTGTTTTCAAATACTGAGACACCTCAATGGATAAACTGAACTAACTATAATCTTTGTAATAATCAGCCCTTTATTACCTTTTTGTATTACTGTAAATGCCAATAAATCAAACTTGCAAAATCATAACCTATACAGAGCAAACCTTACTGAAAATGAGTTTTTTTCGTTCATGGTTTTACTTACACTCTGAAAAACAGTGACTTTTGACTGAGCTCCAAGCTTTATCAATTATCCTACAACTATTTACCTTAATATAGAGATGCCTTTAGAAACGGACTAGACCCAGATCAGATAGTTTCTGTAGAAGCTGTCTGAACCGGGTCTGCTCTGTTTGCTAGTTCCTGTAGAAGCTGTCTGAACCGGGTCTGCTCTGTTTGCTAGTTCCTGTAGAAGCTGTCTGAACCGGGTCTGCTCTGTTTGCTAGTTCCTGTAGAAGCTGTCTGAACCAGGTCTGCTCTGTTTGCTAGTTCCTGTAGAAACTGTCTGAACCGGGTCTGCTCTGTTTGCTAGTTCCTGTAGAAGCTGTCTGAACCGGGTCTGCTCTGTTTGCTAGTTCCTGTAGAAGCTGTCTGAACCAGGTCTGCTCTGTTTGCTAGTTCCTGTAGAAACTGTCTGAACCGGGTCTGCTCTGTTTGCTAGTTCCTGTAGAAGCTGTCTGAACCGGGTCTGCTCTGTTTGCTAGTTCCTGTAGAAGCTGTCTGAACCGGGTCTGCTCTGTTTGCTAGTTACTGTAGAAGTTGTCTGAACTGGGTCTGCTCTGTTTGCTAATGAAGTTATATAGATATGACACAGTCACACTATAGTTTCTTCAATAGCAAATCGAAGGCTTGGTGCAAAACTATTCTAACTCCTTCACTTTGTGAAGGAGTTAGAATAGTTTTGCACCAAGCCCTCGAAATATTCATCAGGTAAATGGGTAAAGCACAGTTTGTGTGATCATTTTAACTTTGTGCAAAAGATCTCTATGATAACTGAACAACCTGAGTAAATTTTACCCTTTTCCCTATTGAATATTCAATTAACCCTTTCCTCCATAAATACTCCTTTCTACGCCTCAGTAGAAGTCACTTTGTGAAACAATTGTGATAAATGCTCGATTTATCAAAATGGTTTCAGAACTACAAAATTCTAAAATTTTCCTTTTCTATAGTTAGTGCTCATTTTCAGTAGATTTATTCAAAGAGGTTGGATCTAAAAATAGCCTATGAGGGAATGGGTTAAGACAATGACATAATGGATATCTATTAGCTGATTTTTTTTTCTATAATGGCATATGTACACACGAATGTTTGGCACAGATAGAAATAGTCAGATCTATCAGGATTTCATAAGCAAATAAGGCAGATCCTGATCTGATGGCTCCTACAGGAGCTTGTCTGATCTGGGTCTACTCTGTTTGCAAAGGCATGAAAAAGAGTTTCTATGAAGGAAACAGTTAATCGCTTCCCAATCAATGCATATTAAAGGCTGGTGGTAGCTTAATGCAGGATGACAGTTATATAGAAAGCTCCTGCAACTATCTGTTTCTAAACACACCTACGTTTATTCATAAAGCTATAGGATGTTTTTTCTGTAGTAAGCTTTAACCCATTACATCATAGGCTATTTTTAGATCCAACCACTTTGAATAAATCTACCGAAAAGGAGCATTAACTAGAGAAAAGGAAACTTTTAGAATTTTGTAGTTTGAAACCATTGTGATAAATAGAGCATTTGCTCCTATAGGAGCAAATGCTCTATTTATCACAATGGTATCAACAGGTGACTTTTGCAGATACATCGATATGAGGGAATGGGTTAATAGCAAAGGTAACACATGACACTTTATGATAGTAACTGAAAGTTCATTACCAGAATCATTGATTCAGCCGCTGCCAAACTTTCTTTGTATGCCTGTGTCATTATAAATATTGAGCTTATTATTTTTACATGAAGTAAATGAATAAAGATAGAGTTAATTCGGAACCAAAGGATCGAAGTTGCTACAGGATTTTGAATGACAGACTCTGATCTTGGTCTACACTGTTTGCCAATGACAGTTCACTTGTTTCCCACATCCAAAGAGATATTACCAATTTGTAAATGTACCAAGTTTGAAGGGTTTAGATCATTGAATGAATTGCATGCTAGCACTAACAGATTGAAACATTGCGGGGAACCGAGGTCTTTACTTTTGAAATCCAGATGAGAGGACGAGTAACTTGTAACTCATCGATCCAAATGGCCTGATACTCTGATTGTATTTTTGAATAGTAGAAGACAATCATTTGATAATCATCAACTGATTATTGATCAATTAATCATATATATCAGGAGTCACTGATTTGAAACTACTTTAACAGACATTAACACATTTTAAAAGAGGACTAGATAAGATGTGTACAAGAACAGCTTTATTTCTCCACCAAATCCTATGTTGTGACCACCCTTTAGAATCATCTCTTGGAGACCATTCTAATGATCATTTTAGTATTTGAAACATGCCCGTTATCGATGTCTCTTCCTCATTTTCCAATTTATCAAACAATGTTGACCCTATTTAGATATTATGTCACACATGGCAAAACACTTTTCAAACACCGAAGATTCCTCCCTGTGTAGCACAACCTATTGATTGGTTTATGAATTATCGACATCTGACCAGCAGAATTATCTCATCATACCGCAATTATCTGGAATATCTGGCTACATAAACTTCGGCAAAAGGTGCAGACCCCAAACAAACTGCTCCTTTAAGTGGGTCTACAGTATTTTCTATTCACTTTTTATTTAAAGTTATCAAAAAGTTATAGAACATACTTATCCAGCTTTAAAACTTGTAGAACTGGAAGATCGACGGTCCAAATGTCCAAATACTTAGGTAAATAACATACTCATTAATGAAATCAATGTCTCAAAAGAAATCTGTAGCTTTTGCTCTCTTCTTAGGGATCTGCAATAAATTGTCGGTCAATGAAGGGAGAGATGTGTGTGCTCTTTTACTACCAGGAGTTTCTCCCCCTGGTGTTGAATTCCCAGGAGTTTTGTCAGCTGGAGTTCTATTTTTAGGAGTGTTTTTACTAATGATTGGAGTACTATCCCCTGGAAGTCTGTGTGAAGGTGAGGGAGAATAACTGGCCCTCAAAGCTTTGTCTGTGGCTGTGCGGACTCCAATACGACTGCCAAACAATTTCTGTGCTGCAGGAGAAAGGGAGCTTATTCTGTCAGTTGTACTTCTGCTTCCGAAGCTTGGAGAAGGACTGTAAAATAAAGGTGCATACTAGAGGTTTTTGTCAAAAAAACGGATGTCTCCCTTCTAATAAAAACTATATGTAAAGGGAAATCACTAAAAATGTTATGGTCTTGATGAATGATACTTCCCCTCATTATGCGTTTTCCACACTACATTTTTCAAGAAGAAAATGATAACAGCTAATAACTCCAAAAATACTGATACCAGATTTATGGCCCTTGTGCATGACACCTACTTTCATCATGCTCTTTCCAAAAATAAAATGTCATTCCAATAGCATCAGTCGAACAGGAGTTATTGATCGGCCAAAAAATTTAACAAAGGGCAATAACTCCAAAAGTATTGAAGCCAGAATTATGGCCCTTGTTCGTGACACTTTCTCTCATCATGCTCTTTCCATGTATGAAGTTTCAATACGATGGCAAGAGCCATGTAGGAATTATCGTCCGGACAAGAAAGAATTAAACAAATGTACAAGGGGCAATAACTCTAAATTTATTGAAGCTCGAGTTAAGGATCTTATGCATGACACTTTCTCTTATTATGATCGTTCCATGTATGAAGTTTCAATCCAATGGCATGTGTCACATAGGAGTAATCATCTGGACAAAAAATTAAGATTGTTTTTACAAAGGGCAATAACTCCAATATTAGTGAAGCCAGAGTTATGGACCTTGTGCATGACACTTCCTCTCGTTATGATCTTTCCATATATGAAGTTTCAATCCAATGGCATGAGCCATATAGAAGTTATCGTCCGGACAAAAAAGTGTATTTTTTTTTACAAAGGGCAATAACTCCAATATTAGTGAAACCAGAGTTATGGACCTTGTGCATGACACTTCCTCTCGTTATGATCTTTCCATATATGAAGTTTCAATCCAATGGCATGAGCCATGTAGAAGTTATCGTCCGGACAAAAAAGTGTGATTTTTTTACAAAGGGCAATAACTCCTATATTAGTGAAGCCAGAGTTATGTACCTTCTGCATGACACTTCCTCTCGTTATGATCTTTCCATATATGAAGTTTCAATCCAATGGCATCAGGCATATTGAAGTTATTGTCCGGACAAAAAATTATGATATTTTTTACAAAGGGCAATAACTCCAATATTAGTGAAGCCAGAGTTATGTACCTTGTGCATGACACTTCCTCTCATTATGCTCTTTCCATATATGAAGTTTCAATCAACTGGCATCAGGCATATTGAAGTTATTGTCCGGACAAAAAATTATGATATTTTTTACAAAGGGCAATAACTCCATCATTAGTGAAGCCAGAGTTATGGACCTTGTGCATGACACTTCCTCTCGTCATGATCTTTCCATATATGAAGTTTCAATCCAATGGCATGAGCCATATAGGAGTTATCGTCCGGACAAAAAAGTGTGATTTTTTTTTACAAAGGGCAATAACTCCAATATTAGTGAAGCCAGAGTTATGGACCTTGTGCATGACACTTCCTCTCATTATGCTCTTTCCATATATGAAGTTTCAATCAACTGGCATTAGGCATATTGAAGTTATCGTCCGGACAAAAAGTGTGACAGACAGACGGACAGACGGACATACTAACGGATGGGTAGTTGTGTGACTTTTTCCTTTGATCTTTTCTTGTGTGACTAGTCCCACAAGAAAAACTATTTTTGGCTCTAACTTTGGAAAAGAATGATCTGGAAGCTAACCCTAACCCTAACCCTATGTCCCACAACTGGCCAGGTTAATGTCACAAGAAATGGCCAGGTTAATGTCACAAGAGATGGCCAGGTTAATGATTTTACTTGTGGGACTAGTTAGAAAAAGTCACACAACTACCCTTTCGTGAGTGCGGACGGACAGACAGACGGACAGACGGACGGACGGACAGACAGACAACTCTCACGAAAACAATATGTCTCCCCCATATAAATATGGGGGGAGACATAATTAAATACAGCTTTGCTTGTTTAACTTTCATAGTTTGCAATATAGGGCTGAACAGAGCCTAACAGAAGCAGAGAAAGCTCCAGAAGAGTTCCCTACAGGTTTCCTGGTTGTTAGTTAAATTTTATAGCAACTGCCTCCCAAGAGACTATTCAGGCCTTCGAATCGCAGCAGAGGCTCACCAATTAACATGTTGTCATGTTGTATTAACCCATTCCCTCATATTGACGCCTTATGATGCCTCAGCAAAAGTCACCTGTTGAAACCATTGTGATAAATTGAGCATTTGTCGGCAAACAGGAAGTAGATGAATGACAGACATTAAAAGGGGAGACACGGTACAACTCACTATGATTATGCTTCAGACCAAATATCAAATCATTGCAGCTTACACAAGCTAAGAAAACTTTGATGAACATTTTTGTCATTAACCCTTTCCCTGTTCTATGTTTAATACGAATTTCAATACCTACTGAATAATTACGAACAAAATAGTTCAAATGAAATATGGAAGGTGGAACATTGTAGACATTTCAGAAAGTAAAAACACAGATCTTTTAAATTCTATTAGCAATCAGAGTAGACCCTGATCAGATGGCTCCTCTAGGAGCCATCTGATATGGGTCTAATATGTTTGCAAATGCGTGAAAACACGTTTATATGAGAGAAAGGGTTAAACAATCATAAAAATTCAATCAAAGTGCCGGCAAATAGGAAGTAAATGGACCACAGACCTGAAAAGGGGAGACACGTTACAACTCACTATGATAATGCTTCAGGCCAAATATCAAATCATTCCACCTTACACAAGCCAAGAAATCCTTGATGAAAATTATGGACGTACAGTGCTCCCTCCGAACAACGACACTTTACGGAAACACATTAATTTTTTTAACTAAAGTGTCGTGTGGGGAGGATGTTGTTGTTGGGAGGGAACACACACATTCATTTTTCAACTTGCAGATTGCGATTCGTGGACGTCGGCATACATTTTGTTATGAATTCTAAACAGGCCTGTCTGTCTGTTAATCTGTCTATCTATCTACCTTATTATTAAATCATCAACGGTGAACGCATCCATCCATCTGTCAAAATACGTCTGTGTGGTGTTCCCTCCCAACACCAACACCCTCCCCACAACAGCACTTTTAAATGTTTCCGTAAAGTGTCGTTGTTCGGAGGGAGCACTGTACTGACGTACGTACGGACGGACAGACTGACAAGGGTAAAACTTAATACCCCTGTCGCCTAAAGGCGGGGGCATAAAAAACAGACTAGCTAAAAATGAAGAGATGATTCTTTCAAAAAGTTTTGCTTATCCAGAACCTGTTGAAGTGAATCAAATCTGAAGATCCATAGACATATTCAAAGCCTACCTAGCAAGCCTGGATGCCAATTTTAAGGCGTTTTCCTTCTTGTCTCTGTGTTGTTTGCTTGCCTTCTCAGCAAGATCAAAGGCTATCTGGTCTCTTTGAGGTACCTCTGGAATCTGAAACACACATACACACATTATAATGAGCCCTGTCACTGAAACAGTAGAGTGTGTACATGTACACTGCAATCAATGTACATGTACATATGAAAGAGGTACAGTAAAACCCCTCTAAACTAGAATTTTAGTAAAGAAGAATTTAGCTCTTTTTAGACAAGTTGCATCTTAATGCAGGATGAAAGTCTAGCAGAAAGCTCCTTCATTAACCCTTTCTTCCATAAATACGCCTTTCTACACCTCTGTAAAAATCACCTATTGAAACCATTGTGATAAATAGAGCATTTGCTCCTATAGGAGCAAATGCTCTATTTATCACAATGGTTTCAAACTACAAAATTCTAAAATTTTCCTTTTCTTTAGTTAATGCTTCTTTTCGGTAGATTTATTCAAAGTGGATCTAAAAATAGCCTATGAAGGAATGGGTTCAAATGCCAGCTAACAGAGCAGCATTGATAGTTTGATACTAATTTTAACATGCAATTTAGGGGTTTTTTAGTGTACTAGAAAGCAGAGATTGGTCATAGTTTATATTGCTTGCAGCATTAGCAGACAAAATAGCCCATACAGTGAAGAATAAGATTCTACACAATATTGATTCTGATCAGAAGTATTGGAAACACATAAGTTAACCCTTTTCTGCTCTTGAAATCATTTTAACCCATTTCCTCATATTGACGACTCTATAAAAATCACTTTGTGAAACCATTGTGATAAATAGAGTATTTGCTCCTATAGGAGCAAATGCTCTATTCATCACAATGGTTTCAAACTACAAAATTCTAAAATTTTCCTTTTCTCTAGTTAATACTCCTTTTGGGTAGATTTATTCAAAAAGCTTGTATCTAAAAATAGCCTATGAGGTAATGGGTTAAGGGACATGTAATGCATTAAAATTAGAAATACTTAGGTGCAAGAGACCGAAACAATGCAGCCACCTGCCTTAATAATTCTCTACTTTTCTTAATGCGCATTAGTAATTCTCTTGCGATTAACTGTTTTGTGAAAACTAAACATCCTTAAATATACAGTAGAACCTATCTTAGGCCTTTCCTCCATAAATGGCCTTTCTACGCCACTTTATGAAACCATCCTATAGGAGCAAAATTTAATGCTCTATTTATCACAATGGTTTCAAACTACAAAATTCAAAAGTTTTCCTTTTCTCTAATTAATGCTCCTTTTTGGTAGATTTATTCAAAAAGCTTGTATCTAAAATAGCCTATGAGGTAATGGGTTAAACTGACTTTTTGTTCATACTGCCATTACAAAAAATCTGCTGATTAATATTAATGATGTCAGTAGTTACTACATAAATACTCATCAGAAAAAAAGATAACCTTAGTGTACTCTTTTTAACCCTTAACCTCATATAAACGTGTTTTCACGCATCTGCAAACAGAATAGACCCAGATCAGACAGCTCCTATAGGAGCCGTCTGATCAGGGTCTGCTCTATTTGCTCTTGGAATTTGATAGGTTGGTTTCTTTAGTTTCTAAAATGGCTACAATGCTCCACCTTCTGTATTCATTATAACTATATTGTCCATGAATATTCATTAGGTATTGAAATTTGTAATAAACATAGAACAGGGAAAGGGCTAAAAAGATTTGCTTAACCCTTTCCCTGTTCTGGTTTAATGTAAGAAATAATGACAACATCAGTATTTAAATTATTAGTTCCATTTTAATAATATATGTATATAATTATATATCAAGGGATTTTTTTTGCTTTAACATAAACTGTAGAATCATATCTATAACATGTCAAAAGCAAACACATCAGAGTCTAATTCTGGGTCTACTCTGTTTGCAAATGCGTGAAAATGCATTTACATAAGGGAAAGGGTTAATTTGACTCTTTAGTTTGAGTTTGACAACCTGTACTGGGTAGACATATACATGATACATAAATGTTGATTGCCACTCTGAGTGAAATTTCACATAATTTAAACCATTCCTTCATATAAATGCCTTTTCAACATTTGCATAGTAGATCAAGATCACATTGCTTGCTTATGAATTTATAACAGGGTCCATGCTTATAAAGCTTTTAGTTGAGTCTGAGATCGTTCTCAAGCTTTTGATTGGTCAGATTTGAGCCTTTGGCTCAAATCTGACCAATCAAAAGCTTGAGAACTCAAATCTGACCAATCAAAAGCCTGAGAACGAAACTCAGACTCAACTAAAAGCTTTTTCTTACTCTACAGTTTCTACCAATACCGAAAAATCCTGTGTACAGATGCAACTATAATAATTCAGCTCATAAATATTCATGATGAAATTGTTTCATACATGAATATTCAAGAGGAAATCTACATGCTTACATTTGTATATTCAACAGAAAAAAGGTTAACCCTTTCCTCCAGGAAAATTTGGGCTGAGACGAAAACTTCTGTATCCAATCTATTATTCCACGGGCAAATAGAATAGACCCTGTTCTTGTTCTACTCTGTTTTCAAAGTTGTCAAAAGCTGCTATATTAGGGAAAGTATTGACCTTTTCCTTCATATAATTGCCTTTTCACACATTTGCAAATAGAGTAGACCCAGATCAGATGGCTCCTATAGGAGCCGTCTGATCTGGCTCTTCTCTGTATGCTAATAGAAATTGAAAGATCTATTTCTTTACTTTCTGATATGGCTACAATGTTCCACCTTCCATTTTTCATTATGTATATATGTTACTGTTTTGTCCATGAATAGTTAGTAGGTATTGAAATTTGGACTAAAATAGAGAAGGTCAAGGGTGAACAACATGTACACATTAACCCTTTGAATGTGGAAAGAAGTTAAATTGTACATGTATGTGCAAACAGTGTAGACTCAGATCAAAAGGCTCCTGCAGGAGCTCTCTAATCAGTATCTGCAATGTTTGTCATTCAAAAATTACTTCAGTTAAGTTTTTCACTTTCATACTGTATGGACTTTACCATTAAAGACAATGGAACATCCCATTTTGAAAAACCAGCATTATCAGGGTAAATCTCTACAGACTAAACAAAACCATTTCACAATGACAAGTTATAATATGTTTACATAATTGTCACATAAAGTTGGTAGGCCCTCTCTAAAGCAACCACTTACTGAATAAGTAGGGATGTCTTTAAAAGCGGGTGGTTGCTTATTGCTGGGCAATAGTAATGTAGGAAGCTCTTGTAGGAGCTTTCTGTATAAATTTTCATCCTGCATTAACCCATTACCTCATAGGCTATTTTTAGATACAACCTCTTTGTATAAATCTACCGAAAAGGAGCATTAACTAGAGAAAAGGATAATTTTAGAATGTTGTAGTTTGAAACCAGTGATAAATAGAGCATTTGCTCCTATAGGAGCAAATGCTCTATTTATCACAATGGTTTCACAAAGTGACTTTTACAGAGTCGTCAAAAGTTGTCAATATGAGGGAATGGGTTAAGCTACCACCTGCTATTACACCCAATAACGGGATTGTCACAGAAAGATTTTTACTGTACACCAAAATTATTTTCAAGGACTCTAATGCAATTTTTATGTCTTTTGATAGAGGTTCATATATAGAATAGTACATGTACCAACCTTGAATGCAGGGGCATTAGATGGAGCTAATGGAGTTTCATTGGGATCTAACTGGAATGGGGTCCCTTCAATCTCTCCCCATGTCATTAGCGGTGACTCATCAACCCCTGGAGCAGGAGAAGGTGTGGCAACAAACCCATACCCATTCACCTTGGGCGACTGTGGGATCTCAAATTCCTTCCCATCATGCCCTATTTTACCTGAATGCAGCATGGCTTTATCTGAGGCAGCCTGTTTAAGTACTTCCTTATTTTTCTGATTGTTCCAGGGATTAGCGATAAACCTAGTGTGTTCATGCATAATTTTACGAGGCTTCTTCTTTTTGAGTTCTAACAGCTCTGTTGTGCTGTAGTCTTCACCATCGGGCACATACATAAGGGCATTTCGGGTTCGATATTTCCATGTATCTACTCCTGCTTGCCCATCTGTGATACTTGCTTGTTCTTCAGCACTGGGTAATGCAAGTCTTCCTTCCTCTTCCTGTAAATATAGGTCAGAAACATTAATATTCAAGCTTTCAAAGAAAACAGGTGGTCATGAAATTGAATATTCAAACAACATACATGTAGGTTATTGCGATTATTTAACCCTTTCCCTCATATAAACGTGTTTTAACACATTTGCAAACAGAGTAGACCCAGATCAGACGGCTCCTAGAGTAGCCGTCTGATCAGGGTCTGCTCTGTTTGCTAATAGAATTTGATAGATATGTTTCTTTACTTTCTAACATGTCTACAATGTTCCACCTTCCATATTTCTTTATACCTATTTTGTTAATGAATATTCAGTAGGTATTGAAAGTTTGCCTAATTACAGAACAGGGAAAGGGTTAAAGAAAACAGGCTTTCCTTATCTCCTCATTCATATAAACACTTTTTCACACATTTGCAAACAGAGTAGACCCAGATAAGACGGCTCCATTTGCTTAGGACATGATGTAGATCTGATTATACAGATTTTGTCAAAGCAAAAAATTCACTTTTTACATTATAAACATTCAGCTAATAAATAATTATGATATAAATATTTCTTACATGAATACTGAACAGGTAAAGAGTTAATAGGCCTATTTTGCCTATAATACTATCACAGACCTAAAAAAAACATGTCTGAATTTCTTTCATCATCTGCTTTAACCCATTCCCGCATATTGACGCCTTTTGACGCTTCTGTAAAAGTCACTTTAAAAGAAACTTTATGAAACCTTTGTGATAAATAGAGCATTTGCTCCACAATGGTTTCAAAGCTACACAATTCTTAAAATTTCCTTTTCTCTAGTTAATACTCCTTTTTGGTAAATTTAATCAATGAGGTTAGGTCTAAAAATAGCCTAAGTGGGAATGGGTTAATAGCAAGATGACACTTAGCCCATTGAATACCTACTTTTCAAAGTGGAATGGTCCACTATTGTTTAACCTGTTACCTATTCAATATTTATTTAAGAAATAATGACATCATGAATATTTATTAGCTGAATTTTTATAATGAAATGTTTACACATGAAAGTTTGGTTTTAACAGAAACTGTAGAGTCAGATCTATTATTGTTTCACATAAAGCAAACAGAGCAGACACTCATCCTACAGGAGTCACCTGATCTGATCTGGGTGCACTTTGTTTGCAAAAGTGTGAAAAAGCGTTTTCATGAGGGAAAGGGTTAACCCTTTCCTCTATAGGCTAATTTTAGATCCAACCCCTTTGAATGAATCTAGCCAAAAGGAGCATTAACTAGAGAAAAGTAAAATGAATAATTATATTCATGCAATGAAAGGTTAACCCTTTCCCTAATCAATAATTATGCAAGAAATAATGACATAATGAATATTAATTAGATTATTTTTTATAATGGCATATGAACACAGGACGGTTTGACTCAAGCAGTAACTGTAGAAGATGTTGAATATTCATGTAAGAAATAACGATGTCATGAATATTAATAAGATTATTTTTTATAATGGCATATGAACACAGGACAGAAGCTGTAGAATCAGATCTATATTACACCATAAGCAAACAGAGCAGACCCTGATCTGGGTCTACTTTGTTTTGCAAATGCATGAAAAAGGCATTTATATGAAGGAAAGTCTTAATCAACAGAGAAATGAGGGAAGAAATTTAAACTGAAGGCATACCTTTTTGCGATTGTCTTCATTTTCATACAGCCAAGCATGCTTCTCTCTGTGTTTCTCTTCAGTCTCCTTCAAGATGACTGCAAAAGAGTCGTTGTCCTCGCTGGTGTTTTTGGACATGAAACTGTCAAGATGCTGTTTGGGGACTGTAAAATAAAACTCACAATGTAGAGGCATGTTTAAGCAGAATATTCAGTTATTGAGTTTAGAACCCACAACCAGATGACCATTCATCAGAGTTACACATAAAGGTGTATAGGCAAAGACAGACAGTTGTATGGACAAGAACAAGGCTAAATGCCTCCCACCAGACCTTACATGTATGTGGGGGTGGGGGGGGGGGGGGGGGAGAAGAAATGATGACTGTATGAATAATGTACAATGTATATTAGTTTGCCAAATTATTATAATGGGATCATGACAAAGGAACTTTTTACCATGACTCAAACGGTAGAATCAGATCTATTATTATTTCACAGCAGGTCCTGATCCAGACACTTCCTATGTGAACCACCTGATCTGGGTCTATTCTGTGAGATACATTAGGTAAGGATTTAACCCTTTAGTGTGAAAACAGGGTTTACACTGCTTTTAAATGCCAGTATATTTGTTTCCCATTATCAAACAGACAATGAGAGGAATGTTTACCGTTTTCAAAGATATACTGAGCACTTTGTTCTTTCTACCCATCTTCTCCTATATATATACATGTTTATGCAGTCAATGACTAAATACGGAAGAACCTGTCCTAGGCAGTCATTCATTTATTGAACACACAAGTCTAAACAAGAGTGTTCAGAGGAACACATGTGTCACCTGCTCACAGCTGACACAAAGACTTATTGTTAATATGAAAAAGGGAAATAACTGAAAAAATATTGATGCTAGAGTTGTGGCCCTTGTGCATGACACTTCCTCTCATCATGCTTGTTCCATGTGTGAAATTTGAAAGCTCTATAATGATTAGTTGACAGCCAAAAAAAGAAAGTGTGACGGACAGACAGACAGACAGATGGACAGACAGACGACGGAAAAGTGATCCTTAAGTGACACACTGCCTCTCGACAGGTGACACAAAAAGCAGGTGATTGCTTAATGCAGGGAGAAAGTAATGCAGAAAGCTCATATAGGAGCTTTCTGCAATACCTGCATTAAGCTAAACACCTGCCTTACCGACACATTATTAGACCTCTTTTTTCTCTCTAAAGAGGGATGTTTACCATTCTCCATGGTCTCAGGTACCTCCATCTGCTCTTGTCCAGTATCAAGACCTGTTGGTTGTCTTGCAGCCCTATCTCCATGCTCTGGGGTCTCAAATGTCGCAGGTGAAGAATCTACAAGATAACATTTTCTGCATGTGTAATTAATACATGAAATGATGACAAGTCCCTTCCACCTGACAATTCTAACTACCCATAACCCATTCCCTCAAAGGCCATTTTTAACCAATTTCTTTGAATAAATCTACTGGGGAAAAAGAAAAATATTAGAGTTGTATGGTTTTGAAACCATTGTGATAAATAGAGCATTTGCCCTCTCATTTGGGTCTACACTGTTTGCAAAGGAAATTAGTGACTAGTGTCCCGCACTGTAAGGGTTAAAAGGTATCACCAAAAAAATGGCCCCCTCTTTTATTGCTTTACTTCATGAATATACATATACAGTTGAACTGCGGTAACTCAAACTTCAAGGGACTACACGAGTTAGTTCAAGATAACAGAAGTTTGAGTCATCCGATTTCTAATATGAACGATTTCTCAAGGCCACATCTTAATACAGGTCTAAAGTAATGCTGAAATCTCCTGCAGGAGCTTTCGGCATTACTTTATACCTGTATTCAGCTGTCACATGAGTTTCTAGATATCTGTAACGATACATTTTAAAGTATTTCTGTATTCGAAGGACTAATTAATGTTTTGTTCGAAAATTCGAGTTATCCGAGTTCGAGATTTCGAAGTTTAACTGTAAATATATGCATTTGAAATATTGTCATCATGTATATTATTTAGATAAATTTTTATAATGACATATGAACACAGGTACCAGTAATTTTGGTACTGGAACAAACTGTTAACCCTTTCCCTCATATAAACGTGTTTTCACGCATTTGCAAACATCAGACGGCTCTTAGAGGAGCCGTCTGATCAGGGTCTACTCTGTTTGCTAACAGAATCTGATGGATATGTTTCTTTGCTTTCTAAAATGTCTACAATGTTCTACCTTCCATATTTCTTTATAACTATTTTGTTAATGAATATTCAGTAGGTATTGAAATTTGGCCTAAATACAGAACAGGGAAAGGGTTAAATCAATTCTATTTTTTATTGCATAAGCACACAGAGCAGATCCCTAATCAGACAGTTCCTGCTGGAGCTGTCTGAACTGAGTCTTCTCTGTTTGTCTATGAAGTAAACAAAAAGTAGTGAAGGGTCCACTTTGTTTGCAATCACGTCAAAAGGCATCTCTATCAAGTAATGGCCATTAACCCTTTCCTCCATGAATATCCATGTAAGATGTAATGACATCATGAATATACATGTACACCTTTGCAAAAAAGAGTAGACAGATGTCAGACAGCTCCAGTAGGATCCATCTGATCAGGGTCTGCTCTGTTAACTTATCAACTATGGGATAATATACAGTAAAACCTCTCTAAAACGGCCACTAAATCGTGTTAATTAGTTGGTATTTAGGGCAGGTGGCTGCTTAAAGCAAGGTGAAAGAAAAAACAGAACGCTCCTGTAGGAGCTTTCTGTTTTACTTTTACATTGCTTTAAGCAGTCACCTGCCTTTAACACAAAATACTTGATGTAATTTATAGGCTGTTATAGAGAGGTTTTTACTGTAGATCCAATTCCATAGTGTATGCCATGGCAAAAAATTCTATGTTCACTTGGCATTATAAAAATTCAGTTAATTAATATTCACAAGATCATTACCGGTATTTCTTGAATGAATATTCATGGAGTAAAGGATTACAGTAAAATCTCTCTATAACGGCCACTAAATTGTGTTAATTAGTTGGCATTTAGGGCAGGTGGCAACCGCCTGCCTTTAACACAAAATACTGAATGTAGTTTTGTGGCCGTTATAGAGAGGGTTTACTGTAATACTGATGATTTTTCACTTATATCATAAAATAATTGGGAACCAAGTAAAATGCCAAGCTACTGACAATTTGAGATGGATCTAGGCTGTTAGAACTTCCCAGTCAAGGCATAATTGGCAACAGTTTTCTGGTGAGCTAATATACAGAATACTTACATATAGATCGTCCAGTATCAGGTCTTTTGGAATATTGCATTTGCAGCTGATGCAACTTCACTAAATCGTTTTTCTCCAGAGCCTCAATATATTCACTCTGTGCCTTCATTTTGGATAAATCTGGGAAAAAGTCTTGCTCTATTATCTTCTCAACTTCCTGCAATGAAAATTAATTCTAAGTATGGTATTTTTACACTTTTTAACCCTTTACTCCATGAATATTTATATAAGAAATAATGGCACCATGAATATTAACCAATTCCCTCATAGGCTATTTTTAGATCTTACCATTTTGAATAAATCTACCGAAAAGGAGCATTAACTAGAGAAAAGGAAAATTTCAGAATTTTGCAGTTTGAAACCATAGCAATAAACAGAGCATTTGCTCCCATAGGAGCAAATGCTCTATTTATCACAATGGTTTCAATAGGTGATTTTTACAGAGGTGTACAAAGGCGTATTTATGGAGGAATGGGTTAACTAAACGGTTTCCTATGATGGTATCTGAAAACAGAAATGTTTTGTCATGAAAGAAACTGTAGAATCAGATCTATATTGTTTCATAAGCAAACAGAGCAGACTCTGATCAGATGGCTCCTATAAGAGCTGTCTGATCTGGGTCTACTCTGTTTAAAGAGGTGTTAAAAGGTGTATTAATTGAGTAAAGGGTTAATACCAAGTATTCCATCATTTTTTGAAGTACATTGTTTGTAAATGCCAGTTTACCTGTTTCCCATATTCAATGCATTAGCTTAACCCTTTCCCTCATATAAACGTGTTTTCACGTGTTTGCAAACAGAGAAGACCCAGATCAGACGGCTCCTAGAGGAGCCGTCTGATCAGGGTCTGCTCTGTTTGCTAATTTGAAAGATCTGTTTCTTTGCTTTCTAAAATGTCTACAATGGTCCACCTTTCATATGTATTTATAACTATTTTGTTAATGAATATTCAGTAGGTATTGAAATTTGGGCTAAATATAGAACAGGGAAAGGGTTAACCCATTCCCACTTAGGCTATTTTTAGACCTAACCTCCTTGATTAAATCTACCAAAAAGCAAATGCTCTATTTATCACAATGGTTTCATGAAGTGACTTTTACAGAAGCGTCAAAAGGCGTCAATATGCGGGAATGGGTTACATCTGTTAACAGTTTAAATAATAGTTCTACTGTTGAATTTTCTGACAGTTTTAACCGTTCTTCCTGTTCTAAAATAAGTGATGAAAACTCTAGTCATGATGGCTTTCAAGAGGTTGTGCTTCAAGCTAATGTGAATAAGTTAAAGGTTTACTACATAAATGCCGATTGTTGAACAAGATGAATGAACTGCATGTGCAGATTAACTTGTTGAATCCTGATGTCATTGTTATTACAGAAGTATTTCCAAAGACAGTAAACTTGTTGAACATACATAGAAATGAGTATAATATAAATGGATACATGTATACAGATGTCATGGGCCAAGTAAATGAAAACTCTAGGGGTGTTTGTATATTTGTAAAAGATTATATTCCCTGTGACTCTTGCCAGATTCTGAATGATCTTCCTTTCAATGAATAGTCCTGGTGTGAAATGAGAATACGGTAAATAAAAGGGATAGAATTTTGATAGGTGCGATATACAAAAGCCCAAATTCATCTATGGAAAATCAAGAGAAATTACTGCAAATTTTCAACATGATTTGATCAGAACTCATAAACATGTCTTTATAGTTTGGGATTTTAACTTCCCTCATATAAATTGGGAGGATTGGTCTACAACACACAATGTGAACCATATTTCTCATAGATTCATTGAAACACTCAGAGACAGCTATCTCCATCAACATGTACATGACTTTACCAGATTACGTTAAGGACAAAATGCTAGTTTACTAGATCTTGTAACAAGTAATGAGAACACTATTATCTCAAATTTGGTGTTAGTGACCATGTACATGTAAGTTTAACTTTTAATATTCGATGTTATTTGGACATACAGAATTCAGCAAAGCCTTGTGTACAAACTTCTTTCGTGGTAATTATAATGATTGTAGAGAGTATCTGTCAAAATTTATATTGACTGGTCAGAGATGAAAGACTTGGATGTCAGTGAATCTTGGAACATATTATGCATTGTGTTAACCCTTTCCTCCATAGGCTATTTTTAGACCCAACCTCTTTGAATGAATCTACCCAAAAGGAACATTTACTAGAGAAAAGTAAAATTTTAGAATTTGTGGTTTGAAACCATTGTGATATGAGCAAATGCTCTATTTATCACAATGGTTTCAAGAACAAGGTTATTACACTCCCGACTCCGAGGCGTAGAAAGGCATATTTACGGAGGAAAGGATTAAACATTTTTTTACACTTGACTCTAAGAAAGGAAAAATAAACAAACCAAGATGGATGGATTTTTATTGTCTGAGAGCAGTGAAAAAGAAATATCATGTGTGGAAAAGATTTTCTTATTCTAGAAATTACAGAGATTACGCTGAATATTGTAAACTTAGAAATAAGGCTGCAAAAGCGGTCTACTTTTCAAAGAAGAAACACGTTATATACAAACATGACAGTCCGTGAACACAACCTCAAGATTAATAAACCTAGAGCCAACAAGAACATCTGCTTGCATGTTTTTGCACACCGAGTAGTTAACAACTGGAACTCACTACCGGAATCCATATTAAATGAAAAAAATGTGGTTAGTTTCAATCAAATCCAAACTCGATACATTGTGGCAACACAAGCGTTTTTGCCTTGCAAATGTGTATTAAATTAACTATCTATTTAAATTTGTACGAAGAATAGTGCAGAGTGCCAAACCAGATCGGAGACCATGAGGTAAAACGGACATAAAGGGGAAAGACAGGCCTTAGGGACCTGATAGTTTCCCTCAAGAACTGTAGTGGACTGATGATGTGCCAGTGCATCATCTTCTTTTTTAACAGAAAGCAACGATTTATGTGAGAACATTTTCCCAGTGAAATTTCCCAGTCAAAAAACTGGAATTGGATGAACATGGATTTTTAAGTCAGATAAAATCGCATACATCTGATTTGAGGTTTTATTTGGTGGGCAGAAGTTTGCAAATTTTATGGAATTTCTGACGACTGCAGGGCTTTTTCTCTCTAAATTGGGAATGGGCCTTAGCCTGCTGATTTTGGGAAGGATTATCGCTAAAATTGCTGATTTGGGAAACAAAAAAGCTGGTGTAAGTTTGGATTTTTGGGAAAACTGCATGATTGAGAAAGGGGCCTTTTATAGGCCTCTTATAGAAGGTGAAAAACCCCTGGACTGCTAATGGGATTCCACACAAAATAATAAAGTCGACAGCAAATGTTATTGTTCTGTCTGTAAGAACACCAGAAACATGCCTATTTTAATCAATAATTTCTACAATTTTATTGACATTCTGTTACCTCAGTGTATTTCTCTTCGTCTAAAACATTCACTTTTTTCTTCTCTGGACCAATTGTACCCTTTGGTTTTGCCACCACAAGGGCTTTACTGTGTGCCTTTACGATGTCCATTATCTTCTTTGTCAGTTAACAGGACAGATATTAAGATATACCTAAGACGTCCACTGACGTTTCTCATCTGAATCTGAAAACACACTGAAAATGGCGTGTATTATTCGAAATCATCCGACACTGAGAATATTGTGGAACTTACTTCCAAGAGCATGTTACTATTCAACTAATTTAATAAAAATGTCTGTTTCCAGATCTAATAAAATATATATAAAGATAAAAAAAGAAAAGAAAACAGCGTTCGTATGTATCTGACACTTGTTTTTACAAATGGAACTTATTTCATATGTTGTTGGCCAAATCGAGTGCACCCACAAATGGCTATTATAAAACTCTGAATGAAGCTGTTACACCAAATGCGGTCAATTTACCGGGAATTTTCCTCCAAATAGTTTTATTTACAGATTGTTAACATTTTTTCCGAAGAAACAATGCATTTCCAAATCTAGACAAAGCATTTAGTTTATGTACTCATCGTTTAATCCTTTCCCTGTTCTATATTTGGACCAAATTTCAGTATGTACTAAATATCCATGGACATACTAGTTATATAATATATGGAAAGTGGAACATTAAAGCCATTCTGAAATCAAAAGAAACAGATCCATCAAAATCAATTAGCATCTGATCTGGGTCTAATCTGTTTGCAAATGCGTGAAAACACGTTTATATGAGGGAAAGGGTTAAATTCGCTGTGTCTAATCATTTCTGTTATAAAGGCACTTAATCCTTTTACTCCGTAAATACGCCTTTGTAAAAAGAGAAGACCCAGATCAGACGGATCATCAGGTTCTGCTCTGTTTTCTTATGATATAATAGAGAAATGATTCTACAGTTTCTGCCATGGCAAAAATTTCTTTATCTATGTTCTATAAAACGCCTTTTTAAGTTAGTTGTCTCTAGTTATCTCTAGTTGACACTTGTTGTCTCTGTTTAGTACCACCCTATTATAATAAAAAACCTAATTAACCCTTTCCTCTATAGGTTATTTTTAGATCCAACCACTTAGAATAAATCTACCCAAAAGGAGCATTAACTAGAGAAAAGGAAAATTTTAGAATTTTGTAATTTGAAACCATTGTGATAAATAGAGCATTTGCTCCTATAGGAGCAAATGCTCTATTTATCATAATGGTTTCAGCAGGTGACTTTTACAGATGCGTAGAAACTTTAGAAAAGGCATATTTATGGAGGAAAGGGTTAATATTCATGATGCCATTATTTCTCACATTAATGTTCATCGAGGAAAGGGTTAATCAGAAAGACTGCTGAGATGTAGCACACATTACATGTGTGAAGGCGAAACTCATCACATTCTAAAAAATCAGTCTGCTAAACTTATTGTATACATCACTTTCCTCAAAGTTCAAAACTGTCCTTTCAAGATGTCGTTCAAGCAGGTTTAGATAAGATGTGTAAATTAAAACATTTTCAAGAATAACTTCTTTAATTTCTTCACAAACCCTATGTTGTGACCACTCTTTAATTTTTGTAAGGTTTAACCTCCTTCATTCCTATAGGAGCCATCTGATCAGGGTCTGCTCTGTTTGCTTATGGTATAATATAGATATGATTCTACAGTTTGTGTCATAGCCAAAACATTCTGTGCTCATGTGCTATTATAACAATTACTCTAATTAATATCCATGGTGCCATTATTTCTTTCATGAATAGACGTATTCATGTAATAGGGTTAATTAGTATGGGTTTAAGATGAGAGATGTTAGCCCATGTTATTGGCTCATGCTATGAAGATATGAACTGTTTGTATTCTTAATCACAAATTTATTGCTAGTGTGTAAAGAGCTATTTCACCCATTCCTCCATGTAAACGTCCTTTTCAGGCCACTGAAAACAGAGTAAACCCAGATCGGATGGTTCCTGCAGAAGCCATCTGATCAGGGTCTGCTCTGTTTGCTAACAAAATTATAACAGATCTGACTTTACAGTTTTTACCAATACCAAACAATCCTGTATACATTTATATGCCTTTATTAAAAATCAGTTAATAAATATACATAATGCCGTTATTTCTAACATGAATATTAAAAAGAGAAGGGGTTAACATAATGTCTAATCAGTACCCATGCTTATAAAGCTTATTAGTTGAGTCTCAGTTCGTTCTCAAGCTTTTGATTGGTCAGATTTGAGTTCTCAAGCTTTTGATTGGTCAGATTTGAGCCAAAGGTTCAAATCTGACCAATCAAAAACTTGATAACGAACTCAGACTCAACTAAAAGTTTTATAAGCATGGACTCAGGTATATACTGTTTGCCAAGCAGGATGTTAGAATACTGAATATTCAAAGACTTAAGTGAAATAGGTGATGTCAGTGATGATACCACTGTTTATTTGCAGCATGATTTGAATGACAAACAGTAATGACACTGATCTAAGGGCTCCTGTAGGAGCCTTTGATCTGGGTCAACAGTGTGTGAAAATGCTAGGGCTATAAGAACTTAACATTGCTGCAAAGTTATGTCAATCAAAATCATGAAACATCAAGGCATGTTATGAACACAAAAAGAGCCTGAATTCACTATCTGGAGAAAATAGAAAAGAAAAGCCTGAAAACAATTAAACAAAATCTATTTTCCACATTACAACTATATATATGCATATGTAAATACAATAGAATATACCAGATTATTGAAAGGAACACATGATATACCTGAGGTGAAAGCATGACCAACAAACATAATGAGCAGAGCATATTTGACAGACGAAATAGACAGACAGATGGACAAACAGATGACAGAGAAGTGATCCTTAAGTGTCACTTTGTTTACCACAGGAACATTACACAAACAAGAGGGCCATGAGGCCCTGAAGCGCTCACCTGAGATAACCCCCGGGGTGGGGCCGTTTTTGACCCAGAAGTCATCATTTGTATAACCTTGGTAGAGAATCAAAAGGCAAATATACATGCCATTAATTAAAGGTCTAAGCCTTATTGTTTCAGCGAAAAATAATATTTTATATTTTCCTCATGAAAAACTTCCAAATATGGAAGGTATGGGCCTTATGGTTTCAGGAACGAAGATTTTTTAAGGTTTTTCTTAAGTAATTTTATGAAAAATTGATATGCCCCAGGGTGGGCCATTTTTTACTAAAAGGTCATAATTTGTACAATCTCGGTAGAGGACTATATGGTTAAGCTGCATGTCAAATATTAAAGGTATTGGCTTTATGGTTTCAGAAAAGAAGATTTTTAAAGGTTTTCCTATATAAGTCTATGTAAAACTGATAAGCCCCGGGTTGAGTGGGGCCATTTTGGCCGGGGGGGGGGGGGGGTCATAATTTTAAAATCTTGGTAGAGGACAATTAAATAATGATATATACCAAATATCAAAGGTCTGGGAATTTTAGTTTCAGAGAAGACGATTTTTAAAAGTTCTTCCTATGTGAAACTGATAAGCCCCAGGGTGGGACCATTTTGGCACGGAAGTTATAATTTATACAATCTTGGTAGAGAACCATTAGATAATGATACATACATGTACCAAATATCAAAGGTCTGGGCATTTTAGTTTCAGAGTAGAAGATTTTTAAATTAAGATTTTCCTATGAATTTAAAGTCATCTATATGGTCATGTCAGAAAAACTGGCCCCACAGCAAAGTGAATACTTCTAGCCAAAAACTTTGAATAGTATTTCGTTCCTCCTAGTCACTGATACTTAATTTCTGACAAAGTTTGGTTAAAATTGGGTTAGGGATTTCAGAGGAGGTGTCGTTTGAAAATGTGGCCGAACACTGGACGAAGGATGGAGAGCAGTCACAATAGCTCACCCTGAGCCTTCGGTTCAGGTGAGTTAAAAGTACATACAGAATCCAATTATAGTTTTCTTAATCCTTTCCCTGTTGTATTTTTTTCCAAATTTAAATACATGTTCATACTGAGTATTCACAGAAATAATATTTCAAATGAAATATAGAAGGTTGAACATTGTAGCCATTATAGAAACTAAAGAAATATCTATCAAATTCCATAATTAAGCAATAGAATCTGTAAAATTAGATTTATATAATTCCATCAAGTATTAATAAAGCAGGTCTTGATCAGACAGCTCCTACAGCAGCCATCTGATCTGGGTCTACTCTAATTTCCAAATTTCTAAAGACCTATAAAGGACATGTACAGAGAAAAAAGTTAAAAAAATAGATGAAAGAAAATTGTCTATCAAAGGTATTCAATTCAAATATTTTCACAAACATGCCCACTGAAGACACATCACTTGCACCTTGTCATATTGAATATTCATTTATTAAAGAAAAAATGACATATGATCATGAATATTTATTAGTTGATTTTCTTTATAACAGTATATGTACACAGCATTTTTTGGTAATGCTAGAAAGTTAGAAACTTTTCACAGATCTGTTTAAATTTCACAAACAAGCAAAGCAGACCCTGATCAGTCAGCTCCTAAAGCCTCCTATAGCAGCCATCTGATCTGGGTCTACTATATTTGCACAGGTGTGAAAAGGCATTTATATGAGGGAAAGTATCAAAATATTCACTTCAAAAATAGTATACAGAAATGTACTTCATATCTCATAGTTAGTAAACTGTATACACACTAATATAAATCACACATGTAAATATCAAAATTCTCCCCGAAAGCATTATGTTTACAATGGCATGTCTCAGTTACAATTTTGATTATGTTGTAATAAATGTGTATAAGAAACAAAATATACAAGAAGTATTTAACCTTTTCCTCCATAAATACGCCGCCTTTCTGCACCTCTGTAATAGTCACTTCTTGAAACCATTGTGATAAATAGAGCATTTGCTCCATAGGAGCAAATGCTCTATTTATCACAATGGTTTCAATACTACACACTTCTAACATTTTCATTTTCTCTAGTAAGTGTTCCTTTTCAGTAGATTTATTCAAAGAGGTTGGATCTAAAACTTTCTTATGGAGAAATGGGTTAAGTAAGTATGTTTAATTCATAAATAATTATACATGTACAAGAATTTATGACACTATGAGTATTAGCTTCATTTTTGGAATGTCATAATATGAACATAAAATATTTTGTCCATTGCAAAACTGTAGAATCAGATCTATGCCATTTCATATGCAACCAGAGCAGACTCTCATTAGACAGCTCCTACAGAAACCATCTGATTTAGGTCAACTGCATTTGCTTAGGTGCATCTATATAGTAAAGGGTTAACCCTTTCCATTTTCTGTATTTAGGCCAACTTTCAATATCTACTGAATATTCATCAACAAAACAGTTATAAAGAAATATGGAAGGTGTAACATTGTAGACATTTTAGTAAGCAAAGAATCAAATCTATCAAATTCTATTAGCAAACAGAGCAGACCCGGATCAGATGGCACCTCTAGGAGCCATCTGATCTGGGTCTACTATGTTTGCAAATGCGTGAAAACATGTTTGTATGAGGGAAAGGGTTAATTTGATAATTATTTTTACTGGCATCAAGAATATAAAAATATACGATACACAGAGACTCTTACAACTTACCGTTTAAAATAACGCGCGACACCACATTGCAATGGTTACAAGTAAGGATTTTACACCGGATTTTACCATTAAACAAATATCTACATACATTAAAGTTGAAAGATACTCGTTTGTGCAGCTTTTGCAATAACGACGATGAAACAATCTCTCATATATTCTATAAATGCTTTAAAACAAAATCTTTCATTAAACATGTTGAGGAAATAATTTCGAAAGGAGGAAAAAATGTACGTTTCAACGAAACGACGGTCCTTTTCGGGACAGACTGTGATAAAATTAACATCCTAGCAATGTGTCTTAAGCAATATATATATAGAACCAGACTACTTAAACAGGATATGAACCTAATATCATTTAAAAGATACCTCAAATTTACGATAGACACTAGTAGATTCATAGCAAATACTAAAGGAACAGTTGATAAATTTGAACAGGAATATGAACTGATCAACATAATATATGAAAATGCATGAGATATAAAAAGAAACTCCACGACTTCAATCTAACTTATAAACATTTCTCACCACATTTTCCATTTCGGTAAATTTACGGTTAACCGTATTAAGGTTAACCGTATTAAGGCATGTCTTTCTTCATTTTTTTTTTTTTTTTTTTTTTATGTTCTTTATGTTCTTTCTTTGTTCTAGAGGAAATGTGTTCAATCAATGGTATTAAGGCATATATTATTTTATTATATTACATAATACATATTCCCTTGCATTGGTAATATTATACGAAAGAATACTATTATATGTAATACTATGCAAAAAGTGTAAGGTGTAGAGCAGGATGGTTCCCCGACCTGCATATACCTATTACGGGGAAAATAAAATTATTGAACACAAAAAAAAACAAAAAAAAAAAAAAAAAAACATTGTAGACATTTTAGTAAGCAAAGAATCAAATCTATCAAATTCTATTAGCAAACAGAGCAGACCCGGATCAGATGGCACCTCTAGGAGCCATCTGATCTGGGTCTACTATGTTTGCAAATGCGTGAAAACATGTTTGTATGAGGGAAAGGGTTAATTTGATAATTATTTTTACTGGCATCAAGAATATAAAAATATACGATACACAGAGACTCTTACATGAATGTTCATCACAAATTGTTTTTATGAAACAAGTTTATTATAATGATATGACAAGAGTTTTAGTGAGTGTCATATTCATTATAGTAAATGAGTTTCATAAATACAATTTGTAATGAACAAGAATGTATGATTCTTTTTATCCCATAACCCTAACAAAGTGCCATGGAAAGTGAAACAGGCTATAACTGAAGGCTGTTTCTGTCATTGTTTACAAACAGCGTAGAAATACAACAGACAACGCACATGGGATGAATCGTCAACAATTGACTAAGGATTAACTGCGTCATGCATTAGTTCTGCATATTCTCTTTAAGATACCTTATTGGCTGATTCAAATAGCTGATTTGGCTTAAAAATGCACTAGTTCGATCATTTTAGCGATTTACATCACTCTGTTAATTAAGCACTCCCACCAGAGTCTCAAATTTGGACTCAAAATGTTAATGAATATAGACATAGAATAAAATTTACACCGTACCAGCAACATCACATAAAACTGGATACCAGTGGGCAGCATTTAACCCTTTACCTCATAGAGACTCATTTCATGCCTATGCAAAATAAAGTAAGTCCAGATCCTAATGAAACTATAAAGAACTGATGCTAAAGTTTTTGTCATGCCATTTGCAATGTTAATTATCAGACCCTTCACCCATTCCCTCATGGCTATATTTAGACCCAACCTCTATGAATAAATCTACTAAAAAGGAGCATTTACTATAGAAAAGGAAAATTATAGAATTGTGTAGTTTTGAAACCATTGTGATAAATAGAGCATTTGCTCCTATGGAGCAAATGCTCTATTTATCACAATGGTTTCAAATAGTGATTTTTACAGAGGCGTCAAAATTTAAGGTGTCAATATGAGGGAATGGGTTAAAGGGGATGTATTTATAACAGACCCTTATGGGATAAGTTTACTACGTTTATGCACTCTCGCATACTACTAGCAACTAACATGTACACACAAAAAATTACCGCATTCTACAGACATACATGACTGAAGTGGAACCATTCACTCTTTCGTGATATGCTGGACCCTGTTAGGGGCAGAACTGACTCATTCTGATCAAGATTTGCATAGTATGCTAATGGGATGATATAGATCTGATCCTACAGTTTCTGTCATGACCAAAAAATAATACGAAAAGGTATTTCTATGACGTAAAGGGTTAAATAAAAACCAGTTTCAAACAAAGTGGATACTGATACAACATAATGTAGGCATCCTATCTGCATATAGAGTACAGTAAAACCTCTCTATAATGACCACTAAATTACATAAAATATTTTGTGTTAAAGGCAGGTGGATGCTTAAAGGCAGGTGGATGCTTAAAGCAAGGTGAAAGTAAAACAGAACACTCCTATAGGAGCGTTCTGTTTTACTTTCACCTTGCTTTAAGCAACCACCTGCCCAAAATACGACATAATTAACACAATTTTGTGACCATTATAGAGAGGTTTTACTGTATTTGCAAAGGAAGTCACAAAATATACTTCACAGAATGGGCATGTAACTGCAACAGATTTACATTCCATATATAGGCTTTTATCCCTTTACTCCATGAATATTCATATAAGAAATATTGACATCATGAATATTAATTAGATATATAATAATTGTCATAATAGCACAAAGACACAAGAAATGTTCTCCATGGCAGTAACTGTAGAAGAATATCCATATTATATCATAAGCAAACAGAGCAGACCCTGATCAGACGGCTCCAATAGGAGTTATCTGATCTTATTCTTCTCTGTTTTGCAAAGGCGTAGACAAGCACATTTATGGAGTAAAGGGTTAAGTTTTATTACGTCTGCTCAAGTCTCATCTGAAGCAACTTTTGCTTACTCCTGATTCTTTAAAACTTTAACCTTTTCCCTGGTCTATATTTATTACAAATTTCGATTATACCTGCTGAATATTCAAGGACAAAATAGTGTAGACAACAGAGACCAAGTCTGTTTGGAGTTCAATATTTATTTTAAACCTAAAACATAGACAAATACATATAACTAATACAAACTAAATACATTAAACAATACCATACAAACATGCGATATGGCAGAACGAATATGGAAGGTGGAAAATTGTAGCCATGTAAGAAGGTAAAGAAACAGATCTTTCAAATTCCATTAGCAAACAGAGCAGACCCTGATCAGACGGCTCCTACAGTGTCAAACAGCTTAGATCTTGACGAGACACCGAAGTTATTCGGAGCATCTCATCCAGGTCCAAGTCATTTGTAAATGCTGTAGTGTAGAGCTCTATTGCCACTCACAGCATAGCTCCGCCTCTTTAAGTTAATTACCCACTGGCCCTCTCTGATAGCGTTTTAGGCTGGGGACAGTTTAGTTGTAGCATTCTTATAGTGTGTATTAACCATGTAGCTAGACCAATAATTAAACTGTTCAACTGTTCTTCCTTCTGTAAGCCCTACTACCACGCGGACATAACAATTAAATGCCAGATCAAGGTTAGCACAATAAGTGTTGATTATTTATATAGATATATGCTTGATACTTGTATTTAACCATTTCCCTGTTGCATATTCATGTAAGAAATAATGACATCATGAATATTTATTAGCTGAAGTTTTATAATGGCATATGTACACAGGAGTTTCTTGTATTGGTAGAAACTGCATGTAGAATCAGATCTATATCATTCCATAAGAAAACAGAGAAACATGATCGGACAGCTCCTTCAGGAACCATCTGCTCTGGGTCTACTCTGTTTGTAATGGCATGAAAAAACTTTATATAAGGGAAAGGGTTAATGTGATTCATTTTTCCTTGCATGAACATAATTTTGATGTAATTGTTTGTTTCTGATTTGGTTAAAACACATATTCTAAAACCAAAACTATACTCAATGTATTGCATAAGTATCAATATAATATCATATTTGAGGATTTACTACTTTTTTCTAGCTTGCAATTTATTGAGCTTATAGTAGAATCCTTGATTCTTCATCAGTTCACTGTGTGTGCCTTCCTCTGTGACCACTCCATGTCGTATTACACAGATCTTGTCTGCATTCTGAACTGTAGACAGTCGATGGGCAATGACAATACTGGTACGACCTTCCCTGGCCTTGTCTAAAGCTTCTTGTACAATCTGGAAAAAGACAAATAATTTTTTGTCGGACAAAAGATACAGTACGACCAGATCCCATGTATATTCACTCTCTTTGAACTCTTTGAATAATGAATATTCAAAGTAGACTGCCCACAGGGGGCCATTTCGTGGGTCTACATGGTCTAAAAAGTCAAAAAAAATGATTGGGTCGATTTAGTGTTATATTATATAACACTAAATCGACCCAATCAATTTTTTTGACTTTTTAGACCATGTAGACCCACGAAATGGCCCCCTGTGAGACTGCCCATTTACTTCATGAATATTCATGTAAGCTATAATAATGTCATAAATATTAATTAGTTTATAAAATGGTAACTGCTCATGAACAGACTTAATAAAACTGAGTCAGAAATACTTAAATAGCTCTTAGCTACTAGTTCAACCACTACGGGCCTTTATCAAAGATCATCATGTCAAATACAAGTCACATTTTTTGTACATGCATCCAGCCATAAAATCAAAGAGAATAATGCTGGATCAAGAAAGATTCAAGATTATTCTACAAAAGCCATGCTGTATCTGCTCTGTTCAAAAAGGTGTTAAGATGAACCTTTATCTGGTAAAGAGTTAACCCTTTCCTCCATAAATACGCCTTTCTATGCCTCTGTAATAGGCACTTATTGAAATCATTGTGATAAATAGAGCATTTGCTCCAAAGGAGCAAATGCTCTATTTATCACAATGGTTTCAATACTAAACAATTCTAGTATTTTCCTTTTCTCTAGTAAATGCTCCTTTTGGGTAGATTCATTCAAAGAGGTTGGGTCTAAAAATAGCCTATGGAGGAATGGGTTAAATCTCACATTTGATCTGTTTTTTATTTCTTTACTAAAAATATAATTAAAGTGTTAACCCTTACAATGCAGGACATAAAGTCACCAATTTCCTTCGCAAACATTGTATACCCAGATGAGAGGGCTCCTAGAGGAGCCCTCTCATCAGGATCTGCACTGTTTGTCATGTTACACTTTGCTTTAGAAATATCCTTAAATATTCACCATAAACTTGACCTGTTTGAACATTTTCCAAAAAATTGGCTTTACCTTCTCACTCTCTGTGTCCAAAGCGGACGTCGCCTCATCCAGCAACAGTATCTGTGGGTTCCTGACAAGAGCCCGGGCGATGGCTACTCTCTGTTTCTGACCTCCACTCAGCTGGGCTCCTTTCTCTCCAACATTGGTGTCATAACCCTGAAAGTTAAACCCGAAATGATCGGTAATTGAACTGCTAGCAGAGCAAAAGATAAAGGTGCATACTCAAATACTAAAATTGTTATTTCTCCCCCAAATCCTATGTTCATTGTTGTGACCATGGTTACCATATAGGTAAGTAGTAAATGTATACAAGTAACATTACAGTTACGTTTTTACTGGATAGAGACACCTTTTGATATCTTTGCAAACCGAGTAAAGCCAGATCGGACAACTCTTGTAGCAGCTGTCAGATCAGTGTCTGCTCTGTTTGCCTACAAATTATCTAAGATCTGATTCCATACCATTTGTCAAAGCAATATATTTGCTTGTTTTGTATAGCATTATCAGAAATTAATAAATTAATATGCATTGTGGCTGGAATTTGTAGAATCGAACCTATATATCATATAAGGAAACAGAGTAGACCCTGACCAGATGGCTCCTACAAAACTACAATCAATTCCTGGTTGCAATGAGATATTTGATAATTTAGTTTGCAACGAGATATTTGATAATTTTGCCACTTCAGACTTTCAGATATAAGTTACAGTAAACCCCTCAAAACCTCTAGGAGTTTTCTGCATGACTCTCATCCTGCATTAAATCATTCCCTCATAGGCTATTTTTAGATCCAACCACTTTGAATAAATCTACCGAAAAGGAGCATTAACTAGAAAAAAGGAAAATTTTAGAATTTTGAAGTTTGAAACCATTGTGATAAATAGAGCATTTGCTCCTATAGGAGCAATGCTCTATTTATCACAATGGTTTCAAGAAGTGGTTATTACAGAGACGTAGAAAGGTATATTTATGGAGGAAAGGGTTAAGTCGCCATCTTCCTAAAAGTATCTAAATTCTTTTCTGCTAGAAGTTTGGTTTAGAGAGGTTTTACTGTGTATACAGACAATGTTTGATAATCATTTTGCTACATGCTGTCTTGTTAGTTCTCATTACAAAGCCCTCTTGTATGTAGTTTCTAATGAGTACTAACAAGGGTTTGTAGGAAAATAAAATAAAATGTACTTGGATATCTCTTTTAACCCTTTCCTCCATATAAACACATTTTCATGCATTTACAAACATTTACACATTTGTAAAAAGAGTAGACCCAAATCGGATAGCTCCTATAGCTCCTGTGTTTGCTAATGAAATATAATAGATCTCTTTCTTTACTTTCTAAAATTTCTACAATGTTCCACCTTCCATACTTCATATAACTATTTTGTCCGTGAATATTTAGTAGGTATTGAAATTAAAAATAAACATAGACAAGAGGGCTATGAGGCCCTGAAGCGCTCACCTGTTATAACCCAGAAGCGGGACCATGTTTGACCCAGAAGTCATCATTTGTACAACCTTAATGGTAGTGAACCACAAGGCAAAGCAGCATACCATTTATTATAGGCCTTAGACTAATGGTTTCAGAGAAAAATAATATTTTATATTTTTCCTATGAAAAACTGATAAGCCCAAAGGCAGGGGCCAAGTTTCGCCCAGAGGTTGGGGTCGTAAGTTGAACATTTTTGGCAGAGGACCACAAGGCAAAGCTACATATTTGTAGAGGTCCATTAGATCATGTTACAAACCAAACATCAAAGGTCTAGGCCTTACAGTTTCAGAGAAGAAGATTTTTAAAGATTTTCCTTCGAAAAACTGATAAGCCCTTGGGCAGGGCCAATTTTGGTCCAGGGGTCATAATGTGAACAACCTTTCATTCCCCCTAGCCACTGATGCTTCTGACAAAATTTGGTTAATATAGGGTCAGCGGTTTCAGAGGAGATGTTGTTTGAAAATAAGGCTGGACGCCTCGTGGTCACAATAGCTCATCCTGAGCCTTCGGCTTTGAGCTAATAAGAGAAAGGGATAAAGTGAACAGTAAGCTTTTGACTTACATCAGGCAAAGATGCTATGAACCCGTGGATGTTGGATTTACGAGCAGCCTCAATGATGTCTGCCATTGGCACATCTCTGAAGTTGTCCCCATATGCAATGTTTTCTGCAATACTTCGGTCAAACAAGATTGGTTCCTGGGAAACGATCCCAATCCTTGACCTCAGCCACTGGACATTTAGGTTCTGAATGCTGTTAGGGCCAACTAACTACAAAAAAGTTATAGAAGTGCTTAATGAAAACTCTTTTCAAAACTGCTTTAGCTACAATCTTAACCTTTTTCTTCATATAAACGTGTTTTCACACATTTGCAAACAGAGTAGACCCTTATCAGATGGCTCCTGTTGGAGCCGTCTGATTAGGGTCTGCTCTGTTTGCTAGTGGAATGTGAAATATCTGTTTCTTTACTTTCTAAAATATCTACAATGTTCCACCATCCATATTTCATTATAACTATTTTGTCCATGAATATTCAGTAGGTATTGAAATTTGGAATAAACATAAAACAGAGAAAAGGTTAAGAGGGAACACCAACTCACCCTTGCAAACAATCTGGATCCAGATTAAATGCTGAGAAAAATCAGCCTTGAATCAGGTTCAATACTGTTTGACTGTCTGATCATGTTTTATTTTGAGGAAAGAAAAGAAAATCTACTTCTTAACTCTTTGCACGCTAGCGGCGAAACTGTATTTACCTATGCAAACAGTTTGGATCCAGATGAGACGCCGCATAATGCGGGGTCTCATCAGGATCCAAACTGTTTGTCACCCTGACCATATCTTTGCAAAGAAATGAGAGAAAGTATATTTTAAGAATTGAAGCAGACGACAATTGTTGCAGATGAAAAAATTTATTTAGTGTGCAAAGAGTTAACCCACTCCCTCATATTGACACCTTGTGATGCCTCAGTAAAAATCAATTTTTGGAACCATTGTGATAGATAGAGCATTTGCTGCATAGGAACAAATGCTCCCTTTATCACAATGGTTTCAAAACAGCACAAATCTAATATTTTTTCTTCTTTCTAGTAAACGCTACTTTTATATAATGAATGTAGAATAACAGATTAGGATATTGCTAGTGTGCCAAAGGTTATGTGACCTACCACTTTGCCCCCATCCTCTGGATCATAGAACCTCTCTATCAGCTGGACAGTGGTACTTTTGCCACAGCCAGAGCTGCCCACCAAAGCCACTGTCTGGCCAGGAGACACAGTAAGGTTTAAGCCATCAAGCACTTGGACTTCAGGTCTTGATGGATATCGGAATTTGACGTCCTTGAATGTGACAGCACTGTTGGACTCGCTCTGAGGAAAAGTTATTGGTGATGTATTATACTACAACCATTTTAGCAAGGCATCTCAAAACGAAGTACAAATAATACTTCCTCTTCTACTGTCAATAAAAACAAAACTGCAATATTATTATTATACAGTAGAACCCCTCTTATGCGACCACTTAATGAATAAATATGGGAGTCTTTATAAGCAGGTGGTTGCTTAATGCAGGACAAAAGTAATGCAGAAAGCTCCTAGAAGAGCTTTCTGCATCACTTTTGTCCTGCATTAAGCTACCACCTGCATCTAGCACCCAGAATTATACCTCTTTTAGGTGGTCGCATTAGCAGGGTTTTACTGTACTTATACTATTACTAATGCTACTGCTACCACTATTACTACTATTGCTACCACCACCACTACTACCACCACCATCACTACTACTACTACTACTACTACTACTACTACTATTACTACTACTACTACTACTGCTACTACTACTATTAAAGGAGTTGTTCTTGAAAATGTTTAAATTTACACATCATATATCTGGACCTCTGTTTGGTGTCCAAAGTGGTTATATCATCATTGTCATTAACAAAGTGGTTATATTATCATTGAATTTCAATCATTTAGCTCCTTACTGCAGTAGTTTTGAATTCCAGTTGCACAATGCTGACCAAATGGATTATGGTAAAGCGATGGTTCTCCTCTGATACTCTTCTGTGCCTAAACAATGTGCATCAAGGGTCTTCCTCCACCTGTGACAAGCTGAATAAAGCTAATTAACTAACAGCCATACTGTTGAGGTGACAGAAAACTTCTTAATCTGAGTTCATTCTCAAGTATCTGATTGAAATTAGACTCAGACTCAGATGTTTCATAACCACAAATCATGATGACTGATAGTTAGAGCTCATGTAAAGGAAGAAAATAAAGATATAGCTACCCTTCTTACCTCTCCTGGTTGTAAACCTTCTTCTGAGTCAGGGTTAATTGAAGGCTTGCTATCCAGAAGCTTGAATATGTGCTCTGCAGAAGCCTGGGCTTTGGCTGCATCAGGGGCAAAGGAACTGGCTTGTCCGAGGCCCATGGCACCAAACACAATCGCTGAGAAAACTCTGCAGTCAACAGTGACACATACAGTTGCATGAAACTGACAGTAACACATATGAAACAAATTGTGACACATACAGTTGTATCATACTGGCAATGACATATACAGCTGTTTGAAACTGACAGTGACACATACATCTGTATGATACTCAACATGACAGTGACACACACATTTGTATGTACTGACAGTGACACATACATTTGTATGATACTGACAGTGACACATATATTTGTATGATACTGACAGTGACACATATATTTTTATGATACTGACAATGACACATATATTTGTATGATACTGACAATGACACATATATTTTTATGATACTGATAATGTGGATGTAAACTCTGGAAAATTATTTGTGAAGTAAACAATGGTGACCTTGATCCGATCCTTCTGGATCTCTTGGGTCTGTCTACACTTGTTTGCATAATTGTTTTATGTCCTTTTCCAGGGTCCATGCTTATAAAACTTTTAGTTGAGTCTGAGTTCGTTCTCAAGTTTTTGATTGGTCAGATTTGAGCCTTTGGCTCAAATCTGACCAATCAAAAGCTTGAGAACTCAAATCTGACCAATCAAAAGCTTGAGAACGAACTCAGACTCAACAAAAAAGCTTTATAAGCATGGACCCAGATACACTAACAAACATGGACTCAGTGTAAAATTAAGCAAGAATCCAAACTGTTTGACAATATTTCTCAAAAGAAGTAAAAGAATAAATAACTTAGAGAATATTTCATGCAACAATTATTTAGAATGAAACAGCTATGGAATTTCACTTTTGATGATTCAATGTAAAGTATAGATCCTCTAAAGTGACCACCTAAATAATGTATAATTCTGGTCCTTAGAGGCAGGTGGTAGCTTATAAAGACTTCTTTTAAACACAATAACGTCTATTCAATAATCACAATAACGTTAAGTCACTTAAGATGGGTTTTACAATATTTCACCAAAATCTTCAGTTCCAAAACTAGATTTTCTTACTTGTCCCTTTTTAACTCTTTGCACTCTAAATAATTATCATAACCAAATTTTGCTGTTCACTACAGAGTCTTATAGTGGAATTTTTCGATCATTTTTCAAATACCATTATTAGAGTGTTAACCCTTTACTCCATAAATATGCCTTTAGATACGCCTTTGCTAACAAAGTAGACCAAGATCTGACAGTTCCTAGAGGAGCCGTCTGATCAGGGTCTGCTCTGATTGCTTATGAAAATACAAATGATATAGATATAATTCTACAGTTTCTTCCATGACCAAACTTCCTGTGTTTATAACAAATTACATGTAATCTAATTAATGTTCATAATGTCATTCTTTCTTTCATGAATATTTATGGATCGAGGAAAGGGTTAAACAGTTTGAATATTGATGAGACACTAATAGCATCTCATAATTCGAGGGCTTGGTGCAAAACTATTCTAACTCCGTGAAGGAGTTAGAATAGTTTTGCACCAAGCCCTCGATATGGAACTATTCTGTTTGCGCAGGTAATTACTATTAACCCATTCCCGTATAGGCTATTTTTAGATCCAACCTCTTTGAACAATTCTACCGAAAAGGAGCATTTACTACTAAAAAGGAAAATTTTAGAATTGTGTAGTGTTGAAACCATTGTGATATTTATCACAATGGTTTCACAAAGTGACTTTTACAGAGGCGTCAAAAGGCGTCTATATGCGGGAATGGGTTAACTATTTATCACTAGCATGCAAAGAGTTATCCCTATCTCTGTTCAAAATTTAATTATTTCTGTACAAAATAATGACATCATGAATATTTATTACAGTAAAACCTCTCTATAACGGCCACTAAACTGTGTTAATTTGTTGGTATTTAGGGCAGGTGGCAGCTTAAAGCAAGGTGAAAGTAAAACAGAACGCTCCTATAGGAGCGTTCTGTTTTACTTTCACCTTGCTTTAAGCAGTCACCTGCCTTTAACACAAAATACTTGATGTAATTTAGTGGCCGTTATAGAAAGGTTTTACTGTAGCTGATTTTTTATAATACCATAATGTACACAGGATCTTTTGGTATTTGTAGAAACTGCAGAGTCAGATCTATCTTATTTCATTTGCAAACAGAGTAGACCCAGATCAGACGACTCCTATAAGAGCCATCTGATCTGGGTCTACTCTGTTTGCAAATGTGTGGAAAAGCGTTTATATGAAAGAAAAGGTTAAAACATGGCCAGTTGTTGTTGTTGCTTAGTATTTCTCTCCAATGTCTGGAGAACCGTGACGTACTCCGTCTCGTAAGTAGTTCAGGGTGTGGTCTCTAAAAATTTGCACCCCACCACTTAATACACAAAAGAAGGTATATAATTATATTTAAGAAATAATAAATTCATACCAGTGTTTTATCGTGCAATCGAACACTGGTAGGAGTTGAGATGCGTATTAATTAAATCACGAGGCCGATAGGCCGAGGGATTTAATTATTAGCATCTCAACGACTACCCGTGTTCGATTGCACGATAAAACACTGGTATAAATTTATTATTTCGATTCTAACACTTCAATTTAACTATAATTTGCACCGCCACAATGGCACTACGTTTCTTGTCGTACGAATTTTCGAAGCCATATTATGTCACGTTAAGCTGTTTCAGCGCGTGCAGTGTTTTATTGAGAATTCAAACATAGATACGTCCCTTCTTTGTTTATGTAGATGTGTGCGCGAGGTGTGTTAGAATTATGCCTAATATCTCAGTGTTGAAAATGTTATAACAGACAATTTTATGCAGTAGAGAACCTAGAAGGTTGGAATTATGAGGGACACATAAACGTGGGGATACAGACTCAGACGACATTGAATGAGATGTTTCTTTTCCAGCAGCACTTTCAGTGCCTGGAAAATAGAACCATTTTAGAATGTTACATGAATAGCAATTACTATGTATAGGGAGTTGAGTTAAAGAATATCGATTGCTGGCATGAGAATACATGCAGGAGAATATATAGACATACATGTATCTAGCTCTCCTCAGTTAAAACTTTACTTGTAACAGGAATTAAATAGTAGGAATTAAACTGATAGATACCAGTTAGTCATAAATGGCATGAGGATTCATACCGGATATAATGTGAAGGTGACTCACTGAACCCTGTTGCCATATATATGTATCATTTCGGCCAGTATGTCACACAATTTGATACTGATGAGAAATAAAGTTTCTTGGTATGTCTAGTCCTAATTTGGATCCAAAATATTGTAGATGTCTGATCACCGATTATGCTAAGGATAAGAATAAATTTCTTACTTGAAGACTTCCAAGAAATCCAGTTCACCGTCCTTTACCAAGTGGGCGCCATAGTAAAACGAGCCTGCGTATGCGAAGAACAGCGTCGCTTGCGAAATTGAAAATGCTATTGCAACAACATGTGCCTTCAGCTTTGCCTGTCTATAGGGTGTTTCTAACTCATTTGAAAACTTTTCAATGAAAGTTTTCTCTTTCGTCAGTGATGCCAAAGTCCGAATATTTTCAATGGACTCAACTGCAACCTAAAGTAATTAATAAAATTAACCCTTTACCCATAAATACACCTTTTAACCCTTTGCTTGCTGTTCACGTCAATATACATACCTGTAAATAGTGAAGACCCAGATGAAACAGCTCCTGCAGGAGCTGTCTCATCAGGGTCTGCACTATTTACAAGTTGATTGGGCAACCAATGCACTCCACAGCAGTGATTGCACAGCGATATACTTGTACACAGTGAAGATATACCGGTATGTAATTATACAACATGGCATGGGTAAAGAAGGAGAAATGTGTTTTAAAATTCAGCAAGAGAAGGGTTAATATCATAAGCAAAATGAGTAGACCCAGATCAGATAGCTACAGCAGAAGCCTTATCATCAGAGTCTACTCTGTTTGATATGATGCTTTATTTTTTCCTATGTCAAACATTCTCTTGCTCAAATTGACTTAATAAAAATTCATATTCTTGATGTCATTATTAAATTTTCATATAGTAAATTATTAAAAGAACTTTCTTTCATTTTTCAAAAATCAGTAATCACATTGCTTTATAATATCAAAATCTTTATTTGCACACATTATAGATCCACATGAAATTACATCAAGTATTTTGTGTTAAAGGCAGGTGGGTGCTTAATGCAAGGTGAAAGTAAAACAGAACACTCCTATAGGAGCCTTTCTATGCCTCTATAAAGTCACTATTTGAAACTATTGTGATAAATGCTCTATTTATCACAATGGTTTCTAAACTACACAATTCTAAAATGTTCATTTTCTCTAGTAAATGCTCCTTTTCGGTAGATTTATTCAAAGAGGTTGGGTCTAAAATAGCATATGGAGGAATGGGATAAGCATACAAAGCAGACACTGATCAGACAGCTCCTACAGCAGTTGTCTAATCTGTCTAAGTTGTCTAATCTGGATCTACTTTGTTTTCTAAGGTGAAATAAGTCGTATTTATCAAGTTAACCCTTTACCTGATAGAAGCGGCTTTTAGCGTGTTTGATTTATTCCTCCGCTGAAGAAAATAGTTCGAATTCATACAGTCATGAACATATTGCATAATAAATATTTTCTATATCCTAGTAGGTGGTAGCTTAAAGCAGGCTGAAAGTAAAGCAGAATGCGCCTTAAGGCGCATTCTGCTTTACTTTCAACCTGCTTTAAGTGGTCATATGTCTTCAAAACTAGAAACAGGCTATTGGGTAAAGGGTTAAGGATTAAATGTTGATAACAGAGTATCAAATAAAGTAGACCGTGATCTCTTTTGGGAACAGTTTGAGTCCATGCTTATAAAGCTTTTTAGTTGAGTCTGAGTTTGTTCTCAAGCTTTTGATTGGCCAAAGGATCAAATCTGACCAATCAAAAGCTTGAGAACGAACTCAGACTCAACTAAAAAGTTTTATAAGCATGGATGCAGATCTGGGTCCTATCTATTTGTCTTAGTTTGTCCGGTCAAATATTTAGGCAAATTATGGCAACAATACCTTGAATAGGAATCAAACCTACAGTTTAATGCTATGGCGACACATTCTTATGACCATGTGCTAGTATAACAATTAATCTAATTAATATTCATGATATCATTATTTCTTACATGAATATTCATTGAGTACAAACCTTGATTACCATACCATGCGTAACCTGACTAAAATTTACATAGTAACTCTTCATCTCATCAGGATCCAAGCTGTTACACACCGACTGTCATTCAAAAACATGAATGAATCAAAAGTATGAAAGTATGAAAAAATGCCTCCTGATCAGAAATTTAGCTGAAATATTTTTTTACAGACATCATGAATATTAATTAGATTAATTTGTATAATTGCATATTAACACATGAAGTGAATGTTTGCCAAATCAAAGACTAGAATCCAATCTATATTATTCCAGAAGCAAACAGAGCAGACCCTGATCAGACAGCTCCTCTAGGAGATGTCTGCATGACTTTCACCCAGCATTAAGCAGCCACCTGCCTACAAAGACGTAATTCTTCATTTATCCAAATTTCGCAGAACTGAGTTTTCACTGTACTGAGTTTTTTATATGAGCACAGGAAATTTTGGCCATGACAGAAATTAACAAATCAGATCTGTATGATTCTATAAGCAAACAGAGCTTACCTTGATCAGACAGCTCCTCACAAGAGCCAACTGATCTTGGTCTACTCTCTTTTCAAAGGCATGAAAACGTGTTTTTTCAATGAGGTATAGGATTAAACTTTCAGGAAATGATGGTTTAAAAAGTGACCTTTCCCGCAGCCTCCAAGGCCTTTCTGTTTTTGCCAGCTGCTCCAGTTTGCATAGTCATCATTAATGCTCCACCCACAAATATCATCGGGATGAACAGCAGAGTTACCAGCGTCAGCTTCCAACTGTACACAAATGCGATAGTCAGACCACAAATCATTCCACTAAGGGACATGACTGTTGTTCCTACACGAACACCAGCAGCCTATGGATTTCCAAAAATTGACAACGAGATAAGATTAGTGTTGATAAAAGAAAAAATAAATAAATGATAAATGATTTTTTGAATCTGGAAAAACATAATAATTATGTGTAAAAGCATGAGGAAAGCCATCTGCAGATGTATTTTAAAGGGGACTTTTGCTGCTAGTGGCAAATATGTGATTGCCTATTCAAACAGTTAGAAGCCATATGAGATGACAAATAGGTTGGCATCTCATCAGGATCCAAACTATCTGATGCTGTGATTATGTATCTTGAAAGAAAAGACAATTTTATAGATGATACGACATGGTAGAGAAAGCCTGTTAAGCCTTCATATCTATAATAATAATAATGTTTTAGGGACACCAACTTGTAAATGTACGATAATTATTTCCTTTACCCATTCCCTTATATTGATGCCCTTTGACACATCTGTAAAATCATTTTTTGAAACCATTGTGATAAATACAGCATTTGCTATTAATCACAATGATTTCAAAATTCACAGTTCCAAGAAAATGCTCCTTTACAGTAGATTAATATTCAGAGGTTAGGTCTAACATTAGCTTATGACACCTCTGTATAAAATCACTTTTTGTGATAAATAGAGCATTTGCTATTAATCACAATGGTTTCAAAATTCACAGTTCTAAGAGTTTTATTTTACCTAGAAAATACTAGTTAGGTCTAAAATTAGCCTATGAGGGAATGGATCTAAAATTAGCCTTTGAGGGAACGGGTCTGAAATTATCCTTTGAGGGAATGGGTTAATGTGATGAATAATCATTCCTGATACTACCTTTTATGAATGTTAATTCATTCTTGAACTAAAACCAGAAAAAAACGGAACCTTACGCCTTGGACTTGTGAGGCATCTGTTGCCAGTCGAGTGGTCAATGCTCCAACACTATTGTCATGATGGTCAAAGTATGCCATGTCCTAGGAAGAAAACCCAGAAAAAAATACTGACAAACAGAGTAAAATACAAAGTACTGGTTAGTGCTGAATACTGTTATAGAGAAAGAAATGTGGAGTAAATCAATAATACACAGTATTAAATAATATATTGAAAGTCTGAATACTAATAAATAGCAAAATAACTGACTTTTATTTTAAATTCTTTTATCTATAGCTCTGATGTAGACATTTGGGAAGAGAACAAGATTACATATTTTTGACAATTGACCTTTCCTTCATATAAATGCCTTTTCACGCATTTGCAATCAGAGTCAAGGCAGATCAGATAGCTCCTATAGGAGCAGCTTGATCAGGGTCTGCTCTATTTGCTTATGGTATAGTAAAGATCTGATTCTATTGTTTCTGCCTGAACCAAAATACTCTGTGTACATATGCCACTATAAAAATTCTGCAAATAAATATGTGTGATGTCATTATTTCTTACAGGAGAATTAACCCTTTCCCTGTTCAATATTTATTCCAAATTTCAATACTACTGAATATTGATGGACAAGGTAATTATAATGAAATATGGAAGGAGGGACACTATAGCCCTTTTAGAATCTAAAAACAACAGAGCTATCAAATTCCATTAGCAAACAGAGTAGACCCTGATCAGATGGCTCCTACAGGAATCATCTGATCTGGGTCTACTCTGTTTGCATGTGTGAAAATGCGTTCATATGAAGGAAAGGGTTAAACTGGGAAAAGGTTAAAACAGAACATACCTGTCTCAGTAGAGCCTGAAATGATAGGGATCGCAGTCTCAGCGTTAGGTACTCCCCAGACCTACCAAACATATACCCCTGAAAAATAATGTACATGATACATGTACAGTAAAACCTCTCTATAACGACCACTAAATTACATCAGGTATTTTCTGTTAAAGGCAGATGGATGCTTAAAGCAAGGTGAAAGTAAAACAGAACGCTCCTATAGAAGCGTTCTGTTTTACTTTCACCTTGCTTTAAGCAACCACTTGCCCCAATTACCAACTAATTAACACAATTAAGTGGTCATTATTGAGAGGTTTTACTGCAAATGCAAAACTAACTTTGTAAACACAGTTTAGGTGTAGATGACACCTTGGGTAACTCAGTGTCTCCAATCATGTTTATGTATGCCATCTGATCCAGAGCCAAATGCTTCAACATGCTACAACTACAGTAAAATCTCTCTAAACCAGACATTAAATTTAGTATAAATATCTGTCTTGAAGACAGGTGGCAGCTTAATGCAGGGTGAAAGTCATACATAAAGCTCCTCTAGGAGAATTTTGCATGACTTTCACACTGATTAAGCAGCCACCTGTTTGATTTTTTTTTGAACAGTGAACTTGTTTGGTAAACCAGAAGAAGGCATTTTGTTTACATGCTCGTCACGTTTGTTTTGTGATTGTTGATTTAAATATTATTTTTTTTGTAGAAAGCGTTTATTTCTATTTTCATTTAGTTTGCCTTGGTAACAAATATAAATTTAAAGAATATACATGTACATATTTATTAGCCTTTAAAATATAAAACAAAGACTTACTTGTACATCTGTACATCATTACAAGTTTATGAACTCAAGACCAATGAGGCTGCGTTAACGGTTATATGACCGGCTGTATTATATGACCTTATTAACTGCCTCCCATCAAGCTCGACTGTATTGTTTTAACCTTTAACCTGCTGAGCAGAATTTTTCACTTACTACATTTTCAAACTTCAAGCTATAATCAATTTGTCTACTAAAATACAATCAGGGTGTCAAACAGTTTGGATCCTGATGAGACGCCGAGTTACTCGGCGTCTCATCTGAATCCAAACTGTTTACAAAGGTAATCCCTTATCCGCCCGCAGCAGGCTAAAGGTTAAGTTCCTGCAAGGTCAAAACTGTCTGTGCTGATGTGCCATTATAAAACTCTATTAATTAATTGCATGACATTATTATATCTTGCTTAACTCTTTGCACGCTAGTGGCGAAACTGTGATTACCTATGCAAACAGTTTGGATCCAGATGATGCGGCGTCTCATCAGGATCCGAACTACTTGTTATCTTGACCATATTTTTTGCAAAAAATGAGAGAAAGTTTATTTTCAGAATTGAAGCAGACGACAATTGTTGCAGACGAAAAATTACTTAGCGTGCAAAAAGTTAAATATTCATGCAGTATAGGGTTAATTGCAACACAAGTTGGTTGATATTGTTTTATGTACCTGCAAGGTGTTTGAGAAGAGAGCCAATACTCCAATACCAACAAACAGAAGCGTGTAAAGCCTTATATCATCCCTCTGTTTGTCCAAATCCGGCTCCGCAAATACCTACAAAAAGCAGAGTTATAATTCTTGTCTCCACAGGAGCAAATGCTCTGTTTATCACATTGGTTTTACAGAACTGCTTTTTTTTTCATATTTTCTTGTAAATTCCCTTTTCAGTAGATTTATTGAAAAGGGTTGGGTCTAAAATAACCTTTAAAGGGAATGGGTTAAGACCCAAAATTTAAATTTTTTCAAAGGTCATTTAACCTTTTCCCTCATATAAGCACATTTTCACGCATCTGCAAACAGAGTAAACCCAGATCAGATGGCTACTATAGGAGCCATCTGATCAGGGTCTACTCTGTTTGCTAATGTAATTGAATAGATCTGTTTCTTTAATACTTTACCTTCCATATTTCATTATAACTAGGTTGTCCATGAATATTCAGTAGGTATTGAAATTTGGAATAAACATAGTTCAGACTCTTTTTAATGTACTGACCCCAATGATTTCTGAGAAGATGAATGCAAACACAGGCATGAGTGAGCCATTGATCAAAGCTCCTAGACTGCCAAGAAGGATCAGGTACCACTCAGAGGCATTCATTCGTAAAATTCGCTTCCAGGACGAACTTGGTTTTTCCTCTTCCTTCTGCAAAGAACAATAAGAAAAACTGAACGGGTACTCTTTCAGCCCTAACCCTTTCCCTCAAAGGCTATTTTTAGATCCAACCTCTTTGAATGAATCTACTGAAAAGGAGCATTTACTAGAGAAAAGGAATTTTTTAGAATTTTATGATTTGAAACCATTGTGATAAATAGAGCATTTGCTCCTATAGGAGCAAATACTCTATTTATCACAATGGTTTCAACAGGTGACTTTTACAGAGGCGTAGAAAGGTGTATTTATGGAGGAAAGGGTTAAGTAACGTCTAAACATATTTATCTGCATCATTTCTATTAAGTGTTTAAATCTTTCTTTCTCTTAGGAGTCACACACTTTTATGCAAATTTCATTGAAAAAAATGTGAAAAGTGTGGAAAATATAATCTTTTCATTAAAAGCCAAACACTGTTTCTCCCATTTCCTTTCAAAAACTAAGTACTGTAACCGCAGTTCAGACAACTTAGATCCTCCAATGAGACGGTGAACTGCAATCAGTGCAGCCCCTTTTCTGATGATTTTAACCCTTTCTTCCATAGGCTATTTTTAGACACAACCTCTTTGAATCAATCTACCCAAAAGGTGCATTTACTAGAGAAAAGTAAAATTTAAGAACTTTGTAGTTTGAAACCATTGTGATAAATAGAGCATTTGCTCCTATAGGAGCAAATGCTCGATTTATCACAATGGTTTCATTTAGTGAGTTTTACAGAGGCGTAGAAAGACGTATTTATGGAGGAAAGGGTTAAGGATTCTTCTGATATGGGTCTACACCATTGCAAAATACCGGATAACCCTGTACCTCATAAAGACTCCTTTTGGCATATTTACAAACAGTGTAGACCCAGATCAGACAGCTCCTGTTTGCTTAAGAAATAAAACAGATCTGATTCTACAGTTTCTGCAATAGTAAAATTGTTCAAATGCCATTTTAAAAATTAGCTAATTAACCTTTTCTCTGTTGTACATTTGTTTCAATTTCAATACTTAATGAATATACTTGGTAAGAATAATTATAATCAATTATGGAAGGTGGCACTTTGTAGCCATTTTAGAAACTTTTAAAAGAAACAGATCTATCAAATTCCACTAGCAAACAGAGCAGACCCTGATCAGACGACACCTCTAGGAGCCGTCTGATCTGGGTCTACTCTGTTTGCAGAATGCGTGAAAAGATGTTTATATGAAGGAAAAGGATAATAAAGTAAAAAACCCCTTAGCAATGTGACCACCAACATTAGCATAATTCACAGTGGCAAAGGCAGGTGGTAGCTTAATGCAGGGCGAAAATTATGCAGAAAGCTCCTATAGGAGCTTTCTGCATTACTTTTGTCCTGCATTAAGCAACCACCTGCTTATGAAGACAGCCATGTTTCTACATTAAGTGGTCGCATTAGAGGGGTTTTACTGTATATATTATGAGAATATTTCTTACAGGAATATCCATGAGGTAAATGGTTCATTCATTTCCTGCATTCAATATGATGATACTGATGATAATGATGACGATGATGATGATATTGATAACAATAACAATAATGATAAAGATAATCTATTCATTATTCTTGGTAAATGAAACAATTCAATACCTTTTTCTCCTCGTCATCCTTTAGAACAATATCGGTATGTTTTACAACTGCTGCAGGACCCTGTTTGTGTTTTTCCTCCTCCTTGTACTCTTCAAGTTCAAGGTCTGAAATGAGCTACTCCTGAACAAAAGGTATCTTATGACTTCACAAAGAGTTACATAACATACCATAATTCTAAAAACTTAGAGTTCATTACTTTAATTACAGAGGAAGTCCCTACAATGAACACATATTTTCAATAATATCATAAAACTTGGTATTTGTTATGCTCAATCATTATTATGAAAGTTGCCAATTTGAACTTATATCGAAAATGTCCCTGTGATACAAATTAACCGATTTCATCATTACTTATAATTTTTGTTCTACAACACAATATTATCGGCCTTTTCCATTAAAATTTTCCGCATTTTGCCGATGATCACCAGATCCCTCTATTGTTTACGTAATAGCTTTTCTTGGAAGTGGTCGGAGAAACGCGAATAGGGCAAACAGTTATGAAACTAAAACCCAAGCAGAATAAAACTGAAACATCAGGAGTAAAATCAGGATCGGCAATATCAAACACATGGATGTTTTGTCATTATAAATCGTAATTGGATGGGTTTTTTTGCAATATACTACTTTTCAGCATATAAACAAACGAGTTTTGTATATTTTTAGGTGTTTTTGAAACGCGTCAAATGTAGGGTATAGCACTTTTTATCTGAAAATCATATTTAATACTATCAAAAGTCACTTTTTCTAATCTACTGGGTTAGTTACATTAATTTATTTGAATATTTATCAAAAACATCAACAATGCTATAGAAACTAATATTTAAAATCCATTTATATGTGCGAATTTGAAAAAAAATTAAACAGTTATTACAAAGTCATGTTTTGGACTAAAGTTATTACAACTGGCCAATATGTAAATTATTACCTTGTCAAGGGAAACATGTCACAGAATTTTGATGAATTAGGAGTAATGCTATATTTTAGTTTTAAGACCCCTAAAATTCTGCCTCCTGCTACATTTCTTTTGATGTTAGACAATCAAAGAAAGATATAAAAAAAACTTTGACATGTATACCTCACTGAGACAATGCTTTTTGATATGCTGAAAACCGCATTTAATTCGGACACACATTATAGAAGTTGTATATGTTTGTTTGAAAAAGCAGACTCCTTTAAATTTGCATCTGTCAAAAACATGAAAAACAATAGACAAACCTCATTGTGTTGCATAATCTGATAATTATCTATTGCTCAATAGGTGCAAATGCTCTATTTATCACAATGGTATCAAAACTACATAATTCTAAAACTTTCCTTTTCTCTAGTTAATGCTCTTTTTCAGTAGATTTATTCAAAGAAGTTTAGTCTAAAAATAGTCTATGAAGTAATGGGTTAACCCTTTCCTCCATAAATACGCCTTTCTAAGCCTCTGTAATAACCACTTCTTTCAAACTACAAAATTCTAAAAAAATTTCCTTTTCTCTTGTTAATGCTCCTTTTCGGTAGATTTATTCAAAATAGCCTATGGAGGAAAGGGTTAAGAAAGTTATACTGTGTATGTGCATGAAATTGCAATGTTACACAAGTGACTCTTGTATATTTACCTTCCTCTGATTTCGAAGTCTACAAGAAAAAAAGAAAAAAAACCACTCATTTCAAGCGTAAAATGATTAAAATCTTCAATCTCTTTAACCTTAAGCCTTAACCTCTTTGACCTTTATCCTGCTGTTGGTAGATCAATGATTTCTACTGCAAACTGTTTGGATCCAGATGAGCTTGGCGTCTCATCAGGATCCAAAATGTTTGTGGAGGTAATCATAGGTCTGCCAACAGCAGGCTTAAAGTCAAATTGGTTAAAGACAGAAGCCATCTGATCTGGGTCTACTCTGTTTGCAAAAGGGAAAGGGTTATTGAACAATTTCTTAAGTCTTAATATTTGCTTTTAAAGCAGAGCAAAAGTAAAGGGTTTATCCAAACAGTTTCAATCCAGATGTATCAAAACTGTTTGTCACTCTTGTATTTCTGACAAGTTCTACTAAGAGCATAATTACATCAGGCGATATATTTTCAGACAACAATTGTGTAAAGGGTTACAGGTGAAGGATCAGACACAATAACAAACATCATGCTCTATTTTACCAACCAACTAGCCAACACTTCACGAGTGGGAGGTCAGAGGTTCAATACCTAGTTAAATCAAAGACTATAACCTTTTCCCTGTTCTAAAATTCATTACCAATAGAATATTCATGGAAAAAAAGTTACAATGAAATATGGAAGGTGGAGCATTGTAGCCATTTTAGAAAGTAAAGAAACAGATCTATGAAATTTCAATAGCAAATAGACCAGACCCTTGGTCTACTCTGTTTGCAAATATTTGAAAACATGTTTATGTGAAATAGGACTATTTTAGAACCATGTAGTTTTGAAACCAGTTTGTGATAAATAGAGCATTTGCTCCAATGGAGTACCATAAATGCCGTTTATCACAATGGTTTCAAAAAATGACTTTTACAGAGGCCTCAAATGGTGTTAACCACTTCTTGAAACCATTGTGATAAATTAAGCATTTCCTCAAACTACAAAATTCTAAAATTTTACTTTTCTCTAGTAAATGCTCCTTTTGGGTAGATCCATTCAAAGAGGTTGAGTCTATAAATAGCCTATGGGGGGAGGTTTAATATAAAGAAAAGGTTTAACAGCTCAACTTATAAGGGTAGTACTAGGACTCACTGGTTTCGTAATAGGATTAGAAGCCATCTGATCACTGTCAGCTCTGCTTATGCAAAAAATGTACAATTTCAGTCATGACCAATATTTCCTGTGTTCACATATCATTTTTAACCCTTTCGGCGCCAAATTTCTAATTGTCGTCTGCAATCTAAGTTTGTTAAATCATTCAGTAAAATAAGGAAATGAGATAAATAAATGCAAATTTCAAAGGAATAAAGCACATATATAGAACTAGAGATTGAGACAAATAGTGAAGTCCCTGATCAGACGCCGCCTTGAAAAGGCGGCGTCTGATCTGGGACTGCACTATTTGTCGTGGTGGATTAACTCGACTGTGGCGGTGAAAGGGTTAAACATTCATCAAATTAATATTCAGTATGTCATTATTTCATGGAGTAAAGGTAACAATGGAAGGCTTCCTATTCCTCACCTGCATAGTCACAAGCTGACAGTATATCCCCTGTTTCTCCATCAGCTCATCATGGCTACCTTGTTCCAGCACTTTACCATCCTTGAAGCCAGCAATCATGTCAGCTGTTTTAATTGTTGAAAGTCTGTGTGCAATGACAATTGTTGTTCTGCCCGCACTGGCCTGAAATTATTAACAATTTCCTCCATAGGCTATTTTTAGACCCAACCTCTTTGAATCAATCTACCGAAAAGGAGCATTTACTTGAGAAAAGGAAAATTTTAGAATTGTGTAGTTTTGAAACCATTGTGATAAACAGAGCATTTGCTCCTATAGGAGCAAATGCTCTATTTATCACAATGGTTTCATAAAGTGACTTATCACAATGGTTTCATAAAGTGACTTTTACAGAGGCGTAGAAAGGTGTCAGTATGGAGGAAAGGGTTAAACACATGCATAGATAAGATGCATAAATTAACCTTTTACCTCATATTGGCACATTTGCAAACAGAATAGACCCAGATCAGACAGCTTCAGTAGATCATGGTCTGCTTGTTTGCTGAAAAATAATACAGACCCGGGTCCATGCTTATAAAGCTTATATAAGTTGAGTCTGAGTTTCGTTCTCAAGTTTTTGATTGGTCAGATTTGAGTTCTCAAGCTTTTGATTGGTCAGATTTGAGCCAAAGGCTCAAATCTGACCAATCAAAAGCTTGAGAACATTCTCAGACTCAACTAAAAGTTTTATAAGCATGGACCCTGATATCTGATTCTACAGTTCTGCCATGGTAAAAGATTCCCTTATTCACAATGCTGTAATAAAAAAATAGCTCATTAATATTCATTGATTATTACTTCTTACATGAATATTAATGAGGTAAAAGTTTGGGCCCTTTTCAAGAACATGTTCTATGTTTCTTCAACAATCTATATGCTGTGACCACTCTTTAGAATCATCCAAAAGTGGTGATTCAAAAAGGTGGTCACAACATAGGGATTGGTGGAGAAATAATGATTTTAGTATTTGAAAATACAACTTCATCTATGATGCGTTCTGGTACAGTACTCAAAAGAAACCTAACTCTGATCTTTCAGCCAGGTAACTCTTTACTCAATGAAAATTTAATGTAAGAAATAATGACTGTGTGAATATCGATTAACCCTTTTCTCAATAAATGCGCATTTCTACGCCTCTGTAAAAGTCACCTGTTGAATCCATTGTGATAAATGGAGCATTTGCTCCACAGGAGCAAATGCTCTATTTATCACAATGGTTTCAAACTACAAAATTCTAATTTTTTCCTTTTCTCTAGTTAATGTTCCTTTTCGGTGGATTTATTCAAAATGGTTGGATCTAAAAATAGCCTATGAAGGAATGGGTTAAATGAATTTTTATATTGGCATTATAAACAAGGGATATTTTACCATAGATGAAGGTGTAGATATATATAAGTTCATAAGCAAAAATGGCAGGAACTATCTGATCTGGTTCTACTACATTTGCAAAAGGCATCTCTATTAACCCTTTCCTCCATAGGCTATTTTTAGATCCAACCTCTTGGAATAAAAAAATCTACCCAAAAGGAGCATTAACTAGAGAAAAGGAAATTTTTTAGAAGTTTGTAGTTTTAAACCATTGTGATAAATAGAGCATTTGCTCCAATAAGAGAAAATGCTCTTTTTCTCACAATGGTTTCATAATGTGACTTTTACAGGGGCGTAGAAAGGCGTATTTATGGAGGAAAGGGTTAACCTTTTCCCTGTTTAATATTCATATAAGAAATAATGACATCATGAACATTTATCAGCTGAATTTTTATGATGGCATATGTACATAGTATGTTTTGGCTCTGGCAGAAACTGTAGAATCAGATCTATATTATACCATAAGCAAACAGAGCAGACCCTGATCAGACAGCTCCTGTAAGAACCATCTGATCTGGGACTACTCTGTTTGCATATGTGCGAAAGGGCTTTTATATGAAAGTAAATTATTAATGCAAGACAAGAAATATTTAGAAGCCCCAAATAGGAGCTTTCAGTATACATGTACTTTAGTTTTGCAGCCATCTATTTATTCATTAACTTTTTGCACGCTAGCGGCGAAACTGTGATTACCTTTTCCAGGGCCTCTTGTACTACTCCTTCACTCTCATTGTCCAGGGCAGAAGTTGCCTCATCCAGTAACAGGATTTTGGGATCTCTTACAAGAGCCCTGGCAATAGCGATCCTTTGTTTTTGTCCTCCGCTAAGTTGAGCTCCTCGTTCTCCAACCAGAGTTTCATATTTCTGTTTAAAAATTATTCAAGGAAAATGTTGGTGATAAGATATAGACATATCTCTAGGGATATTAACCCTTTACCACATTCATGTGAGAAATAATGACATTGTCAATATGAATTAGCTGAACTGTTATAATGGTACAGTAAAACCTCTCTATAACGGTCACTAAATTACATCAAGTATTTTGTGTTAAAGGCAGGTGGCTGCTTAAAGAAAGGTGAAAGTTAAACAGAATGCTCCTAAAGGAGCGTTCTGTTTTACTTTCACTTTGCTTTAAGCGGCCACCTGCCCTAAGTACCAAATAATTAAAGCAATTTAGTGGCTGTTATAGAGAGGTTTTACTGTATATGAACACAGCTATTTTGGGACAGGGCAGAAATTCAAATCAAATCAATATCACTTTCCATAAGCAATTAGTGGAGATCCTTATTAGATGGCTCATACATGAGCAGTCTGATCTGGGTCTACTCTGTTTGCAAAGGCATTTATATGTAAACGGTTAAAAAAAGCTCACTCCCAACTACCAGTATTAGTTTACTTTCAGTCAACTTATATGAGTTGAACAACAGTGATATTTTTCCTCATGAAATTTAAATCTGGTTCTACAATGTTCACCATATTTGTAACTTTTTTCCCATTACAGTAAAAACCCTCTAAAAGAGACATTAAATTTAGTATAAATGTCAGGCCTGAAGAGAGGTTGCAGCTTAACCCATTACCTCATAGGCTTTTTTTAGATACATGTACAACCTCTTTGAATAAATCTACCGAAAAGGAGCATTTACTAGAGAAAAGGAAAAAAATAGAATTTTGTAGTTTGAAACCATTGTGATAAAAAGAGCATTTGCTCCTATAGGAGCAAATGCTCTATTTATCACAATGGTTTCACAAAATGACTTTTACAGAGTCGTCAAAAGTCGTCAATATCAGGGAATGGGTTAATGCAGGGTGAAGGTCATGCAAAAAGCTCCTCTGTTCAGTACAGACATACTATTTAATGTTTTGTACAAAAGTAGTGAATTCCAGCTGTCTTGACGAAATCAAAACAGATTCATGTTTTGTTCATCTACTTTATGAAAAGAATTAATGAAGACAAGCTATGGTAAATATTTGTCTGGGTCTTCCCTGATTGAAAGATACAACAGTGTAGATCCAGATCAGAGGGTGAAGGACTCATTACTGTCAATGATTATTCCAGCAACTATTCTGTTTGCTGTGCCACCTCCACAGAAAGAACTGGATGGCTTTACCTTAACCCATTCCCTCATAGGCTATTTTGAGATCCAACCTCTTTGAATAAATCTACTGAAAAAGAGCATTTACTAGAGAAAAGGAAAATCCTATAAAAGCGTTCTGTTTTACTTTCACCTTGCTTTAAGCAACCACCTTCCCTAAATACATGTACCAACTATTTAACATAATTTAGTGGTCGTTATAGAGAGGTTTTACTGTATGGGAATAAATGGGTTATGTAGGTATAAATGTTTTTTACAAAAGGCTGAGGGTTAAGACTTAGATATCATCCAAATATTGCACATACTTGTGGTAGATCCAGAATGAAGTCATGGGCATTGGCCTTCCTTGCTGCAGCTTCGATCTCATCATGGGTCACTCCGTCTCTGCCATATCGGATGTTCTCAGCTATTGTAGTTCCAAACAGCACTGGTTCCTGGCTCACAATACCGATGTGCTGTCTGAGCCACTGGATATTCAAGTCTTTGATATCAACACCGTCTATAAGGATCTAAAATGGATTTGCATGAAAGATGAAAAGAGACTGTCTTTAACTCTTCAATCCATGAATATTCATGAAAGCAATAATGACATCACAAATATTAAATACATGTAGATTAATTGTTATACAGTAAAACCTCTCTATAATGACCACTAAATTGTGTTAATTAGTTGGTATTTAGAGCAGGCGGCTGCTTAAAGCATGGTGAAAGTTAAACACAATGCTCCTATAGGAGCGTTCTGTTTTACTTTCACCTTGCTTTAAGCAGCCACCTGCCGTTAACAGAAAATAATTTATGTAATTTAGTTGTCGTTATAGAGAGGTTTTACTGTAATTGTTAGAATAGTACATGGACATTGGAATTTTTGCCCATGATCCACACTATAGAATCATATCTATATCATAAGCAAACAAACCAGACCCTGATATGGGGCTATCTGTTTGTAAAAGGCATAAAAGGGCGTTTTTATGGAATAAAGGGTTATAGAAAACCTTATTCAGTAAGACCTTTCTAAACTGGAATTTTAGTAAAGAATAATTAATTACTTTTGGGCAGGTGGCTGCTTAATACAGGTTGAAAGTCATGCAGAAAGCTCCTAGAGGAGCTTTCTGCATGAGTTTCACCCTTCATTAAGCTGCAACCTCTCTCCAAGACCGATATTTATACTAAATTATATGTCCGGTTTAGAGAGGTTTTACTGTATTCTTGTCAACACTGTCCAACACCACACCCACTAATTGTTACAAAACCTGTCGTCTGCTGCAATTCCATACCAAAAGAAACATTAAAACGTCCAGTTTAGAGAGATTTCAAACCCCCATTTTGTGTCTGCACCAATTGCCCTCTACTTCAATTTTCAAAGTATAACTTATACTATTTCTTATCAACAAAAAATGAATGAAAAGTATCAAGTTACGAATTGTTTGAATGCATATACTTATAGATTAACCCTTTGAATGTGGGACTCGCGCATACAGACATTCAAAGAGTATAGATCCAGATCAGAGGGCTCCTATGGGATCCCTATGATCAGGGTACAGTAAAACCTCTCTATGACGGCCACTGAATGGTGTTAATTGGTTGGTATCTAGGTCAGGTGACTGCTTAAAGCAAGGTGAAAGTAGAAACAGAATACTCCTATATTTTCACCTTGCTTTAAGCAGCCACCTGCCTTTAACACAAAATAATTGATGTAATTTAGTGGTCGTTATAGAGAGGTTTTACTGTATGTACTCGTTTGTTATTCAAATTCTTCTAGCAAGTTTTAGCCTTAATATATACTGAGTGGACTATGTAGTTAAACACACGCTAAAAACTCTGCCCTGAAAGGGTGAACCCTGCCTTTCATATAAACACTTTTTCACACTTTTACAAATAAAGTATACCCAGATCAGATGGCTATTGTAGGAGATCTGATCAGAGTCTGATCTGTTTGCTTATGAAATTATTAAAGATCAGCCCGTAAAATTTCTACCAATATCAAAATATCCTGCGCACATATGCCATTATAAAAATTCAGCCAACAGATATGCATTATGTCATTACATTTCATTTCTTACATGAATATTCAACAGGGAAAGAGGTTAATCCAGCACTTCTTCATTCCATTTCTGTAAATCAGAGTGACAAAAAACTTTTTTGATTTTTGATGAGTTACCATGTTTGTCATCACCTCAACTATATCCAGGGGGCAGGATAATTTGTAAAGCCGATCATATATACAGCATAAAACCTCTTTAAAGCAACCACAAAAAAGAGAGATAATTCTGGGTCTTAAAGATAGGGATAACTTAATGCATAATGCAAGTTATGCAGAAAGCTCTACATTAACTGTTTGCACGCTAGCGGCGAAACTGTGATTACCTATGCAAACAGTTTGGATCCAGATGAGACGCGGCATAATGCGGCATCTCATCAGGATCCAAACTGTTTGTTATCTTGACCGTATTTTTGCAAAAGAAGTTTGTTTTAAGAATTGAGGCAGACGATAATTGTTGCAGACGAAAAATTACTTAGCGTGCAAAGAGTTAAGCAACCACCTGTTTTTCGACACTCATAATTATAAAGATTTTGTTTTAGAGGGGTTCTATAGTTTATCAATAATGATCCATCTTACCTGCCCATGTCCAGGATCATAGAAGCGCTGGAGAAGCTGTACCACAGTAGATTTGCCACATCCACTGGACCCCACTAATGCCACCGTCTGGCCGCGGTCCACTTTCAAACTTAAACCATTTAATACCTGCAAAAGAATACAATCAAGGAGCATAATATAAGGTTTACTTTTGCAAAAGTTTACTGCAAACATTTTGTAGACCAAGACCAGTTACTACACTTGAATTGGAGTGTCTGAGTTGGATGAACATTCTGTTTAATCCTTTACTCCATTAATACACCTTTCTATGCTTTTGCAAACAGAGAAGACCCAGATCAGACAGCTCCTGTAGGAGTTGTCTGATCAGGGTCTGTTCTTTTTACTTATGAAGTAATATAGAAATGACCCTACATTTTTTGCCATAGCCAATAATTCCTGTATCCATGTGCAGTTATAAAAATTAATCTAATTAATATTCATGATATCATAATTTCTTACATGAATATTCATGGAGTAAAGGGTTAACCTTTTACCAGATAGAGATGGCTCTTGATGCCTTTGCAAACAGAGTAGACTGAGATAAGATTGCTCATAAAAGAGCTATCTGATCAGGGTCTGCTCTGTCTGCTTGTGGAATGATTTAACACATTATCCCCTAGTGACGCATTTTTACGCATCTATAGAAGTCACTTTATGAAACCATTGTGATAAATAGAGGGTTTATTCCCATTTCGTCTACTTCCCATTTCGTCTACTGTAATTCATTCCCATTTCGTCTACTCTAAAATTTTACCCTGTTCCCATTTCGTCTACTGTTATAATTAAGTTATATTTACTCAGTTATTTTATAAATTTCGTACAAGATTCAGACATTTTAGGACTTTTTAATGTGTTGTAATTTTTTATACTTTCTTTTAATATCTAAGATGCTTTTTTGGGCAGCAGACTTAATCCACAGTAGTATATTTGACACCTATCACTGTTAGGGGGCAATTGCATAATCATGTTTTCTTAAGAATTACCATGACTTATAGCAGTTGGGCCATTGCATAATCATGATTTCACAGTTTTCTTAAGCATTACCATGAGTTACATCAGTTGGGTTTGGACCCAGATCAAAAGTTTAGATGATAATCATTTTCCTTGATTGGCTTAAGTGGTTTCTTGGTTTTTTTTTAAAATTGCATTTTTGCTTGCATAAAATTTCTAAGTTAAATCTTAAAACTCCTACAGAACCCTGTTTTGGGTTTTGATCCAGATCAATAGTTTGGGTCAAGATAAACCAAAACATTACACTCAAATGCATGAATTTTGCGTGATGTGAAGATAATATAATATTGATCAAAGACATAAAAATATAAGTTTGTGGCAGTAGACATGAAAAATATAAGCAGTAGACGAAATGGGAAAGGGTGTAGAATTAGGAGTAGACGAAATGGGAACAAAAGCCAAAATAGTAGACGAAATGGGAAGTAGACGAAATGGGAAGTAGACGAAATGGGAAGTTACCAAATAGAGCATTTGCTCCTATAGGAGCAAATGCTCTTTTTATCACAATGGTTTCAAACTACGAAATTCAAATGTTTTCCTTTCCTCTAGTTAATTCTCCTTTTCGGTAGATACATTCAAAGAGGTAGGGTCTAAAAATAGCCTAGGAGAGAATGAGTTAAATCTGACGCTACAGTTTTTGATTCAATGAAAAATGCCTTTGTTCATAGTTATTCCATTATAGAAATTCATCTTACTGATATTCATGATGTCATTATTTCTGAAATGAATATTCATCAGGTAAAGAGCCAACTTATATGGTAAATATCTGTAGATGCTGAGTATGTCCACCCTGATTAAAACAGTGGCCATTCATTTATACAACATAGGAGTTTTAACAAGCAAGTGTTGTTTAACGATGGCCAAAAGTACAGGAGCTTTCTGCAGCAGCTTTTGACCTGCATTAAGCTATCACCTGCCTTACAGACCAATAATTAGGCCTGTCTTTGAAGGTCACTTAGAATAGGTTCTACTGTACAATGTAAACACGTACTCACTTCATCTTTGATTCTTAAAGTATTTTTTCTTCCATTTCTCTTCAAAATAAAGATCAAAATGTTAACCAGCTTGGAACCTAAATTGATACTGTGTAACATGGCATCTAACCTGGATCCAAACCGCTTGTGAACTTTACAACAAATTTGCCAACACTTTTGCAATAACCACCAGAAATATAAATGCTTACATTGACATCAGGACGTGAAGGGTACCGGAAATGTACATCTCGTATAACAATGTTACCCTGAAGGGAATCCAGTTTTTTACCCTTCATAGAAAAGCTGTCTATTGGAGGATTCTGAAATGCAGAAATGATTGTGTCTGTCAGTGTACCAGTATACAGTGAAACCTCTTTATAACGACCACTAAATTACATCAAGTATTTTGTGTTAAAGGCAGGTGGCTGCTTAAAGCAAGATGAAAGTAAAACAGAACGCTCCTATAAGCAGCCATTTGTCCTAAATACCATCTAATTAGCACAATTTAGTGGCTGTTATAGAGAGGTTTTACTGTATACATTGGCACACATACAGTACAATTTAACCCTTTCCTTCATATAAATGCCTTTTCACGCCTTTACAAACAGAGAAGACCCAGATTAGATGCTCTTGTAGGAGCTAAATCTTATCAGGGTCTGCTCTGTTTGCTTATGAAGTTATATGAGACAATATAGATATGATGCTACAGTGTCTGCCATGGGAAAACTTTCCTTGTACATAATGCCATTATACAAATTTTGTTAACCCTTTCCCTGTTCTATGTTTATTCCAAATTTCAATACCTGCTGAATATTCATGAACAAAACCGTTATAATGAAATATGTAAGGTGGAACATTTTAGCCATTTTAGAAAGTAAAGAAATTGATCCATCAAATTCTATTAGCAAACAGAGTAGACCCTGATCAGACGGCTCCTATAAATGCGTGAAAACGGGTTTATATGAGGAAAAGGGTTAATTAATATTCATGACTCCAATATTTCTTACTAAATGTGCATGAGGTAAAAGGTGAACACTTTATCTCAATATTCATGTAAGAAATAATGACATCATGAATATTTATTAGCTTAACCCATTCCTTCATAGGCTATTTTTAGATCCAACCTTTTTAAATAAATCTACCGAAAAGGAGCATTAACTAGACAAAAGGAATTTTTTAGAATTTTGTAGTTCTGAAACCATTGTGATAAATAGAGCATTTGCTCCTTAGGAGCAAATACAATGTACTCTATTTATCACAATGGTTTCAAAAAGTGACTTTTACAGAGACGTAGAAAGGCGTATTTATAGAGGAAAGGGTTAAGTTTATAATGGTGTATGAATGCAACAGTTTTTGTCCATGGTGGAAACTACATAATCAGAGATCTATATAACTATGAAAACAAATAGAGCTTTAATCAGAGACTTTGATCTTATGGTTGCAGAAACTGTTATACAGTTAGTTTTTCTTCCATTTGCATTTGATATACAGTAAAACCTCTCTAAACTTGAATTCTAGTAGAGAAGAATTTAGATACTTTTAGGCAGGTGGCTGCTTAATGCAGGGTAAATGTGATGCAGAAAACTCCCCTAGGAGCTTTCTGCATGACTTTCACCCTGCATTAAGCTGCCACCTGTCTCCAAGACAGATCTTTATACCAAATTTAACCTCTGATTAAGAGAGGTTTTACTGTACAATCAGGAGTTATTATTAACCCTTTACTCCTAGATACATGTTTAACAGCCTTTACAAAAAGAGCAGGGGTCTACTTTATTTGCTTATGGCCAAGACTTCAGTTGCTCTTTGTAAAAATTTGGCTAATTACTATTCACATAATCACTATTTCTTTAGAGGTCCAGATAAGACGAGTAAATTTAATTTTTTTATCAAGAATAGCTCCTTTATTTCTCCACCAAACCATATACTGTGATCACTCTTTAGAATCATCTCTTTGAGACGATTCTAAAGAATGGTCACAGTATAGGGTTTGGTGGAGAAATGTTAATTTTAGTATTTGTGTATGCACCTTTATCTGTAGCTCTATTCTTACATGAATATGCATAAAATACGGATCAAATACATGATATTAAGGGTCTCATAAAATCAAATGTTTGTTTCCTGGTAATAAACCTTTTCCCTCATATAAACATCCTTTCACACATTTGAAAACAGAAAAGAACCAGATCAGATGGCTCTTACAGGAGCTCTCTGATCTGGGTCTGCTCTGTTTACTTATGAAATTAAAGAACTTTAGTGAGCAAGCTCACATACCCCATGTTGCCACATTGTCAGAGAAAAAAGTGGTTCCCCATGACAGATTCCTCTGAAATCGAACTACATGTATTCCAAGCTTTTACTCATGACAATTCTTAACCCTTTATTCAATAAATACGCCTTTCTACACCATTGCAATCAGAGTAGAGGAAGTACAAGGAATACAGAAAGGTGGAACATTTTAGAAAATAAAGAAACAGAACGTTAGCAAACAGAGCAGATCCTGATCAGATGGCTTCTATAGGAGCTTTAATCTGGGTCTACTCTGTTTGCAAATGCGCGAAATTGCGTTTATATAAGGGGAAAGGGTTAAGGAAGACAGTACTTCAGTACACACCTGTGGAGAGTTAATTGGATTACATGTACCATAATGTGATTGGTTTTCAATCAATAAGCAATGCAGTAAAATCCCTCTAAACTAGACTTTTTAGTACAGAAGAATTTTGATCTTTTTTGGGTAGGTGGATCCTTTGAGAGATTTCTGCATGATTTTCACACTGCATTAAGCTGCCACATTTCTTAAAGATTTGCATTGATACTAATTTGAATGTGTCTGAGTTTAGAGAGATTTTACTGTTAATTGAAGAAATTTAAGATAGTTGACAGTATGCGAAATGCATATAATCTATTCAAAAGTTTCTTGTTTGACAAGATTTAAGAAATCATACCAAATCTATTATCTCATAGATGACATAGGCGGCGCCTCTTGCCTCGGAGAAACTCTGGACGTAGGGAGCTGCCGTTCCAAGTGAGTAAGCACCTATTAGTACTGCGAAGAACACCTGAAGACAAAGGCAAAGCATCAATGCGTGCTGTAAAGCTCATTAACACATGAATATTCGTAGGGACCTCTACATATCATGAATATAAATTAACTTTCTTATACAGTAAAACTGTGCTAATGGGACCACCATAAAGACCCTGGATTATAAGGGCAGGTGGTTATTTAATGCAGGATGAATGATATTCAGAAAGCTCCTGCAAGAGCTTCCTGCATTACTTTCATCCTGCATTAAGCAACCACCTGCTTTTAAAAACATGTTCATTCATTGTGTGGTCACTTTGGAGGGGGTCACTGTATATATAACAAGTGAATACATTAGCAAACACTATAGAGTCAGGGGACATGCTTATAAAACGTTTAGTTGAGTCTGAGCTCGTTCTCAAGTTTTTGATTGGTCAGATTTGAGCCTATGGCTCAAATCTGACCAATCAAAAGCTTGAGAACGATCTCAGACTCAAATAAAAAGCTTTATAAGCACAGACCCAGGTCTAGGGGAGCTTTCTGCATTTATTTCAGTCTGCATTAAGCTACCACCAGTCCTTTATTTTGAAAAACCTGTATTTTTTATATAGTGGTTATTACATAGTGTTTCATATGATCTGTGTCTACTCTAATTACAAATGCGTGAAAACACGTTTTAATATATGAAGGAAAGGGTTAACTTAAGTAATTGTCATTTGTACATATTATCGTTTACTACAATTTTCAAAATTACCCCATGTCTCATTTCTCTTCACAATACAATCAGAGTGTCAAATAGTTTAGATCCAGATGAGATCTTGATCTCTTTGGCATCTCATCTGGATCCAAACTGTTTTCACAAGTAATTATGAAATAAATTTGCAGATAGCAAAGAGCTAGAGCAAAATCTTGCTATCTAAATTTTGATATAGAAGAACTTTTTCGGAAGGTAACTGCATAATGTAAGTTGGAAGTCCGTGCATTACCCATTACCTCATAGGCTATTTTTAGACCCAACCTCTTTGAATAGATCTACCGGAAACGAGCATTTACTAGAGAAAAGGAAAATGTTAAGAATTTTGAAGTATTGAAACCATTGTGATAAATAGAGCATTTGCTCCTATGGAGCAAGTGCTCAATTCATCACAATGGTTTCAAGATTAGTGACCATTACAAAGTCGTAGAAAGGCGGTATTTATGGAGGAAAGGGTTCAGATGCCACCTGTCCTATAGACAATAATAATAAATTAAGATGCCACTGTCCTATAGACGATAATAATACTTACTCTTAGTATTCAGACAGATTTATTTAGTCAAATAGTGCAGACCCAGACCAAAGTCTACACTATATGCTACTATGTCAGTCTAATTAGATGTTTCTCAAAATGGTGCCAAAATAAGAGTTTTTATACTTTTAGACAGGTGGCTGCTTAATGCAGGGTGAAATTCATGCAGAAAGCTCCAACAGGATCTTTGTGCATGACTTTCACCCTGCGTCAAGGTGCAACCTGTCTCAAAGACATATTTATACTAAATTTAATGTCCGGTTTAGAAGAGTTTTACTGTTAGATTAGTGAAGTTGTACTGTATAAACTCAAAGCAGTACCAATGTGACTTTTCCAATGGTGTAAGTGTCTGGTTCTGTTCTTGCAAGCCGGGCTCCATACCAGAACCCCAGCGCATAGGCACCGAACATGATCAGCCAGACTAGGCCAAGTGAGAACCCTGTCAAGAAACCTTTCCGTATGCCAAGTCTCCTGGCTTCAAACAAGTTAACATCATACCTGCAATAAAACAATAGTAGCTAGTAACTGTAGATAATCTCTCTATGTGCCATTATAACAAATTAATCTGATTAATATTCATGATGTCATTATTTATTATATAAATAATCATGGAGTAAATTAGTTGAATGTTTATATATGAATAAATGATGTTTTAACATTGCACACATTGTTTTGCATAACGTTTGGTCTATATTAACCCCTTACTCCATGAAAAATGACACCATAACTACCAGTTAGACTATTTTTATGATGGCACATGAACACAGGAACTTTGGACCTTGGTAGAAACTGTAAAATCAGGGTCCATGCTTATAAAGCTTTTAGTTGAGTCTGAGTTTTGTTCTCAAGCTTTTGATTGGTCAGATTTGAGTTCTCAAGCTTTTGATTGGTCAGATTTGAGCCTTTGGCTCAAATCTGACCAATCAAAAACTTGAGAACGAACACAGGCTCAACTAAACGTTTTATAAGCATGGACCCCGATCTATATTATTTCATAAGCAAACAGAGCAGATCCTGATCAGACAACACCAGTAGGAGCCATCTGATCTGACGTTAGATCATTATAAAATTTCACCAACCAAGATTTAGAGAATATCATAAACAACCAGAGCAGATCCTGATCGGACAACTCCTATACGAGCCATCTGATCCGGGTCTACTCTTTTTACGTTTATATGAAGGCTGGGTTAAGCAAAGGATGGCATTGTTACTAGCTGGATAGGTGACAGCCAGGGGTCAATGAGGGTCCATGTTACACTAAAATATACCTTTTGCTTTCTTTCTTCTGACCACCAAATGCTGTGACCGTACGTATAGCCCCTATTACCTCCTCGGCTATTGCCCCAGCCTTTGCATATGCCTTCAATTCAGCACCTGATGCAAGTGCCACCACCTGAAATGATAAACAATACTTAGCATTTGAGCTGCTCTTTCGAAGGGAGGGAGGGTTATTGCCTTGCAAGCAGTGAAGGGAGGGAGGGTTATTGCCTTGCAAGCAGTGAAGGGAGGGAGGGTTATTGCCTGGCAAGCAGTGAAGGGAGGGAGGGTTATTGCCTTGCAAGCAGTGAAGGGAGGGAGGGTTATTGCCTGGCAAGCAGTGAAGGGAGGGAGGGTTATTGCCTTGCAAGCAGTGTAGACTTAGATCAGACATCAGATCCATGACAAGTACATGTAATTTGAATAAAACAAAAACACAAATAACGACAGATTCATTTATAAAGGTTACAGATAGTTTAATCCTTTGCATGATAAATATTCATATGAGAAATTATGACATCATGATATCATGAATATAAGTTAGATGAAGTTTTATAATGACACATAAGCACATGAATCTTTGGCCATGGCAGAATCTGCAGAATCATAATTATGCAATGGCCAAGAGTTCATTTTATGCCTTTATAAAAATCCAATTCATTGGTACTCATGATGTCATTATTTCTTACATGAATATTCACCAGGAAAAGAGATTACAAGGTGCTTACCCTGCTTTCTATGAATCCTGTCAAGGCCAGAAGGGGACTTATAGCCAGGATCACCAGAGTAAGCTTCCAGCCATAGGCGAACCCCACTGCAAAACCAATCAGTGCACTGGACATCCACTGGGTGAAGTGACCAATCTTGTCTCCAATGCCATTGTGAATCTTGTTGATGTCCCTGTTGTGGAATAATATTTAACTCTTTACCCCATATATATGCCTTCTACGCCTTTGCAAACAGAGTAGACCCAGATCAGACCGCTCCTGTAGGAAGCCTTCTGATCAGGGTTCGCTCTGTTTGCTTATGGTATAATATATGTTTGATTCTGCAATTTCTGCCTGAGCTAAAAGGTCCTATGTTCACCCTTTCCTCCATAAATACGCCTTTCTACGCCTCTGTAATAAGCACTTCTTGAAACCATTGTGATAAATACAGCATTTGCTCCTATAGGAGCAAATGCTCTATTTATCACAATGGTTTCAAACTACAAAATTCTACAATTTTACTTTTCTCCAATAAATGCTCCTTTTGGGTATATTCATTCAAAGAGGATGGGTTTAAAAATAGGATATGGAGGAAAGGGTTAATATGCCATTATAACAATTAATCTTACTAATATTCATGATGTCATAATGGGTTAACCCTTTACCTCATGAATATTCATGTAAGATATAATTTTGAAGTTTGAATACATGTATTTATAATGCATTGCATTGTGAACAAAGGAATTAGTTTTGACCATGGCATAATCAAACAAACAAACTACATGTAATACAGTAGAACCACTTTTTAAGTCTACATGTATGCCAGAATATTTATGCCAGACATACGAACAGTATGAAATTTCAATATCAACAAGTTACAGGAGCATTGAGAGCAATAACCATAGTCCCTTACTAGCTGAAATCTTTGTCACAATTTAACCCTTTCCCTCATACAAACTTGTTTTCACGCATTTGCAAACAGAGTAGACCCAGATCAGACGGCTCCTAGAAGAGCCGTCTGATCAGGGTCTGCTCTGTTTGTTAATAAAAATTGATAGATCTGTTTCTTTACTTTCTAAAATGTCTACAATGCTCCATCTTCCATATGTCTTTATAACTATTTTATTAATGAATATTCAGTAGGTATTGAAATTTGGCCTAAAAACAGAACAGGGAAAGGGTTAATAGAAAGCCCTTACGTGCAGCATATTCATACAGAATTCTGTATATCATACTTATTGAATCAAATACATGTATATCACTTCTGGCACATAATATTCAATCAAATATTACAAACATGAGTAATATGTTTCATGACACTATCCCTTACTGTTGTTGTTTATTTTTTTAAAAAAGCAACTTTTACCAAATATTGTAAGTCAAAAAGGGAGATAACTTAAAATTCATAGAAGAGTTATGGCTGCTGCCAGACGATGCCATCTAATGAAGTCAAGCAGTTTTGATTTTTGTGAAATGTCCTTCCAAAGCTTAAAAACTAGGAACCTATTCATAAAAAATTCAAGTTCAAGGACAATAACTCTGACAAAAATTATTCAACTAGACAGAGTTTCAAACATAAGCTGTAACTCATCTAGATTTGGCATTCTGCCAAACATAAAGTTAATATCTCGAACCGCTTCCAAAAATTGCATATGAGACGAAAAATTTCAAATTCAAGGTCCATAACTCTGGCACCAATTATTCAACCGCATTGAGAGTTGAACTTATCAAGCTATAACTCATCTATGATTTAGCTTTATAAAAAATATAAAAAAAAGTCCGGAAAATCGAAAATTTGATAAAACATTTCAAGTTCAAGGGCCATAACTCTGGCAACAGTTATTATTCAACCAGACAGAGATTCAAACTCAAGCTGTAACTCATATACCAAATATAAAGTTGATATCTCAAACGATCCAAAAAAAGTCTTGACAACTGAAAAATTGACAAAAAGTTTGAAGTCCAAGGACCATAACTCTAGTAAAATTTACTTAACCGGACAGAGATTCAAACTTAAGCTGTAACTCATCTAGATTTAGCTTTATAAATATAAACTTAATATCTCAAACCACTTAAACAAATCCGGACAACTGATTGATGCAGAATGACAGACGGACAGACGCAACCAAAAACTATATTCCCCTTCGGATTTCGCTGGTAGGGGACTAATTAGCTCAATACTTATAACGGCATCATGAACAAGTGACTTTTTACCATAGCAGAAATGGTAGAAATAGAGCTACAGTACAATCCCACTAATGCGACCACCTGAAAGAGGTATAAATATGGGTGCTAGATGCAGATGGTAGCTTAATGCAGGACAAAAGTAATGCAGAAAGCTCCTTGAAGAGCTTTCTGCATTACTTTTGTCCTGCATTAAGCCACCACCTGCTTATAAAAACAACCATGTTATTCATTAAGTGGTTGCATTAGAGGGATTCTACTGTATATAATTTCATGAGCAAACAGAACAGAACTGAAAAAAGTCAATTGGAAGAAATATTACCCACAATAAAAAACTGGGAAGATTATATGACTAAATCAGTTTACCCCTTTCTCTCATATATAAAACCTTTTTCCTGCCTTTGCAAACAGGGTAGACCCGGATTAGATATCTCCAGTATCGGCTGTCTGATCAGGGTCTGCTCTGTTTACTTATGAAATTACAATAGATCTGACTCCACAGTTTCTTCCAAGAAGTCCTGTATACATTATGCCATTACAAAAGTTTCAGCATAAAACCCTGACAGCAGCAACTGGATCAAATTTCCTCCAATTGGTTTCAAAACAATACCAGGTATCACCTGTGGCTTTTTGATTGATATTTAAGCGACAAAATAGAAATTTTAGAATTCTATTTCAGTTCTTGTTATTGTAAAACTCATTTTCTTTTCAACCAGAAGTACAAAATGAGAATTAATTGCAAAATTCATCTGATCAAGTGCATATCAAACTTCTTGTTTGGTATATGTAGGTGAAACAATACATACAATCTTTTAGAATATATTTCATAGAAACACTAAGGAAGTAAAGAATTAACTTTTTCCCTCATATAAACGCCTTTTCATACATTTGCAAACACAATAGACTCAGATCAGACGGCTCCTATAGGAGCCATCTGATCAGGATCTGGTCTGTTTGTTTTGGCATGATATAGATCCGATTTTTTTCAAAGCAAAAGAGTTCCTTAAAAAGTTTATATTATAAAAATTGAGCTAATAAATATTCATGTTGTCATTATTTCTTACATAAATATAGAACAGGGAAAGAGTTAACCCTTTCCTCCATAAATACGACTTTCTACGCCTCTGTAATAACCACTTCTTGAAACCATTGTGATAAATAGAGCATTAATTTGGCTCCTACAGGAGCAAACATTTTTAATGCTCTATTTATCACAATGGTTTCAAACTACAAAATTCTAAAATTGTACTTTTCTCTAGTAAATGCTCCTTTTGGGTAGATTCATTCAAAGAGGTTGGGTCTAAAAATAGCCTATGGAGGAAAGGGTTAAATTTTTGATGACTTTTGCAAACAGTTCGAACCTAGATGAAATGCCAAGTAACTGAAAATGAGAGAAAAATTTACTTTGGAAATTTCAGAAAAATATTTTTTTTTAAATGCTTATAAAGTTTAACCCTTTCCCTGTTCTAGGTTTATTACAAATTTCAATACCTACTGAATATTTGTGGACAAAATAGTTATAATGAAATAGGGAAAGTGGAACATTGTAGCTATTTTAAAAAGTAAAGAAACATCTTTCAAATTCCATTAGCAAACAGAGCAGACCCTGATCAGATGGATTCTATAGGAGCTGTCTGATCTGGATCTACTCTAATTACAAATGTATGAAAAGTCGTTAATATGAAGGTAATGTAGCTACTTCAGTCTTGCATTCAACCATTGAGACAGAACAACAACTTACTCTGCCAATCTTGCAGTTAGTTGACCCGACTCCTGTGTGTCAAACCAGCCAATATTTTGTCGGAGGACATTGGAAAAGAAATGTTTACGAATTCGATGTGTCTGTCTCTCCGAGGCTAACATCCAGAACGTTACTTGACCATAGCCAAACAGGATAATGCCACAACCAATACCTATGGAGTGTACAAAACAAGTCATCAAAAACATATACCTTTATTAACCATTTACTCCATAAGTATGCCTTCCTATGCCTTTGCAAACAGAGTAGACCCAGATCAGAGGTCTGATCAGGGTCTGCACTATTTGCTCATGAAATAATACATATACAAAGGCACGTAAAGGCATCTCCATCAAGTCAAGGGTTAAACCCCCTTACCTCATAAAAATGTTTTATGCCTTTTCAAACAGAGCAGACCTAGATCAGACCAGTCTTTTAGGAGTTGCCTGATCAGGGTCTACCCTGTTTGCTTATGGATCAATATACATTTGAGTCTCCAGCTTCTGCCATGTCCAAAATAGTTCAGCTAATTCATATTCATAAGTCATTATTTTTACAGGAATATTAGTCATATACAGGGTTAAACATTTTAATCAATCAGATACTGTTTAACCCATTACCTCATAGGCTATTTTTAGATCAAACCTCTTTGAATTAATCTACCGAAACGGCAAAAAGGAGCATTTACTAGAGAAAAGGAAAACTTTAGAATTGTGTAGTTTTGAAACCATTGTGATGAATAGAGCATTTGCTCCTAAGGAGCAAATGCTCTATTTATCACAATAGTTTAAAAAAGTGACATTTACAGAGGCGTCAAAAGGCGTCAATATGCGGGAATGGGTTATAAATGAAGGGGATTTAAGTTTTATCTGCAGAATGTGACGTGTTAAAATTTACCACCACTCACCTGTGAAATACAAAGACAAAACTCTCATTTCATCCACAATGTCAAAATCAATTGAATTCTCAATGACAGAGTAGTCAAAACCTAGACTGGTGATATTCTCTTTAAAAGGTCTGAAAATAGAAAAAGACAGAGAAATAGGAGCGTTCTGTTTTACTTTCACCTTGCTTAAAGCAGCCCCCTGCCCTGAATACCAACTAGTTAAAACAATTTAGTGGCCGTTATAGAGTGATTTTACTGTATTTCATACATGACTATTAAACAGGGAAAGGGTTAAAATGATAAAGTCCTCTCAGTATGTAAGGGTACCCTGTATACTTATCGTGAAGAGTTTGATTGACAAACAAAGCAGACTTCCATCCGAGGGCTCCTGTTTACACTGTTACTTAACCCTTTCCTCCATAAATACGCCTTTCTACGCCTCTGTAAAAGTCACCTGTTGAAACCATTGTGATAAATAGAGCATTTGCTCCTATAGGAGCAAATGCTCTATTTATCACAATGGTTTCAAATTACAAAATTCTAAAAAATTCCTTTCATCTAGTTAATGCTCCTTTTCGGTAGATTTATTCAAAGATGTTGGATCTAAAAATAGCCTATGGAGGAATGGGTTAATACTAAAATCATCATTTCTACACCAAACCCTATACTGTGAGTATCTAAATACTAAAATCATCATTTCTACACCAAACCCTATACTGTGAGTATCTAAATACTAAAATCATCATTTCTACACCAAACCCTATACTGTGAGTATCTAAATACTAAAATCATTATTTCTACACCAAACCCTATACTGTGAGTATCTAAATACTAAAATCATCATTTCTACACCAAACCCTATACTGTGAGTATCTAAATACTAAAATCATCATTTCTACACCAAACCCTATACTGTGAGTATCTAAATACTAAAATCATTATTTCTACACCAAACCCTATACTGTGAGTATCTAAATACTAAAATCATTATTTCTACACCAAACCCTATACTGTGAGTATCTAAATACTAAAATCATTATTTCTACACCAAACCCTATACTGTGAGTATCTAAATACTAAAATCATTATTTCTACACCAAACCCTATACTGTGAGTATCTAAATACTAAAATCATTATTTCTACACCAAACCCTATACTGTGAGTATCTAAATACTAAAATCATCATTTCTACACCAAACCCTATACTGTGAGTATCTAAATACTAAAATCATTATTTCTACACCAAACCCTATACTGTGAGTATCTAAATACTAAAATCATTATTTCTACACCAAACCCTATACTGTGAGTATCTAAATACTAAAATCATCATTTCTACACCAAACCCTATACTGTGAGTATCTAAATACTAAAATCATCATTTCTACACCAAACCCTATACTGTGAGTATCTAAATACTAAAATCATTATTTCTACACCAAACCCTATACTGTGACCACTCTTTAGAATTGTCTCACCAAACCCTATACTGTGACCACTCTTTAGAATCGTCTCTTTGAGACAATTCTAAAGAGTGGTCGCAGAATAGGGTTTGGTGGAGAAATAAAGGGAGTTATTCCTGAAAATGTTTTAACACATTACCCCCTAGTGACGCATTTTTGCGCTTTTATAAAATTCCCATTTTGAAACCATTGCCATAAATAGAGCATTTGCTCCATAGGAGTAAATGCTCTATTTATCACAATGGTTTCAAGACTACGCAATTCTAAAACTCTCCTTTTCTATAGTTAATGCTCCTTTCCGGTAGATTTATTCAAAGAGGTTGGGACTCAAAATAGCCTCGGAGAGAATGCGTTAATTTATGCATCTTATCTGGAGCTCTGAGTATACTTGATTCCCGCATTCAAAGGGTGAACATTTGATATGTGACCTTCTCTTTGACCTCATGAATAAATTGTAACTGGATATTTTAACCCTTCGCTTGCTGAATTTTAAAATACATTTCTCCTTCTTTACCCATGTTGTAAAATTACATATATCTTCACTGTGTACAAGTATTTTGCTGTGCAATCACTGCTGTGAAGTGCACTGGTTGCACAATCAACTTGTAAATAGTGCAGACCCTGATGAGACAGCTCCTCCAGGAGCTGTCTCATCTGGGTCTTCACTATTTACAGGTAGGTATATTGACGTGACTAGCAAGCGATGGGTTAACAGATTTTTGCAGCTTATACTTAGTTTATCCTTTCCTTCATATAAACACATTTTCATGTCTTTGCAAACAAAGAAGACCAAGACCAGATAGCTCCAATAGAATCAATCCTGATCAGGGTATGATCATTTTACTTATGAAATTATAATATAATAGATCTCACTATACAGTTCTAGCAATACCAAACGATCCTGTGCACACATGTCACAATAACAGTTCAGCTAATAAATATTCAAGACGGAACGGATTAACCTACAAATGTCTAAATCTCATATCATTATCGCATCAGATTTCAGAGTTTCATTCACATAATTTTTCTACTTTAAAATTTGATATGCCTGTCTCTTTGATTTAATGAATAAATTTTAACCTGATATTTAGACAGACAATGTGCATGCAGTAAAACCTGTCTTAAGCAGCCATCAAAAAGATGTCTAATTATGGGTCTGTAAGGCAGGTGGTAGCTTAATGCAGGTCAAAAGTAATGCAGTAAGGACCTTTTTTGCATTACATGTTCTTTTGCCCTGCATTAAGCAACCACCTACCTTTTAAGAGTCCTATGTTCAATAAATGAATGGTTACTTAAGACAGGTGCTACTGTTTATATGCCCAGCTGTGTTCTATCCTCCTAACTTTGAGCTACAGTAAAACCCTGCTAATGCGACCACCTAAAAGAGGTATAATTCTTGGTGCTAGATGAAGGTGGTAGCTAAATGCAGGACAGAAGTAATGCAGAAAGCTCCTCGAGGAGCTTTCTGCATTACTTTTGTCCTGCATCAAGCAACCACCTGCTTATAAAGACACCCATGTGTATTCATTAAGTGGTCACATTAGAGGGGTTCTACTGCATTTGGATGCTAAATGCAAATTGTGATAACCTAGATGCAACTGCAACTTGATCCAGATGAGACATCCAATAACATCCAAAATGTCCCACACTCTCTAATCACATTTTTATTTTGGAAGACATTGACAATAATCCACACCTTTTCATTTCTTTGCAAACAGAGTAGACCCAGATCAGCCGGCTCTTATAGGAGCAAACCCAGATGAGTGTCTGCCCTTTTTCCACTTATGAAAATTCTACTGTCTCTACCTATACCAAACACTTCTGTGTACATTTGCTATTATTAAAACTTCAGCTAATACATATGCACAATGTCATTATTTCTTCAGTGAATACTCAACAAGGAAAGGGTTAAAAATTTGTAGCAGACGAAAATACTGCAGATGACACTTTGGACTGGCAGATCTCCTGGAACTATTTTGTCCATGAATATTGTAATTTGGAATAAATATAGAACTGGAAGTCATGCACATTGTGTGTGATTAAATCTGGATTTATACATTGATGAACGCAACAATAATGTAATTCAATCTTTAATTATTAAAAAATACAAATCCTAATTAATACTCATGATGCCATTATTTCTTAAATCAATCTTCATTATCCCTTTCATGTAAAAAATAATCACTTAATGAATATCAATTGGCAGAATTTTTAAAGTCATTATTTGCTTTGCAGAGGCATGAAAAAGTATCCATATGCAGAAAAGTCTTTATCCTTTCTCTCATATCATGCCTTTTTCATGCCTTTGAAATCACAGTAAAACCCCTCTAATGTGACCACCAAAATGAGGTATAATTCTAGGTCTTAGAGGCAGGTGGTAGCTTAATGCAGGACAAAAGTAATGCAGAAAGCTCCTAGAGGAGCTTTCTGCATTACTTTTGTCCTGCATTAAGTAACCACCTGTTTTTAAAAAACATTAACGTCTCCTCATTAAGTGGTCACTTTAGAAGGGTTTTTTTGTATATAGATTTGATCCATATATAAAATAAGTTAATTATAATGATTATTCATAAAGCAATTAATTCATGCATAAATGTTCATGAGGGAAAGGATTATTGGGGTCATTATTTCTAATATTAATATTCATGAGGTCAAGGGTTATTTCTTTTAATTATAAGATATCTGTGGAATGTATCAGAAGAGATTCTTCTGCAGCCAGCTGTAGTTGTGGCCTTTCTGAGTAGACCCAAAGCAGTCCACTCCTTCAAATTGACAGACTGGTTCTGACTCTGTTTACCTCCAAGTGTGCCTTGTACAATTCTCTTGGACAGACTTGCTATTTTTGACAATTGTAGGTACACTGCATTGTGGACCATTGTAGATTCATTGCATTATTTATCATTGTAGATACACTGCACTGTATATTATTGTTGACATGCTGCAGCATTGTAGACAATCTAAAGATATTGTATTGTGGACCATTATATAATTGCATTATTGTGAAACAATGTAGATACACTATGATGTATACCATTGTAGATACACTATGTTGTGGACCATTGTAGATACACTATGTTGTGGACCATTGTAGATACACTATGATGTATACCATTGTAGATACACTATGTTGTGTACCATTGTAGATGTATTGCATTGTGTATCATTGCAATTTTACTGTATTATGGACAATGCAGCAGAATTGATATGATACACAATGCATTGTGGACGACCACTGAAGATACACCGTATTGTGGACCATTGTAGGTACTCTGCATTGCGGATAACTGTAAAAACACTACATTTTACGTTGCGGATCACCACTGAAGATACACAACATTGCAAATACACTGCATTGTTGACCATTGTCGATACACTGTCACTGTGTTTGGTGGACACTTTTAAATATGTGTACACATCATATACCATTGTTGATATACTTTATTGTACCATACACTACATTGTATACCATTGTTGATATACTTTATTGTACCATACACTACATTGTATACCATTGTTGATATACTTCATTGTACCATACACTACATTGTATACCATTGTTGATATACTTTATTGTACCATACACTACATTGTATACCATTGTTGATATACTTTATTGTACCATACACTACATTGTATACCATTGTTGATATACTTTATTGTACCATACACTACATTGTATACCATTGTTGATATACTTTATTGTACCATACACTACATTGTATACCATTGTTGATATACTTTATTGTACCATACACTACATTGTATACCATTGTTGATATACTTTATTGTACCATACACTACATTGTATACCATTGTTGATATACTTTATTGTACCATACACTACATTGTATACCATTGTTGATATACTTTATTGTACCATACACTACATTGTATACCATTGTTGATATGCTTCATTGTAGACAATGTAGATACACTGCATTGTGTTCCATTGTAGATAAACTGCATTGGATATCATTGTTGATAAACCAGTACTTCATTGTAGACAATGTAGATACACAGCATTGTGTACCCTTGTAGATATACACTACATTGTATACCATTGACAATATTCTTCATAGACAATAAAGATATAAAGATACAATGTAGATACATTGCATTGTGTTCCATTGTAGATAAACTGCATTGTATACCATTGTTGATATACCAGTACTTCATTGTAGACAATTTGGATACACTGCATTGTGTACCATTGTAGATATACACTACATTGTGTACCATTGTTGATATACACTACATTGTGTACCATTGTTGATAAACCAGTACTTCATTGTAGACAATTTGGATACACTGCATTGTGTACCCTTGCATACCACTGTTGATATATTTAATTGTAGACAATGTAGGTACTAGGTACACTGTATCGTAGACCATTTTCAATACAATACATTGTGGACCATTGCAGATACACTGTATTACAATGTATTATCATGTATTATTATATGTTTTATTGTGTATCATAGATACACAGTTTACTGCCTTGAGTGACTCCTGTGGAGCCAACAGATTACTCTACTCTATTTGTTAATGGACCTTTATAGACTTGATTTCTGAAATGGCCAAAACTTCCATTGTTAACTGGCTATTATGAACTTTCATCTATCCCTTCTCTTGCTGAATTTTAAAATACATTTCTCCTTCTTTACCCATGCCCTGTTGTATAATTACATATATCTTCACTGTGTACAAGTATTTTGCTGTGCAATCACTGCTGTGGAGTGCACTGGTTGCAAAATCAACTTGTAAATAGTGCAGACTCTGATGAGATAGCTCCTCCAGGAGCTGTCTCATCTGGGTCTTCACTATTTACAGGTAGGTATATTGATGTGAATAGCAAGCGAAGGGTTAATATTCATAATGTCTTTATTTCTTATATGAATTTTCATGGGGTAAAGGGATAAAGAAAAGCAACTCACACCAGTACTGACGGGTTGTCTAAAGCTTGTTGCTCCGTAACATTAAAATCTGCCAGCTTTCCCATGGTCAGCAGGTCACTCACGATATAGTCATATTTACCAGCGTTAACAAACAGGTCAATAATTTCTCCAAACACAATACTCAGTAATGGAAATGCTGAGCCATTGCACATGCCACAGAAGGTTCCAATCACCATGAAAGCCACATCAAGCTTGGATGCATACTTAAACTGAAAATAACAATATTGTTTATAATGCTCTATACCATTCTAAAGTAGTTGTTTATTGCCAAACGTTTCAGATTCATCTCATCATTATTATCACAAATGCTTCCATAGTTAAAATTAACCCTTTACTCAATGAATTTTCACATAACATTTTATTAATGCATAGCAAAAGTAATGCAGAAAGCTCTATAGGAGCCATACAGACCCATAATTAGACCTATTTTTGATGGCCGCTTAAGACAGGTTCTACTGTAACTAGTAGTATTATTAATAAGTGTATGAGTACCTACCACTTCAAAAGTTCCCACCAGCTTAATGTCTTCTTTCTTTCCCTTTTCTTTTTTGTCATCACTTCCATCCTTTCCTATAGATGTACCTGTGTCATTGGCTGTGATCTCTGACTTCAGTGTGCCCTTGGCTACATATGTATCAGTGCCATTGGCTGTGCCATCTGACTTCAGTATGTCCTTGGTTACAGGTGTATCTGTGCCATTGGCTGCACCCTCTATAGCTGTATCTGCTCTCTCTGACTGCAGTGTACCATTTGACCCTTTCTCATCTAACTCTAGCCCACTCATGTCTGGTTATAGGTGAGAACCTTGGATAGAAATATTCAACTGTTAGCATGCCATGAGCAACTTAGTGAATGCCTTGGCAAAATAGTTTGGATCCAGATAAAAAAAAGAGGCCATGTTTGCCATTAATTAACTCTTTCAGCGCCAATGTCGCCTGTTGGCACCATTGAAAACAGTGCAGTCCCAGGTCAGATGTCGCCTTTAAAAGGCGGCATCTGACCTGGGACTTCAATGTTTTCTGTATTATTTAAGCCCAATCATACAGGTTTTTAAAAACAAATGATTTACTAATATACCTTTATTATTTAGTTTAGAATTATATTTAATATGAAAATATTATTGCAGACGACACTTTTAAATTTGGCGCCAAAAGAGTTTAACCTTTGCATCATAGAAATGCTTGTCCATGCCTTTGCAAATGGAGTAGGAGTGGAGTGATCAAGATCCGCTCAATGTACTCAAGATATGATTGTACAGTTTCTGTCATTGTTCATAATTCCAATGCAAAACTTCAGTTAAATAACATTCATGATGTCATTATTTCTTACTAAATGTTCATGAAGTAAAGAGTTCAATCTTTGAAAACAAACACAGAGGAAAGTCTTATTGGATTCTATAAGAACAGATTTTTTATAAAAAAAAAAATCCTACCTGTTAAATGAATTTTGCATGACAGAGCAGCACGTTCAGAGAAAATATTGAGCTGCAATATTGATGGTAAATGTGTTTTTTTCAAATCAGTAATATGTTATGATAAGGCCAAATTTTGTGTATAGGCTAATAATGAACACTCCAAAAGATTTAGCAAGTAAGATTGGAGTTAAGCAGGGAGGTATTGTGTCTCCTATCTTGTTCTCTTTGTTCTTAAATGTGCTAAATACATAGCTTTGCCATTTTGTTCCAAAATATTTACAGTAAAACCTCTCAATAACGACCACTAAATAACAATAAGTATTGTGTGTTAAAGGCATGTGGATGCTTAAAGCAAGGTGAAAGTAAAACAGAACGCTCCTATAGGAGCGTTCTGTTTTACTTTCAGCTTGCTTTAAGCAACCACCTGCCCAAACTACCAACTAATAAACACAATTTAGTGGTCGTTATAGAGAGGTTTCACTGTATACGACTTTAAGAAAAGATGGCACAGAAGTGTTTCTCAGATGTATGATTATTGTAATGTTTAAGATAGGGCCATATACATGTAGCATACTTCTAATATATTATCATTGACATTTGATACTCGCGTCAATATACCTACCTGTAAATAGTGAAGACCCAGATGAGACAGCTCCTGCAGGAGCTGTCTCATCAGGGTCTGCACTATTTACAAGTTGATTGTGCAACCAGTGCACTCCACAGCAGTGGTTGCACAGCGAAATACTTGTACACAGTGACGATATATGTAATTATACCACAGGGCATGGGTAAAGAAGGAGATATGTATTTTAAAATTCAGCAAGCGAAGGGTTAATCCTTTTCCTGTTGAATATTCCAGCAAGAAATAATGACATCGTGAATAAGTATTAGTTGAACTTCTATAATGTAAACTTTTCAAGGATTTTTTTGCTGTGAAAAAAACACAGTAGGATCAGATCTGTATCATGTAAAAGCATGCAGAATAGACACTGACCAGACAGCTCGTATAGGAGACGTCTGATCTAGGTCTACTCTGTCTGCAAAAGCGTCAAATACATGTATAGGAAGGAAGGGGGTTAAGAGAATTAGATAATTACTTGGAGCTACAATTCTGATTTATCAATAATCACATTGATGATTCGGATGCTACAGGACACCTTTCAATCCTCTAAGTGAAAAGATAATAAGATGATGATACATGTATATTGAAATCATCTTCAGCTGACTGTGATATGGATTGTGCAATAGAACCTCGCTATTTCAAACTCGGATAATTCGACCTTCACGTTTACTCGAATAGATGAGTAATCTTCCGTAACCTATAATACAGACATTTTCTCTAAATTTCTCCTCTGCACATATCTGTAAAGACACGCAAGCAGGTCGTAAAACTGCTACAGTAACTTCCAGCAGTACTGGCGACCTGCCTCAAAATGTCACCCTGAGAAAGTTTCCATGTTAGGAAGCGGACTACAGTAAACCCTCTCTAATCTGGACGTTCAATTTAGTATAAATATCAGTCTTTGAAGACAGGTGGCAGCTTAATGCAGGGTGAAAGTCATACGGAAAGCTCCCCTATGAGCTTTCTGTATGACGTTCATCATGCATTAAGCAGTCACCTACCTAAAAGTATTTAAATTCGTCTCTACTATAATTCCGGTTTAGATGGGGTTTACTGTACTCGAACTTAAAAAAGTATTTTACGTTATTTCGATGTAGTTTGTATGGTCCCTTAACCCTTTCCCTCATATAAACGTGTTTTCACGCATTTGCAAACAGAGTAGACCCAGATCAGACGGCCCCTAGAGGAGCCGTCTGATCAGGGTCTGCTCTGTTTGCTAGTAGAATTTGATATATCTGTTTCTTTCCTTTCTAAACTGTCTACAATGTTCCACCTTCCATATTTCTTTATCACTATTTTGTTAATGAATATTCAGTAGGTATTGAAATTTGAAACAAACACAGAACAGGGAAAGGGTTAGAGTTCGGGATATCGATGTCCCGCTGTACTTGGTTTATGGTACCTGTGCCTGTATTGTGAAAATAACAATATTTCATAACCACCTATAAATGTTAGGTCACCAACTCGTCCCTCACCGACTGTTTTGTAAAGCTGAATACCACTATAAGTCAAACTGGCATTGTAACTTAAACTGATTGAAAAACTGTGTACCCGTATAGCCTGTTAACCCATTCCTCTCAAAGGCTGTTTTAGAGCATTGCCTCATAGGCAATTTTAAATCCAGCCTATTTGAATAAATTTACTGAAAAGGGGCGTTTTTTACTGGAAAAGTAGGAAAATTTTAGAATTGTGTAGGTTCAAAAAGTGAAATTTACAGAGGCGCCAAAAGTGGTAAATATGAGGGAATGGGTTAAATGTTCCATCTGTAGCTGTTTTATCTGGGCCTAGGCACGAAGTAAATACAGTATTTACTTCGTGGTCTAGGGTACTGGCTTAGGTTTGTTTGGCAAATTACTTATGAAACGTATGGTAGGTAAATATGTTATAGCCTATCTGAAAATTTATAGCCAAAAAGAAACTGCTATCTTGTGTTGTTATCTAATATGTCGCCTGATATTACCATATTTCTATTGAAGTTTAGGGCTGCATTTCATAAAACGGCCATGAGTTTAATTTTTATGCACTCATCCTTTCTATATCTCATTTGTTGGTATGCACCTAGGTTAACCCTCCGCTTGCTATTCACGTCAATATACATACCTGTAAATAGTGAAGACCCAGATGAGACAGCTCCTACAGGAGCTGTCTCATCAGGATCTGCACTATTTACAAGTTGATTGTGCAACCAATGTACTCCACAGCAGTGATTGCACAGCGAAATACTTGTACACAGTGAAGATATATGTAATTATACAACAGGGCATGGGTAAAGAAGGAAAAATGTATTTCAGTAAGAGAAGGGTTGAACCATGGATAATTGATTTCGTAACTATTTCATTGGTAAAAGGTTTATGAGAGCAATATGCATGACTTTCTCCCCACACTAAGCCACTGCCTGTATTAACCCTTTAGTCTATGAATACTCATGTAAGAATTTATGGTTTTATGAATATTAAAAATTCTGAAGGGTGGTGATCCCCCGAAAGCAAAAATTGCAACACAAAAAGAGAAAATTGCAGACTCGGTTTTATTGAGTCTGTTCAAGAGCAGTAATTGAAAGTGCAACACTGCTGACGCCCCTAGCACCGGCTTAAGCGGTATTCAATTTTCAGAACAAGAAGTACTGAAATTCATGATCTCGAAGGATCAGAATTAACCCTTCTCTTGCTGAATTTTAAAACACATTTCCCCTTCTTTACCCATGCCCTGTTGTATAATTATATATATCTTCACTGTGTACAAGTCTGTATTTCGCTGTGCAATCACTACTGTGGAGTACATTGGTTGCACAATCAACTTGTAAATAGTGCAGACCCTGATGAGACAGCTCCTGCAGGAGCTGTCTCATCTGGGTCTTCACTATTTACAGGTAGGTATATTGACGTGAACAGCATGCGAAGAGTTAAAGTAAGGCAATTCTATTACGCATATAAAACAAGGCTGTTTTTCCCCATAATGTTCAGACATTGTATAATTATATCTATAACATTATTTAAGCTCACAGAGTAGACCCTTCTAAGAAAAATTCTACATGATATATCTGATCTGTGTTTACTCTGTAGGCAAAAATGTTAAAATGTGTATACACCATTGCAGAGAGATTTTGTTTGATGTAAGTGCAAAATCACTGCAGATAAAGATTTGCCACGTCGTAGACATGTAACAGACATGCAAACTGAAATTATCATTTTACTCAGCATGCCGGAGGTGGTAACTATGCCAAAATCTTGACATTAAACCTTTCCCTGGTCTATGTTTGTTCCAAATTTAAATACCTACTGAATATTCATGGACAAAATAGTTATAACGAAACGTGGAAGGTGAAACATTGGAGCCGTTTTAGAAACTAAAGAAACATAACTATGAAATTCCATTAGCAAACAGAGCAAACCATGATCAGACGGCTCCTATAGTTGCAAATGCGTGAAAAGGCGTTTATAAATATGAGGGAAAGGGTTAAAGTGATTTGCCCCGCAGCTCGCCGTCTAATTATCTGATTTGTTGGAGATATTTAGAGAAAATTTAGAAAATGACTTCGGAATTGTATAAAATATCTAACTGGTGTTCATGATGTCATTATTTCTCAAATGAATATCCATTAGGTAAAGGTTTTAGAAACAGATTAACCATGACGCACTGTAAGGTGTAACACGGGTACATGTATACAATGTACATGTATATGAACAAGGTTGATCTAGATGAAACACATAGCAGCTTGGTCCACCACCATGATTTACCCTTTCCCTGCTGAATATTAATGTTACCCAGCTGTCTTATCGGGTCGGGTCTGTTTACTAATGAAATAATATAGCTTCAGTTTCTGCTATGGCCAAAAAATGCATGTGTCAATGTGATATATCAACATTAACCCATTCCCACTTAGGCTATTTTTAGACCTATCCTCTTTGATTAAATCTACCAAAAAGGAGCATTAACTGGAGAAAAGGAAATTTTCAGAATTGTGTAGTTTTTAAACCATTGTGATAAATAGAGCATTTGGTCCTGTGGAGCAAATGCTCTATTTATCACAATGGTTTCATAAAATGACTTACAGAGGCGTCAAAAGGCATCAATATGCGGGAATGGGTTAATGGAGGGCCAGCCCTTTGAATGCAGGACGTATATGCTCTGGTATCTGCAGACAGTGTAGATCCAGATCAGAGGACTTCTAGAGGAGCACTCTGATCAGGGTCTGCACTGTTTTGCACATTCAAAATCCTCGAGCAAGTTTAAGCCCTTCATACTGACTCTGGTGGGATATTGCACTCTAAAAATATCAGCTGTGTGAGAGTTAACCCATTCCTTCCAGTCCTTCTGGCGCATTTTGACGCTTCTGTAAAAGTCATTGTTTTGAAACCAATGTGATTAACCGTTTCCCTCATATAAACATGTTTTCACGCATTTGCAAACAGAGTAGACCCAGATCAGAGGGCTCCTAGAGGAGCCGTCTGATCAGGGTCTACTCTGTTTGCTAATATAATTTGATAGGTCTGTTTCTTTGCTTTCTAAAATGTCTACAATGTTCCACCTTGCATAATTCTTTTTAACTATTTTGTTAATAAATATTCATTAGGTATTGGAATTTGAAATAAACAGAACAGGGAAAGGGTTAACGGGTCATTTGCACAATAGGACCAAATGCTCTATTTATCACAATGTTTTTAAAACTACACAATTCTAAAACTTTCCTTTTCTCTGCTAAATGCTCCTTTTTGGTAGATTTATTCAAAGACATTAGGTCCAAAAATAGTAGTTTATGAGGGGCTGGTTTAACAGAGTTACCAATAGTCATCAAAATACCGCGTCAAATTTCATGCTCAAACAAGTCAATTTCAGTAAGCAATATAGCAGTCGTAACAGTTAAAGTCATGACATTTATGAGACTTTATCAAATAAAAATTAAACGCAACGGTTGTCCGTGAATAACGCCAGAAATATGTAATAAGAATATTCTAAAGTCACATCATTGTGATTTTTAGGGTTTCGGCTTTTGCCGAAATCCTTATAAAATGGATTGCGACTCAAACTATGGCGGAAAACCCTATTGCACGAGCGCTACCTAGCGAGAATCCCCCTAAGAGAATACGCGCATGTGCAGTGCTTGACTTACAATCCGGTTCCGGAATCTTACAAAATATTTATAATGAAATATGGAAGGTGGATCCATTAGCAACAGAGCAGACCCTGAATCTATGGGAGCGAGCTGTCTGATCTGGATCGAATCTATTTGCAGATGCATGAAAACAAGTTTATATGGGGAAATTAAGGGTTAAATAGATTTCTTCTGTTCTGTACGTTCTTTACAGTATAAAGGTTACAGCGCACTGGTGGTCAGTAGTGCAGGGCAACTGTTACATCATGCTAAAATATCTAGAGGTCATACGCTTAACTCTTTGCACGCTAGCGGCGAAACTGTGATTACCTATGCAAAAGTTTGGGTCCAGATGAGAGGCCACATAAGTCTGCGTCTCATCAGGATCCAAACTGTTTGTCATCTTGATCATATTTTTGCATAAAATGAAAGAAAGTTTATTGAAGAATTGACGAAGACGTCAATTGTTGCAAAGGAAACATCACTCAGCATTGTAAGGATTAAGCAAGCTGTAATCTAAAGTTGCAAAAATGTTTCCAAGCTGACTTATTCAGCTGTACAAACTGGTAGAGATGCTAGAACACTAAACCTTTCCTTCATATAAATGTTTTTCACGCGTTTGTAAACAGAGAAGACCCAGATCTGATGACTCCTATAGGAGTAGTCTGATCAGGATATGCTCTGTTGGCTAATGGAATTTGGAAGATCTTTTTCTTTCCTTTCTTAAATGGCTACTCATTTCCACTTTTTATGTTTCATATAATGAAACATGAAAAGTGGAAATTAGCAGCCATTATTTTGTTCATGAATATTCAGTAGGTATTGAAATTGGAATAAACATAGAACAGGAATCAAGTTTCTTACATGGATCCGTTCCATTTGCGCTCTCTATATATATACATGTACTTTTTTAAAACTATTGTTTTTGTTGATTTAATTATTGTTCAAACTCTCAGGGAATTTTTTATAGTCAGTTTGAACTGTGCAGTAATTCCTTTTGAAACAAACTAAGTTTTCAAGTATTATGCAGGTTATCGTGACCTAATTGCCAGTTGTACATTGTGTGTGTCGGACTGTGATCAGGATCCTAGATGTTTGACAATTTTAAAATACAACTATGCAAAGCATAGACTAATTGAATATAAATAGTTATATATGCAATACACAAAATAATGAGCAGGTGACAATTTTAAATTGAACATGGTACTTTCGAATTCATAGTTGTCTTAGCACAAAGTCTGGATCCTGCCTCTACGTTTCATCGAAATGCATACTATTGACACCAGGACTGTATGTTAATATAGCATAATGCTTTAAAAAGTCCATAACAAGTTTCAAGAGGCATGCTTATGTTTTCTAGTTTGTTTGCTTTAAAATGTATTTCGAGAAAAGAATATCAAAACAGATAAAGAATAAAAAATATATTAGAATCTTTTTTCTTTTCCCATTCGGTTGTGACGGGATTCGAACCAAGGACCTAGAGATTCATAGACGCAGCTCTTTCCCCTCGGCCACCGCTTGGGTCCCAATATATAAGTGTTACATGGTTCTATTTAAACGCTACAAAGGTGTGAAAAGCAACAACGACTAGTGAACGTACATACTTAATATGCAAATTATACAGACCCATTTTTCATGAAATCTCCAAGTATAAAATGAACAGATTTTACCAATGACCTACCGTCAATCCAAACGCCTTTGTTCAAACAGCATGGTGTCTTTTTACAACAGAAGTCCGACATAAGGTCGTCGGATTCTGAAAGTTCCATACCCTTCCTGTGGTATTTACAAAAGTCCGATATATCGTTGTCGGATTCTGAGTTAAATGCCCTTTTAGCCTAGTCACTTATGCCCTTTGCAAACAGAGGATACCCAGGTAAGAAGGCTCACAGAGAAGCCCTCTAATCAGGATCTGCTAGGTTTGTCGTGTTACACTATTGTTTGGAAAAGTCCCTAAATATTAACCATAAGCTCATTTTAGCTTGACTTGTTTGAATTTTGGAACAGCCCATTTCACCGGTGTAATAGTTAGGTAGACCAAAGTAACATAATTGTTAGATTTTTGCAGAACATTATAGAATTGTTGGAGGTACATGAAATGGACACATAACCGAAAAGAGTTATTTGATTATTACAGCCACGGTTGATATTTCGATACACTTTCAACATTTTGTGAACTACTAAGAAATATCGAACATCAATGGTACTATTTCTAGGGTAGATCAAAATTCAAATGCAGAAATTCAATTCCATTGCGACATTACAATGTTTCCTGATGAATTTAATCAATGGTCGTGCGACGTTGTTGCTAAGATCTGGTTTGAAAGAAATAGAATTTCAAAAATACATGTACGGTAAAACCCCTCTAAACCAGACTTTAAATTCAGTATAAATATCAGTCTTGGAGACAGATGGCGGCTTAATGCAGGATGAAAATAATACAGAAAGCTCCTCGGCATGACTTTCACCCTGCATTAAGCAGCCACCTGCCTAAAAAGTTTTTAAATTCTTATCTACTAGAAGTCGGGTTAAGAGGGGTTTTACTGTATTGTAAAAGGTGACAAATCTATACTTTTGAATGTATTTCAGAGATTTACAAGTGATACCCTAATTACCCTGGGTATTTTGACAAACACACTTATGCAAATAGTGCAGACCCATATCAAACACCTCCTTAATGGGCCCGTTTGAAGGGTTTTCACTATTTGCTACCATGTCTGTTTAATCTAAAGTTGCAAAGATGTTTCCAAACTGACTTATTCAGCTGTACAAACTGGCAGAGAGGAGAGACTGTGTGCTAGAACACTTAACCCTTTCCTTCATATAAATGTTTTTCACGCGTTTGTAAACAGAGTAGACCCAGATCTGATTACTCCCAAAGAAGTCGTCTGATTAGGGTCTGCTCTGTTGGCTAATGGAATTTGACAGATCTTTTTCTTTACTTTCTTAAATGGCTAATAATTTCCACTTTTTATGTTTCATTATAACTACTTTGTTCATGAATATTCAGTAGGTATTGAAATTTGGAATAAACATAGAACAGGAATCAAGTTTCTTACATGGATCCGTTCCATTTGCGCTCTCTATATATATACATGTACTTTTTTAAACTATTGTTTTTGTTGATGTAATTATTGTTCAAATTCTCAGGGAATTTTTTATAGTCAGTTTGAACTGTGCAGTAATTCCTTTTGAAACAAACTAAGTTTTCAAATATTATGCAGGTTATCGTGACCTAATTGCCAGTTGTACATTGTGTGTGTCGGACTGTGATCAGGATCCTAGATGTTTGACAATTTTAAAATACAACTATGCAAAGCATAGACTAATTGAATATAAATAGTTATATATGCAATAAACAAAATAATGAGCAGGTGACAATTTTAAATTGAACATGGTACTTTCGAATTCATAGTTGTCTTAGCACAAAGTCTGGATCCTGCCTCTACGTTTCATCGAAATGCATACTATTGACACCAGGACTGTATGTTAATATAGCATAATGCTTTAAAAAGTCCATAACAAGTTTCAAGAGGCATGCTTATGTTTTCTAGTTTGTTTGCTTTAAAATGTATTTCGAGAAAAGAATATCAAAAAAGATAAAGAATAAAAAATATATTAGAATCTTTTTTCTTTTCGCATTCGGTTGTGACGGGATTCGAACCAAGGACCTAGAGATTCATAGACGCAGCTCTTTCCCCTCGGCCACCGCTTGGGTCCCAATATATAAGTGTTACATGGTTCTATTTAAACGCTACAAAGGTGTGAAAAGCAACAACGACTAGTGAACGTACATACTTAATATGCAAATTATACAGACCCATTTTTCATGAAATCTCCAAGTATAAAATGAATAGATTTTACCAATGACCTACCGTCAATCCAAACGCCTTTGTTCAAACAGCATGGTGTCTTTTTACAACAGAAGTCCGACATAAGGTCGTCGGATTCTGAAAGTTCAATACCCTTCCTGTGGTATTTACAAAAGTCCGATATATCGTTGTCGGATTCTGAGTTAAATGCCCTTTTAGCCTAGTCACTTATGCCCTTTGCAAACAGAGGAGACCCAGGTAAGAAGGCTCACAGAGAAGCCCTCTAATCAGGATCTGCTAGGTTTGTCGTGTTACACTATTGTTTGGAAAAGTCCCTAAATATTAACCATAAGCTCATTTTAGCTTGACTTGTTTGAATTTTGGAACAGCCCATTTCACCGGTGTAATAGTTAGGTAGACCAAAGTAACATAATTGTTAGATTTTTGCAGAACATTATAGAATTGTTGGAGGTACATGAAATGGACACATAACCGAAAAGAGTTATTTGATTATTACAGCCACGGTTGATATTTCGATACACTTTCAACATTTTGTGAACTACTAAGAAATATCGAACATCAATGGTACTATTTCTAGGGTAGATCAAAATTCAAATGCAGAAATTCAATTCCATTGCGACATTACAATGTTTCCTGATGAATTTAATCAATGGTCGTGCGACGTTGTTGCTAAGATCTGGTTTGAAAGAAATAGAATTTCAAAAATACATGTACGGTAAAACCCCTCTAAACCAGACTTTAAATTCAGTATAAATATCAGTCTTGGAGACAGATGGTGGCTTAATGCAGGATGAAAATAATACAGAAAGCTCCTCGGCATGACTTTCACCCTGCATTAAGCAGCCACCTGCCTAAAAAGTTTTTAAATTCTTATCTACTAGAAGTCGGGTTAAGAGGGGTTTTACTGTATTGTAAAAGGTGACAAATCTATACTTTTGAATGTATTTCAGAGATTTACAAGTGATACCCTAATTACCCTGGGTATTTTGACAAACACACTTATGCAAATAGTGCAGACCCATATCAAACACCTCCTTAATGGGCCCGTTTGAAGGGTTTTCACTATTTGCTACCATGTCTGTTTAATCTAAAGTTGCAAAGATGTTTCCAAACTGACTTATTCAGCTGTACAAACTGGCAGAGATGAGAGACTGTGTGCTAGAACACTTAACCCTTTCCTTCATATAAATGTTTTTCACGCGTTTGTAAACAGAGTAGACCCAGATCTGATTACTCCCAAAGAAGTCGTCTGATTAGGGTCTGCTCTGTTGGCTAATGGAATTTGAAAGATCTTTTTCTTTACTTTCTTAAATGGCTAATAATTTCCACTTTTCATGTTTCATTATAACTACTTTGTTCATGAATATTCAGTAGGTATTGAAATTTGGAATAAACATAGAACAGGAATCAAGTTTCTTACATGGATCCGTTCCATTTGCGCTCTGTGTCTATATACATGTACTTTTTTAAACTATTGTTTTTGTTGATGTAATTATTGTTCAAATTCTCAGGGAATTTTTTATAGTCAGTTTGAACTGTGCAGTAATTCCTTTTGAAACAAACTAAGTTTTCAAATATTATGCAGGTTATCGTGACCTAATTGCCAGTTGTACATTGTGTGTGTCGGTCTGTGATCAGGATCCTAGATGTTTGACAATTTTAAAATAAAACTATGCAAAGCATAGACTAATTGAATCTAAATTATTATATATGCAATACACAAAATAATGAGCAGGTGACAATTTTAAATTGAACATGGTACTTTCGAATTCATAGTTGTCCTAGCACACAGTCTGGATCCTGCCTCTAAGTTTCATCGAAATGCATACTTTTGACACCAGGACTGTATGTTAATATAGCATAATACCTTTAAAAAGTCCATAACAAGTTTCAAGAGGCATGCTTATGTTTTCTATTTTGTTTGCTTCAAAATGTATTTAGAGAAAATAATATAAATAAAAGATAAAGAATAAAAAATATATTAGAATCTTTTTTCTATTTGCATTTAGTTTGGACGGGATTCGAACCAAGGACCTAGAGATTCATAGACGCAGCTCTTTCCCCTCGGCCACCGCTTGGGTCCCAATATATAAGTGTTACATGGTTCTATTTAAACGCTACAAAGGTGTGAAAAGCAACAACGACTAGTGAACGTACATACTTAATATGCAAATTATACAGACCCATTTTTCATGAAATCTCCAAGTATAAAATGAATAAATTTTACCAATGACCTACTGTCAATCCAAAAGCCTTTGTTCAAACAGCATGGTGTCTTTAAACAACAGAAGTCCGACATAAGGTCGTCGGATTCTGAAAGTTCCATACCCTTCCTGTGGTATTTACAAAAGTCCGATATACTGTTGTCGGATTCTGAGTTAAATGCCCCTTTTGCCTACGCACTTATATATATATAGGCTACTCTTTCTTTCTTTTTTTCTTTACTTTCTTAAATGGCTACTAATTGCCACTTTTCATATTTCATTGTAACTATTTTGTCCATAAATATTCAGTAGGTATTGAAATTTGGGATAAACATAGAACAGGGAAAGGGTTAAGGAAATTAGGGTTTTTATAAATCAGACATTTCTTGCATACAATGTATGTTTGGTACTGACCAAGTAATGGTCAGAATCATCCGGGGTCCAGTCTAGATCTACAGTGTTCTCATTCAACGATAATGGTGAAATCGTTAATTCTATTATGCTAATCACGACTTGACTTGACCCTTACTTTCAAATAACGGAGTGATGGCTCTTTACTACATAAACTATCAATTTTGGCTCTGTTGGCACAAAGTGGCAAGATGAGCTATTGGAATCGCCCTGTATGTGACATGTTCATAAAACAATTCTTTAAATGTCTTCCAAACTACTGACATGGTTTTCAGAAAAATCCACAGCAAACAATCAATATGATATATATTATGTCCGAAACCTTCAGTACTGTCAGTACTTTGATTTTATTTGTACAGTAAAATACCTCTAAATTTCGTATAAATATCGGTATTGGAGACAGGTGACTGCTTAATGTAGGACGAACGCCATTCCAGAAAGCTCCTCTGTGAGGTTTCTGCACGACTTTCACCCTGCATTAATTTAAGCAGCCCCCTGCCGAAACAGACCTAAATTGTTCTTTAACAAAAGTCGGATATAAAAGGGTTCTCCTGTAATAACATATCATTTCATGTATTAAAAAGTTCATCTGCAAATTTTAATTAATGTACTATTTAAGTACTACACGTATTTAACAAATTGTAGTATAACTATTGGTATTGGAAACCTTATTTTTCTTTTGACAACGTATTTAGCTGTTTATGTGTGAACAATCTGGTCAGAATTTACAATATCAAAACTTAGCATTTTAACCCTTTCGCTGCCAATGTCGCATCTGTGATGACCTATGCAAATAGTTTGGATCCAGATAAGACGCCGAGTAACTCGGCGTCTCATCAGGATCCAAACTGTTTTTACTTTGACTCTTTCTTGAAACAAACATGTGGAGAAATAAATATGGAAAATTGCAGCAGACGACAAAGGTTGCAGACGACAAAAACTGGCAGCGAAAGAGTCAAAGGATAACAAAAATGTGATATAGTAAAACCTCCGTTTAAGGCAACTCAAACCAATTCTAATTATGTATCTAGCAGGTGATAGCTTGCTACAGGACGAGTTTATGCAGAAAGCTCTTTTTACTTTTCTTTAACCACCTGCTTTTGAAGAGCTTCAATTTTATTCATGAACCATTCACTATAGAGAGGTGTTACTGTAACATTTTGAGAGTCACGGTGGTTACCCATGACCTAAAACCATACACGTATATCAGATGATTTATGTCTTATGCAGGACAAAAAAGTCAAGAATGAATCGATTTAACTCATGTTGTTAAGTAGGCCTGTCCAACTGGGTATTTTGAATGAACCTACGGTAAAACCCCTCTAATACGGCCACTAAATTACATCAAATACTTTGTGTTAAAGGCAGGTGGCTACTTAAAGCAAGGTGAAAGTAAAACAGAACGCTCCTATAGGAGCGTTCTGTTTTACTTTCACCTTGCTTTAAGCAGCCACCTGCCCTAATTTCCAACTAAATAACACAATTTAGTGGCCGTTATAGAGAAGTTTTACTGTACTTTTTGTTAGTATGGTAGACACTATAAGAAGTGTGTTTACGTGGAAATATGAAGCAAGCAATTGCAGAGATCAGGAGCTTTCCCTGACTTGGGTCTTCAGTATGTCAGTACATTTGTAGTTGTCTGTGTCCTCGTTAATGATACCTAGACACAGATTAATTAACTCTGTTCCTGTAAGGAATTATAACATCGTGAATATTTTAACTCGTTTTTTTATAATGACATGTACGCATGGAATTTTGGTATTGGTAGAAACTGTAGTGCCGTATCTATATAAGTCCATAAGCAAACAAAACAGACGCTGATAAGACGGCTACTACAGGAGACGTATGATCTTGATCTACTCTGTTTGCAAATGCATGAACATGCGTTGATGTGAAAGAAATGATTAAATAAATCTATTTTAATTTCATAAACAGACATAACAAACCCTGATCAGACATCTTTTACAGGAGTCATCAGATCTAGGTCTACTCTGTTTGCAAAGGCGTGAAAAAGCGTTTTGCATGAGGGAAAGGGTTAAATAAACTACGTTTTGCATGCTGTCAGAAAACCTGTTCTGTCTTTAACCCTTTAGTCTACGAATATGCTCGTAGGAGCCATTTGATCAGGACCCGCTCTGTTTGCCTATGTCATACTATAGATCTGCCTAGTTTAGATATTCCTGTGTCATACGCTATCATAACAAATAAAGCTAATTAATATGCATGACGTCATAACTCTTTTTACATGGATATTCATGAGGTAAAGGGTTAAAAGAAACAGTTTTGATTCAGATGAGAGTCACTGAACAATTACGTGCCTTATCACAATTAACTCACTCTCTCCTAGGCTATTTTTAAACCCAACCTTTTTTAATCAGTCTACCGAAAAGGAGAATTAACTAGAGAAAAGGAAAAAAAAATAGAATTTTGTAGTTTGAAACCATTGTGATAAATAGAGCATTTATAATGTTAACTTGATAGAGGCGCAAAAAATGCATCACTAGGGGGGTAATGTGTTAAAACTGAAAGTGCAGAAATTAATATTCAGACAGATCAATAATGATACCATGGATGCAACATGATAAGGTCGAATTAAGGTTAGGCTGGGAAGTCTTTAGAAAACCAGTTTATATAGTTTATTAGTGCATGTGCTTGGATATGTTGAATCCAGGTCAGTAATCGTGTCACTTAAATTACACGTATTTATAAAAAAGTTTTTAGAATACCCAATTCAACTGGATAATACAATAAATTAAATGAAGCATACTGTTTTCATACATCGGCCTTAACATTAGTTATGCCTATCTCTTAACCCTTACAACGTTGAATTTTCAAATGAATTATTCCACAATAGAAACAGATCAAGCTTATGGTGAATATTTAGGGATTTTTCTAAAGAAAAGTGTAACATGACAAACGGTACAGACCTCGATGAGAGGACTCCTCTAGGAGCCGTCTGATCTGGGTCTTCTCTGTTTGCAAATGCGTGATAACATGTTTATATGAGGAAAGGGTTAATACAGACAAAGTTGTGCAGAGCGATCCCATATGATCTTTAAGGTACACTAATATTTCATAATAAACTCTTTCGCGTCTCCTCAGAATCCAAACTGTTTGTACTGTAGCTGTTTTTAAACAAAATGAAGAAAAATAATAAACAAAATGAAAAAAAGTGTGGCAGACGAAAACGTTATCAGACGACAAAAGTTCAGACAAGTAAAGTCGCTATATACATGCGAGTTTCAACGGTAAGAAAGTCAACCTTTTCTACGGATTTTATCTGCAGGTTTTATTGAAACATCAAATACTTGGCTGTAAAATCATATTTTGTTAATAGCCCTTTCCCTGTTGTATATTCATGTAAGAGATAATGACGAATGACGTCATGAATATAAATAAAATTATATTTTATAATGGTATATGAACACAGGACATTTTGCCTCAGGCAGAAACTGTAGAATCAGATCTATATTACAGCAAAAGCAAACAGAGCAGACCCTGATCAGTCTGGGTCTACTCTGTTCGCAGACGCATCAAAAAACGCTTACATAAGGGAAAGGGTTAACGAAGCATACGAGTTTGAACCCATTTATCATGTTGTCCTTACTAGATACCTGGTCAAATAGTGTATACCAAGATTAGACGGTCAGTTAGGGAGCTCTCTGACATAGGCCTGTATTGTTTTACGTCACAAATCATTCATTCTAAAGGTCAAAGAGTTCTTGCAGAAACGCCTCCTTCAAAATAAGCTTAGATTGGTTCATGGTACATGTACCTATTTGACCATGTTCACGTAGCAAACGAGGCTAAATGGGTTACTTTCTTTCATTTTCATTTGTTTACTAAAAGAGTAGACCAATATCAGACGGAAATGGTTAACACTTTCTTTCATTTAAACGCCTTTTCATTTGTGTGCTAACAGGGTATACCCATATCAGACGGCTCCTATAGGAGCCATCTGATCAGGGTCTGCTATGTTTGCTTGTGAGATGATATAGATCTGATTGTCCCTTGAAAAAATTATATTGTAAAGTAAAGCTAATAGATATTCATTATGTAATGATTTATTTCATGAATATTGAACAAGGAAACGGTTAGCAGCAACATTCTGGTATGTATATGTATATGTTAACCCTTCTCTTGCTGAATTTTAAAATACATTTCTCCTTCTTTACCCATGCCCTGTTGTATAATTACATATATCTTCACTGTGTACACGTATTTCGCTGTGCAATCACTGCTGTGGAGTGCACTGGTTGCACAATCAACTTGTAAATAGTGCAGACCCTGATGAAACAGCTCCTGCAGGAGCTGTCTCATCTAGGTATTCACTATTTACAGGTAGGTATATTGACGTGAATAGCAAGCGAAGGGATAAAGCATTTACCTGTATCAAAGCAAGACTAAGATGATGTTTGCAGATCCAGGATCGGTGCCAAAGATATTGTCTGTTTACCGAAAGAGCGCGAAAACACTTAGATTTCTTTAATATTATATCGATTTAAAGCTTAAATCCACCATGTCAACACACCAATTTTACCCAGTGCTCATATTACAGCAGTATAAAACTGCTACATTTAAAACCAACCCTCTCTTTAAACATGAGACAGCAAAATGAAAATTAGACGCCAAGACTGTCCATAAAATACATCAGAGTATAACTAACTATACTGTAAGTTTACCTAACCATTGTGAAGCACGGTGAATGACACTACAATAGAACCTGTCTTAACCCATTCCCTCATATTGACGACTTTTGGCGACTCTGTAAAGTCACTTTGTGAAACCATTGTGATAAATAGAGCATTTGCTCCTATAGGAGCAAATGCTCTATTTATCACAATGGTTTCAAACTACAAAATTCTAAAATTTTCCTTTTCTCTAGTTAATGCTCCTTTTCGGTAGATTTATTCAAAGTGGTTGGATCTAAAAATAGCCTATGAGGTAATGGGCCATAAAAAGAGGTCTAATTATGGGTCTGTAAGGCAGGTGGTAGCATAATGCAGGGCAAAAGTAAAGCAGAAAGCGCCTATAGGATCTTTCTGCATTAATTTTGCCTTGCATTAAGCAACCACCTGATTTTAAGACACATGTATAATAAATGAATGGCCGCTTTAAGACATATTTTATTGTAGTATATCACGGTGTCTGCCTTAAGGTGCCATCTGCTTAAACTTAACAAATAAACTAAAATATTCTTGAATCATGACATTGCAGAAATGTTGTATACAAGTATGGTTTGAGATTTGATCAGGGTCCAAAATGCTGAAAATCATTCATTCAAATTTGAGTTCAATCTGCATGGGTTTTTTCTATGGCTATATATCGCATTGAACCACTGACCCGTATAAACGTGTTTATGTTTAACCCTTTCACTGCCAAACTCTGTCGTCTGCTAACTTTGTCGTCTGCTACAAATTTTCATTCTTTTGATTTTCTTCATTTTTTTCTTCAAAAACACAGTAACAGTAACAAACAGTTTGGATCCTGATGAGACGCCGAGTTACCCGGTGTCTAATCTGGATCCAAACTGTTTGCTTAGGTAATCACAGATCCGGCATTGGCAGCGAAAGGGTTAAAATCGGTTCAAAAAACAGGAGATTCTGTGTCACAGAACTAGGCTACGTACCCTGTGATTTTATTACGTTCTTGCTGTAAAACTACATGACTGCTCAGACTACAACGTGTAGCATTTTTTTTTCCGATTCCATCAACTATTTGAGAAACTACTGCAGTAAAAACTAGAAAAAAAAATATCTCGAAAGTTTAGTAGTAATGAGGTATGTGTGTCTTTTTTCAGGCAGGTGACTGCTTAACCCATTACCTCATAGGCTATTTTTAGATACCTCTTTGAATTAATCTACCGAAACGAGCATTAATTAGAGAAAAGGAATTTTTTTTTAGAATTTTGTAGTTTGAAACCATTGTGATAAATAGAGCATTTGCTCCTATAGGAGCAAATGCTCTATTTATCACAATGGTTTCACAAAGTTTTACAGAGTCGTCAATATGAGGGAAAGGGCTAATGAAAGGATGAAAGTCATGCAGAAAGCTCCTAGAGCAGCTTTCTGTGCGACTTTCGCCCTACATTGCGCTGCCACCAGTCCTTCATGGCGATAATTATACAGTAAAATCCCGTTAGTGCGACCACCTAAAAGAGGTATAATTCTGGGTGCTATATGTAGGTGGTAGCTTAATGCAGGACAAAAAGTAATGCAGAAAGCTCCAAGAGCAGCTTTCTGCATTACCTTTGTCCTGTATTAAGCAACCATCTGCTTATAGACAACTGTATGTATTCATTAACACATTATCCCCTAGTGAGGCATTTTTGCGCATCTATAGAAGTCACTTTATGAAACTGTTGTAATAAATAGAGCATTTGCTCCTATAGGAGCAAATGCTCTTTTTATCACAATAGTTTCAAACTACAAAATTCTAAATTGTTCCTTTCCTCTAGTTAATGCTCCTTTTTGGTAGATACATTCAAAGAGGTTGGGTCTAATAATAGGCTAGGAGAGAATGAGTTAAGTGGTCGCATTAGAGGGATTCTAATGTACTTGTTTTAGCGTATGAAATATCGGAGCTTTACTGTAACTGAGAGTCAAACTGCTTGGATCCTGGTGAGAGGGTTACTTAGTCGTCGTTAAATCTTGATCAAAACTGTTGTAAATGTCAGACGAGTCGCTTTCTAGCATTATAAAAAATAACCTGCATCTGATCTACACTAGTTACCATATATAGGACAGATCCACATAGGCAAATACTGTAAAGCCCCTTTAAACCGGAATTCTAGTAAAGACGAATTTAGGTGCTTTCAGGCAGGTGACTGCTTAATGCAGGGTGATAGTCATGCAAAAAGCTCACAGAGGAGCTTCCTGTATGACTTTCGCCCTGCATTAAGCTGCCACCTGTCTCCAATACCGATATTTACGATAAATGTAACGTCCGGTTTAGAGAGGGTTTACTGTAGTACAGACCAGATCAGCCCGCTTCTGAATGAACAATTTGATCAGTGTCTTCGCTATGTTCTACTTTGGTTTAAAAGTTATTTAAAATTGTGCCAAATTGAATTATATCTCTCCATTAGCAGGTGGAGATCGGAGATTGGATGTCCGAATACTAAGGGTAATTATGTAGGTTATTATAAGAATGCATTAAATATTTCTTAAATGAATATGTTCAGGTAAAGGTTTAAGCAAGCAATGTGGATTACCTTTTCAGTCGAGGTGATGTCAAAATTTCCGAAAGCAAATTCCCCAATATTTGTAAAATGTCTAAATTGGAACAAATAATAATTTACTTAGTAATTGTTTTCCTTTTTAAACAAAAAAAAGAAGAAGAAAGAAACTGTATGCACTTGTTCCAATCTTGTTCGGGAAATTAAATGTCCATGAACAGCATTGAAGTAAACAGACATGTATGCCTAAGCCACTATGATATCTCTCAAAGCTGAATGATTATTGTACTAATACAAAAAAAATAACGTGTCCTTACGTTTGCTGAAAAATATATCCAAAGTTTAGAATATATATTGTAACTGAATACTTTATTTGGCAACTCTGCAGAATGGTTTTAGATAAACGGCAAATATTTTCTTCTTTTTAGTTGGTTAGTGTACTTGGGCAATTGGTCTGGATCTAAATTTCTAAACTACTTTAAACTATTGAATAAACCAAACCTTTTGTTGACTGGTCATGGTAGCTACACATGACCTAGAATCATTCACCCAGACCAAGTGATTTATATCTTAATTACAGTAAACCCTCACTAATCAGAACACCCAAATAAAGATTAGTTCTGTATTAAAGACTGGTATCAGCTTGATGCCTGTTGAAAGTCGTACAGAAAGCTCCTACCGGGAGCTTTCTGCATGACTTTCACCCTGCATTAAGCAGCCACCTGCCAGAAAAGTGTCCAGGTCTTCTGTATTAAATGTTCAGACTGGTGAGATTTCACTGTAGTACAAAAATATTAACAACTTTGCTCATTGCAATAGGTCACGCATAGATCATTGTAATATTAGGTTGTGGATGTATTCCATATATAGACGTTTTGTCAGTTTGGATCCAGGTCAGTTTTTATCCATCTTTGATCAATAAGGCGGAAACTGAAGAATGGACCATTGAAATTGCCAGTGAAAGAAGCGCCCCGAGCTGACTATGATTTTGGACAATCCAGTCACTGAATAAAAAACACTGAATGGGTGAGAGAACAAGGCAGAAAACGAACTTTGAAAACACTGGTCACACTTCAGGTGATACAAGTCGACTGACGGGTACATAAAAATGCAATCTGATAAACAAATAATCTTTCATATTTTCATATGCAGTAGAGCCTCTCTAAAGCGACCATCATAATGGTATAATACTTCATCTTAAAGGCACATGGTCTTAACCCATTCCCTCATATTGACGACTTTTGACGATTCTGTAGAAGTAACTTTGTGAAACCATTGTGATAAATAAATATTTATCAAAATGGTTTCAAATTACAAAATTAAAAAAAACTTTTCTCTAGTTAATGCTCATTTTCGGTAGATTTATTTAAAGAGGTTGAATCTAGTCTATGCGGCAATGGGTTAAAAGCATGTGGTAGTTTAATGCAGGTCAGTAGCACAGGTATGCAGCAAACTTCATTGGGAGCTTTCTGTATGACTTACGCCATGCATTAGGCAACCACCCAAACTTAAAGATTAAATAGTTTAGTGATCTCTATATAGAGGTATTACCGTATATGTGTTTTCCTTCATAAATTGTACGTGAAAATGACAGATGTTTAATTCTTAACAGCACGCTAGTACAGTAAAAAGCCTCTAAACTGGAATTCAATAAGATAAGAATTTAGATACTTTTAAGCAGATGGCTGCTTAATGCACGATGAAAGTTATTTCTACATGACTTTCACCCTGCATTAAGCTACCACCTGTCTCCAAGGCGGATATTTATACTCAAGTAAACGTTCGATTTATAGGGGTTTTACTGTATATCAAATTGTGAACAACGATAACAATACCTTTATAATATGATGTACGAGTAAGTTCATTGATTTTCATTCGCATGCTGTAGCCCCCATTGTACACGGTTGTCTATTTCAACGTAAATGTCGACGATTTGCTTCAGTATGCATTATTAAAATGAGCTCAATATAGCCATGGCAACCCATTGACGCAGCGAAATGACTTCGATTATACCAGTGTAAAAAATATTACAATCTAAAACCAATTATTAAATATATATTTAAACAGCGCTTGCACACGTGTGTATCATCTGTGTAATGTAACGCATGACAAATCCTTTCCTATCCAGGCGCGCGGATTTAGCCCTTTCCCTGTTCTATATTTATTCCAAATTTCAATACCTACTGAATATTCATTAACAAAACAGTTATAAATAAATATGGAAGGTGGAACATTGTAGACATTTTAGAAAGCAAAGAAGCAGATCTATCCAATTCTATTAGCAAACAGATCAGACCCTGGTCAGACGGCTCTTCTAGGAGCCGTCTGATCTGGGTCTACTCTGTTTGCAGATGCGTGAAAACACGTTTATATGAGGGAAAGGGTTAAAGGGGGCGGAACCGGCGTAAACCCCCACCCCACCCCTAAAATTGCCCAAGAAAACGTTTTTGAGTAATTTTAATAGATCTAGATCTAACAAAAATCAATAAAACAATGATTTAATCTAAGTTTTGTTTATTTCCCTGTTCGCTCCATTCGTACTGTTCGAAGGGTTGTTATATTTTCTGGTCATTCGGGATAATTAGTGTTGATGGTATAAGTTTTGAAAATTGAATACGGCTTAAGCCGGTGATAGGGGGGCTAGTGGTGCACTTTTAATTACTACTCATGGACATACTCAATAAAACCGAGTCTGCAATTTTCTGTTAGCATTGCTACTTTTGTTTTCGAAGGATCACCCACTTTCAGAATTTATGACTCTTTTCAACCACAGGGGTCTGGACCGCTTCATGGAGGTATACATGTACTATATACTAACGTTATTATATACATGTAGTGCATATAGACCTCCATGAAGTGGTCCAGACCCCTGTGTTTTCAACATGCATTACAAAGTCACTAGTGATCCAATTTTTAAAAATCTATGCATTGTTATTCATGACGGAAAGGGTTAAAGTCCTTATTGTTCTGAAATAATACTATCTCTTCCCTTGCTATTCATGCCAGTATATGTCAATATACCTATCTGTAAATAGCGAAGACCCTGTGGGTCTGCTCTGTTTGCTTATGGAATTTCTTTACTTTCTAAAATGAGAGGAAAGGCTACATCACACATCTTTAGAACCTTATTGATTCTGTTATGCTGTACGCTGTTAAAAACTTTCTTCAAATCAATGAGTTAAAGAACAGACCTTTTTGATGCTTGAGGTGCCTTTTCTGTGATGGTCCTGCAAGTGAAGGTTTGCTCTATTGCATTCTGCCTATAATAAAACCTGTAATTCTTCGACATAGATATCTTCAATCTGAGTTTTAAGCCGGTTCAGAACTATTCTAAGTATAATCTTGCTTGGACTGTTGTGTGTTGTAGCATCGCCTCCCCTTTTTAAAGAGTCCAATGGTGTGTTGTCCAACCCCGGCGACTTTTCTGTTTTAAAGCTCTTTACTACAGCTATATGCAGGCTTGCGCAAGCTTGCAACGCGGTTCCAAATGAAAGCTACTTGCTTGCCGCACGCTTGCCATTCTAACTTGCCGCATGCTTGCGGCAAGCTTGCCGCACGGTTCCAAATGCAAGCTTGCTGCAAGCTAGTAAATGTTGCTAGTAATTCCTGTTTGGGAAATCTTCCTTCAGCACAGATGCAGAGGACAAGTTTACTTAACCATTTACTCCATGAATATTTATTAAGATATTCTATATGAATATTAAGTATCCGTATTTTTAAAATAGCAGTTATAAACTTATAACCTGGTAGCATATGCCATTGGTAGAGGCAGGACTGACCATATTGTATTGTTAACTCTTTAGTAAACAGCTATATATACAGTAAAACCCCTCTAAACCGGACATTCAGTTAAGTAGAATTATTGGTCTTGGATACAGGTAGCAGCTTAATGCAGGGTGAAAGTCATACAGAAAGCTCTTAGAGGAGCTTTCTGTATGATTTTTACCCATCATTAAGTAGCCACCTGCCTTAAAGTATCTATTTTTTCCTCTACTAGAATTCTGGTTCAGAGAGGTTTTACTGGTTGAACAGAATCAGTGAAATTTATATGAAATTAGGTCTGACCAGGTCTAACTTCAGTAACTTGGTCTGACCCGGATACCACTCAAGACCTTGAGTTCTCACTGTGGTTATCTACCTTACATAGCGAATGTTACAGTGCCTTATCTTCGGGGTTTTTGTGGTTTATTAACCCTTTACTCCATAAGATTCATGTCAGAAATGACAAATGACATGAATATTAATTGTTGTAATAACACTAGGACACATGATGTTCGGGGGAAGGCAGGAACTTAAAACCATATATTATATTATACGCAAACAGAGCAGACCCTGATCAGACAGCTCCTACAGGAGCCATCTGATCTGGATCTACTCTGTTTGCAAAGACATGGAAAGGCATGTTAACCCTTTCCTTCATAAATACGCCTTTCTACGCCTCTGTAAAAGTCACTTGAATAAATCTATCGGAAAGGAGCATTAACTAGAGAAAAGGAAATTTTTAGAATATTGTAGTTTGAAACCATTGTGATAAATAGGAGCAAATGCTCTATTTATCACAATGGTTTCAAACTACAAATTCTAAAAAATTCCTTTTCTCTAGTTAATGCTCCTTTTTGGTAGATTTATTCGAAGTGGTTGGATCTAAAAATAGCCTATGAGGGAATGGGTTAATTAAGTAAGGGTTAACCATGCATTACTGTCATGAATAATATGATTTTATAGATAATATCAAATCGTGTTACATGAAAGTAGTTTATTAGATCTTCTTTTGAAGTGGATCCGTTAAAATCATCATTTTCTAGTCTTAATTTGTGCGTTTTATGTTTCGTTAGGTTCATTGTTAATGACCATTTCAGATACCAGATCCTTTCTTTCAAATTCTTATAGCAGACATGCATTATTTAGAATGAAAAATTCTGAAGTAAAAATGAAACAGTATGAACATTTAATTATGATTTAGATTAAACTACAGGGCCTAAAAGGCCCTGATATCGCTCAACAGACAACCAGAGAAAAAGATTTTCAAAGTTTTTTCTGTATGTTTCTATAGAAAACTGGCTATCCCTGAGGCGGGCCATTTTTGACCCCAGGGGCATAATTTATATAAATTTTGTAGAGGACCTGAACATGATGCTATATGCCAAATATGAAAGCTGAGAACCTTCCAGTTTCAGAGGAGAGGATATTCAAAGTTTTCACTATACATGTATGTTTCTATTGAAAACTGACCATCCCTGTGTCGGGGCCAATTTTGACCCCAGGGGCATAATTTATAGAACTGTTGTAGAGTACCTGAACATGATGCTATGTGCCCAATATGCTGGAAATATATATAAATATATGGAAAGCTGAGAACCTTCCAGTTTCAGAGAAGATTTTCAAAGTTTTCACCATATGATTATATTGAAAACTGGCCACCTCTGGGGCGGGGCCAATTTTGACCCCAGGTGCATAATTTATATAACTTTTGTAGAGTACCTGAACATGATGCTATGTGCAAAGCTGAGAGCCTTCCAGTTTCAGAGGAGAAGACTTTCAAAGTTTTACTATATGTTTCTATAGAAAACAAGGCACCCCTGGCTGGGGCGGGCCCATTTTGACCCCAGGGGCATAATTTATAAAAAATTTGTAGAGGACCTAAATATGATGCTATGTACCAAAGATGAAAGCTGAGAACCCTGTAGATTCAGAGGAGAAGATTTTTAAAGGTTCTAATTGTTGACGACGGACGATGCACGCCGACGGAGGACAGACATCAGGTGATCACAAAATAGTTACCATTTGCGCTTTTTAATGTTTAATGATAGATGACTGTCTGGAAAATCCACATATATACTGTTTTGATTGGTCAATAATAATGGGTAACTAAGAAGTCCAGATAAGATGCGTAAATTTAAACATTTTAAAGAATAGCTCCTTTATTTCTCCACCAAATATAATACTGTGACCACTCTTTAGAATCGTCTCGAAGAGACGATTCTAAAGAATGGTCACAGTATAGGGTTTGGTGGAGAAATTGGTTTTAGTAGTTGGGTACACATCTGTAGCTCTGAACTGTAACTTAAACATGCAAATTAACTTCACTGAGGTGGTGTTATCTAATTTACCAGTGAAACCGGTGAATATAATTGATTATTCAACCCTTTCCCTTTGGAATATTCATATTAGAAATAACAACATAACAAATATTTATTAGCCGATTTTTTTTATAATGGTATATGTACATGTAATCTTTTAGTATTTGTAGAACCTGTAGCGTCAGGTCTATTAACATTTCATAAGCAAACAGAGCAGACCCTGATCAGACGGCCCTACAGGAGCTGTCTGATCTGGATCTTCTGTTTGCAAAAGCATGAAAAAGCGTTTATTTGAGGGAAATGGTTAACTTAACCTTACAAATTTGTGTAATCATTTACTACATGAATATTCATGGCGAAAATAATAACTCTTAGAAATATCACTTATTACTTAGAGCAGACGCTGATCAGACAGTTCCTACACAGGAGCCATCTTCTCTGGGTCTGTACTGTTTGCAAAAGGCATGAAAAAGAGTCTAAAGTGGCTTCTGCACCTTTGCAAACAGAGTAGACCCAGATCAGATGGCTCCTATAGGAGCTGTCTGATCAGGATCTGCTCTGTTTGCTTATGATATATATAGAATTATACAGTTTATGCAAAGGCAAAAAAGTGTCTGTGTTAACCCATTACCTCATAGGCTATTTTTAGATCCAACCACTTTGAATAAATCTAACGAAAAGGAGCATTAACTAGAGAAAAGGAAACTTTAGAATTTTGTAGTTTGAAACTATTGTGATAAATAGAGCATTTGCTCCTATAGGAGTAAATGCTCTATTTATCACAACGGTTTCACAAAATGACTTTAACAGAGTTGTCAAAAGTCGTCAATATCAGGGAATGAGTTAATATAGAATTAATTTTTACATGAATATTCATGAAGGGTTAAACTATTATCACAACCACATCAGAACTCCCAGCTGTTCTGTCATAGCTGAATCAAAGCTTTGTCTTGATAATCAATGATAATTCTGTGTCCAGATACAAAAAAGCACATTTACAAACATTTCAAGTGAGCAAAGTAAGATTACATTCATACAGATATGTTCACACGTTATATTTACCTGGTTCTTGGTTAGAAATGTCATGAGCATCCTTATCACTACAGAACATGACTGAGTGCTATATATTAACAGTATTAACCCTTTACTCCATGAATATTTAATTTAAAAAATATGACACCATGAATATTAATTAGGTAATAGCACATGAACACAAGGAAAGTTGGCCATGGCAGAAACTATAGAATCATATCTATATTGTATCATTAGCAAACAGAGTAGACCCTAATCAGACAGCTCCTATGGGAGACGTTTGATCTGGGTCTACTATATTTGCAAAGGTGTAGAAAGGCGTATTTATGGAGTAAAGGGTTAAGACAAAGGATAGTTTCTGTATTGGACAACACTGAAACTATCATCTACAGTAAAGCCCCTCTAAACCAGCTTTTAGAAAAGAAAAAAATAGATCTTTCTAAGCAGGTGGCTGCTTAATGCAATGTGAGCTCCCAAAGGAGCTTTCCATATGACTTTAATGTTGCAAAAATGCAATATGACAAATAGTGAAGTCCCAGATCAGATACCGCCTTTCAAAGGCAGCATCTGATCAGGGACGTCACTTTTTGTCTCAAAGTCTATGTCTGTGTTTTATTCCTTTGAAATTCGCATTTATTTATCTTATGTCCTTATTTTGAAGAATGATTTAACAAAATTGGTTTGCAAACAACACTTGGAAATTTGGCGCCGGAATGGTTAAGCTGCCAGATGTCTTAACCCATTCCCTCATATTGACAACTTTTGGCGACTCTGTAAAAGTGACTTTGTGAAACCATTATGCTAAATAGAGCATTTGCTCCACAGGAGCAAATGCTCTATTTATCACAATGGTTTCAAAACTACACAATTCTGAAAATTTCCTTTTCCCTAGTTAATGCTCCTTTTTGGTAGATTTAATCAAAGAGGTTAGGTCTAAAAATAGCGTAAGTGCGAATGGGTTAAAGACAAGCATTGGAACTAATTTGAAAGTCCGGTTTAGAGAGGTTTTACAATATATCAAGTCTGTATATCAAGGCTGCATTGTTAATTACAATTCATTGATCAAATCAGTTGCTCTTAACATCTTGCTTAGGAGGACAAGCCTTTTACAATCAAACAGTGCAGACCCGCAGACCCTTAATGGAGGGTTTCTGCTGGAGAACTCTGACCTGGATCTATACTGTTTGCAAATGAAAATTATGTAGTATCTCTACATCCAAAGAGTTGGTAAAGATTGATACATTTAATATAAATAAACAAACCCTTCATGGGATGACTGTAAAAAACAATAACTGTCCACATACCACAGAGGCCAAGATAATATGCTTAATCCTTTCCCTATTTAATAGTCATGTAAGGAATAATGGTACCATGCATATTTATTAGCTGAACTTTTATGATGGCATATGTACACAGGATGTTTTGGCTTAATAGGTAGAAGAATCGGATCTTTATCATACTATAAGCAAACAGAGCAGACCCTGATCAGACGGCTCCTATAGGAGCCATCTGATCTGGGTCTACTCTGTTTGCAAGTGTGTGTAGGGTGTTTATATGAAGGAAAGGGCTAGATCTAACCATTATTAAGAATAGCTTACTTACTTCTCCACCAAACCCTATGTTGTAAAGAAATGGTTCTAAAGTGTGATCACAACATAGGGCTTGGTCGAGAAATGACAATTTTAGTGACTGAGTACACAACTTTATCTATTGCTCCTACACCATCATAAATACTTAACTAGCACAAAAATGCATCTTGACTGGATTTCATACATATAAACATGTGAAAAAACAAAGACATCATGTGACCAATCTATAACTCGTCATACTCTAAACATTAATTGTAGAACAACAACTGAGCCATTCAAAGCCTTTTTAGTACAGGAATTTGTAGCCATGGCAGAAAGTATACAAACACACCTATATTATTTTATAAGGAAAGAGAGCAGACCCTGATGAGACAGTTCCTTCAGGAGACATCTGATCTGAGTTTACTCTGTTTGAAAAGGTGCCAAAGGCATCTCTATAGAGTAACCGTTTAACCCATTCCCCCATGGGCTGTTTTTAGATCCAACCTCTTTGAATAAATCTACCAAAAAGGAGCATTAATTAGAGAAAAGATTTTTTAAAAAATTTTGTAATGTGAAACCATTGTGATAAATAGAGCATTTGCTCCTTTAGGAGCAAAATGCTCTATTTATCATAATGGTTTCAATAGGTAGCTTTTACAGAGGCGTAGAAAGGCGTATTTATGGAGGAAAGGGCTAACTATAAGTCTGCTATGAAAACATCTGAGGAAATTTTGTCTTCATTTTCAAAATCTAGAATTTATTTAATGTTTTTCTTTAACCTTTTACTCCATAAATATGCCTATGCCTGTTGTCAAATCTTTTTCTCTACTGAATAAAATATTGTTGAAATCAAATAAATATGCTCAAGCCAGTGCAAACAGAGTAGACACATATCAGACGTCTCCTAAAGGAGCCGTCTGATCAGGGTCTACTCTGTTTGCTTTTGATATAATTATGATTCTATTGATTCTGCTATGGTCAAAACTTCCTGTGTCTATGTGCTATTATAACAGTTATCTAATTAATATTCATGATGTTATAATATCTTATATGAATATTCACGGTTATAGGGTTAAATACACAATTATGATGTCAAACTGTTTGGATCCTGATGAGACATACAGTTACTCTGCGTCTTATCTGGATCCAACTTGTTTGCAAAATTAATTAACTCATTCTCTCCTAGGCTATTTTTAGACTCAACCTCTTTGAATGAATCTACCAAAAAGAAGCATTAACTATAGAAAGGGAGAGCTTTAGAATTGTGTAGCTTTGAAACAATTGTGATAAATAGAAAATTTGCTCCTATGGAACAAATGCTCTATTTATCACAATGTTTTCAAAATCTATTTATCACAATGGTTTCAAAATGTGAATTTTATGGAGGCATAATAATGTGTCACTAGGGGGTAATGTGTTAATAACAGATTCGCACATAGCATGATCAAGTAACAGCCTTTTTAAAATTTATTCAAAGGGACATAACTCTGTCTATACTGGTATTAGGAAAATACAGAATTTTGTCAGTTTGTGGTCCATGTGAGGACGAAGTACAGTATCAAGCTCCATGTGACAAGCTGTAAATCTAATGAAATCATGACCAGGGGAAAAAAATTGGCACAAAATTGACTGCTATAATTTTGTTTCTTAACACTTTCCTCCATAAATACGCCTTTCTACGCCTCTGTAAAAATGATCTGTTGAAACCATTGTGATAAATAGAGCATTTGCTCCTATAGGAGCAAATGCTCTATTTATCACAATGGTTTCAAACTACAAAATTCTTTAAAAAAATCCTTTCCTCTAGTTAATGCTCTTTTTGGGTAGATTTATTCAAAGAGGTTGGGTCTAAAAATAGCATATGGAGGAAAGGGTTAATCCTTTACCACAGGCACATTCTTTACCACAGGCACATTCAGGCAAGAATTTTAGACATCATTAAGTACAGGTTCAAATGCTGCCCAGATTTTTTCATATAAATTATTTAATATCCTGAAAGTAGGTCATATGATATGAATGGAGTCAATGGACAGAAGAAAGTATATATAATATATACACAAAGATAAAAAAAAAGATTAAGAAAAACAACATAGAAATCTAATGATAATTTTTGTATAAACATGTTTGAATCTAGGTTGAATGCTGTATTTCTTGATGTCTCACAAAGATCCAAACTACTACTGAAAAGTAGGTAAGTGTTTTTGAAAAGCAAAACGGAGACAAAGTCTGCTTTGACATTTGAAACACAGCCTTTCATAAAGATCCAAATAATCTGACACATAAATACTCCTACAGGAGCCGTCTGATCTGGGTCTACTCTGTTTGCAGATGCATGAAAAACACATTTATATGAGGGAAAGGGTTATATATTTCTTGAAATAACAAAACAGCTTTTTTAAATACAGAGTAGGCAGAGGTTTTTACTCAACATGATAAAGATTACAAACTCATTGTATATCACAGTTGAGATAAACATGATATGTTTTTCATAGAGCAAGAGCAGAGATGAGTAAGAGTTAGCTCCATAATAATGGTACTATCTGTGCAATACTTAACCCTTTCCCTGTTCTATATTTAGGCCAAATTTCAATACCTACTGAATATTCATTAACAAAATAGTTATACAGAAATATGGAAGATGGAACATTGTAGACATTTTAGAAAGCAAAGAAACAGATCTATCAAATTCCAATAGCAAACAGAGCAGACCCTGATCAGACGGCTCCTCTAGGAGCCGTCTGATCTGGGTCTACTCTGTTTGCAAATGCGTGAAAACACGTTTATATGAGGGAAAGTGTTAATACATGTATATATCACCAGCACCAAGGGAATAGGGGCTTCTTGACATAAGCAACAGTATTGACTTAGAACACTATGGCATCTGAACACAGATAAGTAGTGCAACCACAGTTGTAGATACGGGGAGTATTTTGGAAATCTAAGATTTTTACCATTTCTCCATCAAACCCTATCATGAAGAAGGATCGCATCTCTGATGAAATTCTAACGAGTAGCAATAAAACAGGATTTTACAGAGAAATATGCAATTTTATCTGCGTCTCTGCACAGTTAACCCTTTCCCTGTTCTGTGTTTATTCCAAATTTCAATACTTATTGAATATTCGTGGAAAAAATAATTACAACAAAATATGGAAGATGGAGCTTTGTAGCCATTTTAGACAGTAAAGAAACAGATCTTTCAAATTCCATTAGCAAACAGAGCAGACCCTGATCAGACAGCTCCTACAGGAGCCGTCTGATCTGGGTCTACTCTGTTTGCAGATGCATGAAAACACATTTATATGAGGGAAAGGGTTAAGTTTATATAGCTATATTCAGTTCAAAAGTGGTCACTAAACAGAAGTATTAACTGATTGTCTTTAAGACAGTTGGTAGCTGAATAATGCAGATGGAAGCAATGCAACATTTAACTCTTTTCTCCATAAATACGCCTTTCTACGCCTCTGTAAAAGTCACTTTTTGAAACCACTGTGATAAATAGAGCATTTGCTCCTTAGGAGCAAATGCTCTATTTATCACAATGGTTTCAGAAGAACAAAATTCTAAAATGTTCCACTATTTTTCTTTATAAGAGATATATTCTTCTGATAGTGAGCTAGTGTGTGAACAAAGTTAACTTTTGCTCCATAAACATGTCTTCTAAAGCCTTGCAAATACAGAAGATGCAGATCAGAAAGTTTCTGTAGATTCTACCTTAACCAAAGCTTTCTTATTCGTATGCCATCATGAGAATTCAGCCAATAAATGTTCATGCAGACATTATGTCTTACATGGGGGTACACATGGGTAAAGTGTTAATGCGGCTAGCTCTAAACTCATATTGTCAAGCTTGCGGGCACACAAAAAAGCTGATTAATACAGTGAAGCTCACTCATAACGAACTTGGATATAACGAAATATTGCATATAACAAAAGTCCCGTGGACTTCGTTATAAGTGAGCTTCACTGTATATGCTTCAGTAAAACACCTGATAAAAGAATGTGTACATGTATCACATTTCATTTTCCTAATAATCCTACATATCTTAATTCCATGTATGTACTAATATAACCCATTACCTCATAGGCTGTTTTTAGATACAACCTCATTGAATAAATCTACCGAAAAGTAACATTAACTAGAGAAAAGGAAAATTTTAGAATTGTTTAGTTTGAAACCATTGTGATAAATAGAGAATTTGCTACAATAGGAGCAAATGCTCTATTTATCACAATGGTTTCACAATTTGACTTTTCCAGAGTTGTCAAAAGTCGTCAATATGAGGGAATAGGTTAAAAGGATACATTGGAAATTAAAGCATTCATGTACATGTACATACAAATGATACATACAAGCATACAGACAGATGTATTTGTTCTTGATTCTGTTTCATTCAATAGAGTATCACAATTCCCTCTAACGAGGTATCTTCAGCTCATAATAATGACAGAAAATATATATCAGAAAATCAAAGTATAACACAAATATTGTAATACTGGATCTGTTCAAATATTTGTTAACACTTTACTAGGTAACCCTAAGCTGCTAAGCACAAATAAATTATATTTTCAAACAGCTTGAATCCAGATCAGAGGCTGAGTAACTCAGCGTCTCATCAGGATCCAAGCTGTTTGACACTCTGTCTATAGTAAACGAACATTTAAGCATGAATCAATCACTGCATGAATAATCATTAGCGTAATTTTTATACGGTAAAACCTCTCTATAACGGCCACTAAATTGTGTTAATTAGTTGGTATCTAGGGCAGGTGGCTGCTTAAAGCAAGGTGAAAGTTAAACAGAGCGTTCTGTATTACTTTCACCTTGCTTTAAGCAGCCACCTGCCTTTAACACAAAATAATTGAGGTAATTTAGTGGCCGTTATAGAGAGGTTTTACTGTAATGTTAAAATTAAAAAGCAAATTGTAGGCTTAGACAAAAACTGCAGGATCAAATCTTTATAATTTTTTAAGCAAACAGAGCAGACCCTGATTAGATGGCTCTTACAGGAGTCGTCTGATCCGAGTCTACTCTGTTTGCAAATGTGTGAATAGGTATTCATATGAAGGAAAGGGTTAAACGATATGAACAATTAAAGATTGTTCAAGCTTTTTCTGAAAACAGTGTGGGCCCAGACTAGACAGCATGTCAGAGACTGAGCACCTCACATCATGGTTTACATTGTTGATAAGATTGAATGATAAACAAGAGATGTTTGTAAAACATGCATACCCCCGACCCCCTGGCCTTTGATCTAGTGACCTCAACTATAGAGGTCATCCAGTAGTCATGACTAATCACCACAGCAACTTTGAAGATCCTAAGCCAAACCACTGATCATTTATTGATCTGAAAACATTTCACAAGTTAAGGTCATGGTGACCTTGACATTTGACCTAGTGACCTCAACAACTATAGGGGTCATCTAGTGGTCAGGACCAACTACCACAGCAAGTTTGAAGATCCCAAACCAAACCATTGTGCAGTTATTAATTGGAAACCATTTCATCAGTTACAGTCATGATGACCTTGACCTTTGACCTAGTGACCTCAAAATCAACAGGGGTCATCTAGTTGTCATGACCAACCACCACAGCAAGATCCTAAGTCAAACCCTTGAGCAGTTATTGATTGGAAACCATTTCACCAGTTAAGGTCATGGTGACCTTGACCTTTGACCTAGTGACCTAAAAACCAACAGGGCTCATTTAGTTGCCATGACCAACCACCTAAGCAAATTTGAAGATCCTAAGCTAAACCCATGAGCAGTTATTGATCAGAAACCATTTTACAAGTTTAGGTCATGGTGACCTTTACCTTTGACCTAGTGACCTCAAAAATGATAGGGGTCATCCAGTGGTCATGACTAACTACCGCATGAAGTTTGAAGATTCTAAGCCAAACCCTTGAGCAGTTATTGATCGGAAACCATTTAACCAGTTAAGAGCATGGTGACCTTGACCTTTGACCTAGTGACCTCAAAATCAATAGGGCTCATAAAGTGGTCATTACTAACCACCACAGCAAATTTGAAGATCCTAAGCCAAACCCTAGAGCAGTTACTGATCACTAACCATTTCACCAGTTAAGGTCATGGTGACCTTGACCTTTGACCTAGTGACCTAAAAAACAATTAGACTCATCTAGTTGTCATGACCAACCATCTAAGCAAATTTGAAGATCCTAAGCCAAACCCTTGAGCAGTTATTGATCAGAAACCATTTTACCAGTTAAGATCATGGTGACCTTGACCTTTGACCTAGTGACCTAAAAAACAATAGGGGTCATCCAGTGGTCATGACCAACTACCACAGCAAGTTTGAAGATTCTAAGCTAAACCCTTGAGCAGTTATTGATTGGAAACCATTTAACCAGTTAAGGTCATGGTGACCTTGACCTTTGACCTAGTGACCTCAAAATCAATAGGGGTCATCCAGTGGTCATGACCAACTACCACAGCAAGTTTGAAGATTCTAAGCTAAACCCTTGAGCAGTTATTGATCGGAAACCATTTAACCAGTTAAGGTCATGGTGACCTTGACCTTTGACCTAGTGACCTAAAAAACAATAGGGGTCATCTACTTGTCGTGACCAACCACCACAGCAAGTTTGAAGATTCTATCCCAAGTCGTTTATTAGTTATCGTTCGGAAACCATCGATCTACCGACCGACCGACCGACAGACCGACCGACCGACCGACATGTGCAAAGCAATATACCCCCATTTTTTCAAAAGGGGGTATAAATATGGGATTTGCATGCAGACCTTGACCAGACATGGTATCTGTATCTGGTCTAGGTATACACTACCGTCTAACATAAGACCCGTGGTCTCATAAAAGTGTGCAATCTTTGGTCCAACATGTCATAAATGTTAACACTTTACTACGTTTAACTTTACTAATGTTCAACTTCATAAAAACAGAACTGCTAAAAATGAAATACATACATGTGTAAATGTTTCATTAACATATTAGACAAATCTATATAAATGTAAATCAATACACAGAACAAAAAGGATAAAAATACTTTAGTGTAAGACAAACACTGGATTCATTAGACCTTTTTCTTATTTGTTAATGACACAAATGCCCCACATCTTAAAGACAATAATGTTAGAGTGGTGTTAATGTGGGAGTGGTGGTCCAGTAGTAGGACGTTGGACTTGGGATCGAAGGGTCCCTGGTTCGAATCCTGCCTTCGGACTATCAGAATTTTTCTGAGCAAAAAATGCATCCCACGTTTGCTCCTCTCTACCCAGGTGTATAAATGGGTACCTGTGAGGGAAATAAGCCGATGTGCCATGGCTGCCTTGGGCGCAGAGTGTTAATGGCCGACTTATAACCCAGTGATCAGGGGGTAAATTGTGAAGTCGGGAGAATATGTACACTGTATATAGTTCCAGACTATAAACCTCACCTTTACCTTTTAGAAAGACCATACATGCCATCTTTTTCCACAAAATGAGACATTTAATACACACTTGAAAAATATACTAAACTATAAACAGGATAAATAAATACTTGTATCACTTTAAAACACAATTTTAATACATAAGTAGTTACAGAGATAATATAACAGTTCTGATATGCTACTCCTAATAAACATTACATAGGATATGCATCCAACACAGACTCCATATGTTGTGGTTTTTTTCAGAATGAATACATGTATAGCGAACAAAACAAATAACTATAAAGATTAAACATACATCTATATCTATAATGCTTAAATTGTGAGAATGTGTATTATTCTTTCAAAACAGTTAACCCTTTCCTCCATAAATAGTCATGTAAGAAATAATGATGTCATGAATACATGTATATTTATATTAATCTGTTATAATTGACACATTAATTTTTGGCCATGGTAGAAACTGTAGAATCACATCTATATTATATCATAAGCAAACAGAGCAGACCCTGATCAGAAGGCTCCTATAGGAGCCATCTGATCTGGGTCTACTATGTTTGCAAAGGCATAGAAAGACATATTTATTTATGGAGGAAAGGGTTAAATTTAAACCAAGACGGGGTAAGGTCTTGGAATTTGGAATAGTCTAATATTGTTTATTCAGTATGAAAGCAGTAAATTTGTCAGAGGATTTAGAATGACTAACAGTGCTGACCCTGATCAGAGGGTTCCTCTAGGAGTCCTCTGATCTTGGTTTACGCTTGTTGCAAATGACGGTTAACTCTTTCCAACATTCAAAGGGTTAATGGCACTTATCAATCAATAATACTCATCAGCTGAAAATGATCAACAACTTCACAATAACATGTTCCATCAGCTGAAAATGATCAATAACATAACATTTTTCATCAGCTGAAAATGATCAACAACATAACAATAACATTTTCATAGGAAAACTAGCTTTTCTGTGACATTTTGGAAAATATTTGTATACATGTATCAGATAAAACATGACAGTTGTTGGTTATAAAATGTCATGGTCTTTGGATTGAATTTCAGTACACAGCACCATGGTTTATTTTTTCCTAGCCTGAACCATGTTTAACTTGTAGTAGAATCCTTGTTTCTTCATCAGCTCACTGTGTGTGCCTTCCTCTGTGACCACTCCATGTCGTATTACGCAGATCTTGTCTGCATTTTGAATTGTCGACAGTCGGTGGGCAATGACAATACTGGTACGACCTTCCCTGGCCTTGTCTAAAGCTTCCTGAACAACCTGTAACATAACAAATTGCACAATCAATGCATCTTCTAAAACTGTAGACAAAATGATTTCATAAATATTTATTTACCCATTCCCTCATATTATTGCTTTTGTAAAAGACACCTTTTTTAAATAATTGGGATAAATAAAGCATTTCCCCCATAGAAGCAAATGCTCAATTTATCATAATTGTTTCAAAACTACACAATTCCTTTTTTCTAGTACCTTAAATGCTCATTTAATGGTTATTCAAAGAGCTTGGGTCTAAAAATAGCCTATGAAGGAATGGGTTAACCCTTTTCTCCATAAATACGCCTTTCTACACCTCTGTAATAACTAGGGCTGACTATTGGGGCCAGTTTTGACTATTGCAATACTATTGCTATTGCTGAAAGTACTATTGCGATACTATTGCTATTGCAGGAAACTATTGCAATACTATTGCAATAGTTATTGCCAAGATTTGAAAACTTGCAAATGCAAATTTGCACAGTTTATGATATAACTTTGCTGTAAATTCTTACTAACAAATGTTTGTGGAAATGATTTAAAATGAATTGGGCTTTGCCACTTGTGTTTTACCACTTTTGTTTTTAACAAACTCGATCTCTGCGATGGTCGACGCCATCTTGAAAACACAGTGCCAATTATATGAAAGAACTATTGAAACTATCGATAGTCAGAGCAACTATTGCAATAGTCTATCGTCAATTGGAAATAACTATCAATAGTGTAACTGGGATAGAGAACTATCACGATAGTGCGATAGTTTGATGTATTGTTACACCACTAGTAATAACCACTTCTTGAAACCATTGTGATGAATAGAGCATTTGCTCCTATAGGAGCAAATGCTCTATTTATCACAATTGTTTCAAAACTACACAATTCTAAAGTTTTCATTTTCTCTCGTTAATGCTCCTTTTCAGTAGATTTATTTAAAAAGGTTGGATCTAAAAATAGCCTACGGAGGAAAGGGTTAAAGCAATATATGAGCTATGTTATCTGCAATGTCTTAGTCATGAAATGTGATCAGGCTCCACTGAAGAATACTCACTATAAAATAATATTCATCAGTATCCGTGGTTTTGGTGCATGGCCAATCATCATTATACTACTAATATTGGCAATAATCCATTGACAGAAGGATTGCAATGCTAAAAGCAGCATGTCTCCCCTGGGGGAGCTAAGACATACAGTCTATGCTCAGTAAGACAAATTTGCTTGATAGATTTCTTGCTGCAGATGGATAAATGCAGCAGACAGAAAAAAATACATTCTGAGAGTTGTATCCCTGATGTTTTTCTCTCATCTTGATTTTATTGCCAGTGCACTTAGAATTAATAACTTTCCCAAAACTGGCTATACCTTCTCGCTCTCTGTGTCCAAAGCTGACGTCGCCTCATCTAACAACAATATCAATGGGTTCCTGACTAGAGCTCGGGCAATGGCTACTCTTTGTTTCTGACCTCCGCTCAGCTGGGCTCCTTTCTCTCCGACACTGGTGTCATAACCCTGGAGAAATCAATCAATTTTATAAATGAGAGAACATTTTTACATATTAGAAAACTTCACAAGTACCATGCAACCTCTCCAAAGCGATATGTTTGGGATGTATAACCCTTTACTGATAGAGACATCTTTGCAAACAGATATGAATCAGATGGTTCATGCAGGAGCCATCTGATCAGGTTCTATTCTGTTTGCATATTGATACAGTAATACATTTTTACAGGTTCTGCCAGAGTAGCATGGTATCTCATCAGGATCTATCTGTTCGATATTTGGTCAATATTTTTTCAAAAGGGTTTAGTAAATTGAATTAAGTAACAAGTGTGTTCGGAGGAACACGTGTCACCTGCTCGCAGCTGACACAGAATCTGTTAATATGCTGGAGTGCGAAAATCAGAACAAAGGGGAATAACTCAAAAAGTATTGCATGCAGAGTGATGGACCTTAGTTACATCAATGGTCCTCAATGAGAGGAAGACACATGTGAAATTTTAAGGCTCTATAATGATTAGTTTAGAATGACGACCAAAACATTGTGACGGACAGACAGACAGACGGATGGACGGACAGAAGGAAGGACAGATGGATGGATGGACAGACAGACAGAAGGAAAAGTGATCCCTAAGTGACACACTGCCATTCGGCAGGTGACACAAAAATTGTAGTAGATCATAGTTTTGGCAGACATAATTTTTTCAGCAGGATAAGGATTGGCCTTTACATGATAGAGAGGCCCAGACTCCACGACAGGATTTCCTTGTTTGATACATTGTATTCTTTACCATTTCCCTTTTTAATACATGTATTCATAAAAAAAATGACATTATGTATTATTAGAATATTAATGAGCCTAGCTATTTTAAAGCATTATTAACCCTTCGCTTGCTGAATTTTAAAATACATTTCTCCTTCTTTACCCATGTCCTGTTGTATAATTACATATATCTTCACTGTGTATACGTATTTCGCTGTGCAATAACTGCTGCGGAGTGCACTGGTTGCACAATCAACTTGTAAATAGTGCAGACCCTGATGAGACAGCTCCTGCAGGAGCTGTCTCATCTGGGTCTTCACTATTTACAGGTACGTATATTGACGTGAATAGCAAGCGAAGGGTTAACAAACAATTTTTTTACTATGACATAGATTGCAGAATCAGATCTACATGTATATAATTCCATAAACAAACAGAGCAGACACTGATCAGATGGCTCTTACAGGAGCTGTCTGATTTCGGTATACTCTGTTTGCAAACACATGAAAATGCATTTATATGAAGGAAAGGGTTAATACAAGAATATTGATCATGGGCATTTTCTAGTTCAAAGACTTAACATAAGCTGTTAATTTTATTTTTTGCCATTCTTAGTTGCTTGCCTATTTCTGGGTCCATGCTTATAAAGCTTTTTATTTGAGTCTGAGTTGGTTCTCAAGCTTTTGATTGGTCAGATTTGAGCAAAAAGGCTCAAATCTGACCAATCAAAAACTTGAGAACGAACTCAGGCTCAACTAAAAAGCTTTATAAACATGGATACTAATTACCCTTAACATGACAACATTTTAACCCAACATGGCAATATAGCAAACAAGATAAGTCGAGGAACAATTTTAAAAGTCTCAAGGGTTAATATGCCAATCTTACATCAGGTAAGGAAGTTATGAACTCATGGATGTTGGCTTTACGGGCAGCCTCGATGATATTGGCCATGGGCACTTCCCTCAAGTTGTCCCCATATGCAATGTTGTCGGCAATGCTTCGGTCAAACAGCATAGGTTCCTGGGAAACAATTCCAACCTTTGACCTGAACCACTGCAAATTCAGGCTGGTAATGTCACGTCCATCCAGTGTCTGGAGAAGAAAAAATAATACAAAACTATACAAGATTAAAACAAAAAAGTCATGAACAAAATAGAATGTTTGACATCGTTGTATTTCAGACACCAATCATATGATCTTTGTACCCAGTCAATGACTTCTCTTCCAATAGACTTTTCCAAAACAAAATAAAAATAAAGGGTCGCCGTTCGCGGCGACCCAATGAACTATCTCAAAACTATACAAATTTATAAAGTATCTTACAATTATAAAGGATTATGAACTACAGTAAAACCCCACTGATGCGACCACCTAAAAGAGGTATAATTCTGGGTACTAGATGCAGGTGGTAGCTTAATGCAGGACAAAAGTAAGGCAGAAAGCTCCTAGAGGATTTCTTTTGCCCTGCATTAAGCAAGCACCTGCTTACAAAAACACCCATGTCGATTCATTCAGTGGTCGCATTAGAGGGGTTTTACTGTATCTCAAAACTGACAGTATACCTGTAAAGTTTTGCAAATGTCTTCGAATAAGCAACTAAGGCAGAGTTATGGACTTTCATTAGGTTACACACTGTTTGTAGTTGGATATTAAACCTTTTATCTGGTGGAGACACATTTTGATGTCTTTACAAACAGCATGGACCTGTAGGAGCCATCTGATCAAGGTCTACTTTATCTGTTTGCTTATGAAATACAGTAAAACCCTGATTATTCGAACACTAAAATACAGATTATTATCGATCTTTAAGACAGGTGCCAGCTTAATGCATGGTGAAAGTCATGCAGAAAGCTCCTCTAGGAGCTTTCTGCATGACTTTCACCATGCATTAAGCAGCCACCTGCCTAAAACTATCTAAATTCTTTTATACAGAAAATTCAAATAACCGAAGTTTTACTGTAATATAGATCTGATTCTACAGTTTCTGCCAGTACATGTATATTCAAGAAGTAACAGGTTAAACAACTACCTGCTTATAACTCCAATGTTGTTCTGTATGTATAACAGTTTGAACAAGATATAATTGTAACGGAATCCATTACAGAATGTCCCCCAAACGAAACAGACACCAAGTATTGATGAGCAAAAGTATCTAAATTTTGACCAATCACAGGCCATCATTGTATTAACAGGGCAACAAACACTTTCGAAACACCTGCCATTATGTTTGGCATACCCATATACCCCTGCTAACCAATTTTCAGCAAAAACGAATAATATATAAATTGTGAACATCAGAGAACAACACACCATTATCATGGCAACCAATACTTTCTAAACACCTACTAATCAAGTCAGAGTACCAAAATATCCTGAGATACCAATTTTCAGCAAAACTGAAGAATATATAAATTTTGACCAATCAGAGCCAACCATTAGGATACCATGGCAACCAATAGTTTCGTAAATCAATAATTTCTGAGTACCGAATATCCCGACGTACAAATTTTCAGCGAAATGAAAGAATTTCTAAATTTCTATCAATCAGAGGCCAACACCATTACCATAGCAACCAACTCTTTTAAAACACCTGTGAAGGCGTTCAGGGTACCCAAATATCCCTATGTATCAATTTTCAGCAAAATTGAAGAATATCTAAAGTTCTGTAAATCAGAGCTCACAATTCAGTTACCATTGCAAACAATACTTTCGAAACATCTATCAATCAATTTGGAGTACTGAATAACCCTGAAATACCATTTTTCAGCAAAATTAAACAATATCTCAATTTTGTCAACAATATCTAAATTTTGACCAACTCACCATTCAGTTACCATGGCAACCACTACTTTCATAACACTTACTAATCAATTTAGATTATTGGAATTTCCTAAGATACCAATATTCAGCAAAATAAAAAAAATATCTAACTTTTATTGAACGATACCTAAATTGCAACAAATCAGAGCCCTCCATTTCAATTACTTTGGCAAATTTTTAACAAGAACTCCGTGTGATGGAGCATTAAAGGCCCGAAGTATTTGCTGTTGTAACATGCACAATGTTAATATGTGAGGGGTGTCATGTTATTAAGTTATCAAGCAGACAATGTTTTTTGAGTTGACGGTCAATGTGACCTTGACCTTTTACCAACTGACCTCAAAATCAATAGGGGTCGTCTACTGGCCATGACCTACCTCCCTATTATGTATGAGAATTGTACTACACCTAATAGTTGTTAAGTTATTGAGCGGACAAAGATGTTGCTAACGGCCGGACAAACAGACAGACAGACGGATGGACAAGCGCCATACCATAATGAATTAGCACTACATCAGCTATAAAGAGTGTAGGTACAATGATTACTACTAAGCCCTAGCTATCCTCTCTCGTTATATAAATCATCACTTACCACCTCTCCTTGTTACAGGTTGTATAACCTCTCTATCAGTTAATTGAATTAGCACTAAATCAGTTACAAAGAATGTAGGTACAATAATTACTACTAAGCCTTAGCTCTCCTCTCTCGTTATATAAATCATCACTTACCACCTCTCCTTGTTCTGGGTCATAGAACCTCTCTATCAGTTGGACAGTGGTACTTTTGCCACAGCCAGAACTCCCAACCAAGGCCACTGTCTGGCCAGGGGACACAGTCAGGTTTAGGCCGTCAAGGACTTGGACATCTGGGCGGGTTGGGTAGCGGAACTTAATGTTTTTGAAGGCAACAGCACTTGTAACATCACTCTGAAATTTTAAATATATTCTTAATAAGTTATAGAAAACAAGTCTTCTTCAATGAAAACTTTAACACATTACCCCCTAGTGACGCATTTTTGCGCCTCTATAAAATTCACATTGTGAAACCATTGTGATAAATAGAGCATTTGCTCCCATAGGAGCAAATGCTCTATTTATCACAATGGTTTCAAACTACAAAATTCTAAAATGTTCATGTTCTCTAGTTAATGCTCCTTTTCGGTAGATTAATTCAAAAAGGTTGGGTCGAAATTTTCTCCTATAGGGTCTGCTCTGTTTGCTAATGGAATTGAATAGATCTGTTACTTAACTTTCTAGAATGGTACAATGTTCCACCTTCCATATTTCAATATAACTTTTTTGTTTATGAATATTCTGTAGGTATAGAAATTTGGAAAAAACATAGAACAGGGAAAGGGTTAAATGTAGAAACCATTGTCCTTTTTTTGACTGACTGTGAAGTAATTCTGAACAACACTAACCCATTACCGGTATATCATTTTGTACAACAATTTATGACATCATAAATATTCATTTCCTAAATTTTTATAATCGCCAATGAATAAGGGAAACTGTCAGGAAACAGAGCAGACCCTGATCAGAATGCTCCTATGTGAGCATTCTGATTTGGGCCTTCTCCGCATGGGTGTAAAAGGTGTCCTCATTAGATAAAAGGCTAAAACAGACCATATTTATGCTAAAACTACCAACATAACAAGTACTCAGTACCAGTTCTGGGTATCATAATGCTATCATATGGAATCTAGGTCTTACACTATCATATGGTAATGACTATTGGATCTAATCAAACTGCCTGCTATCCTTCATACATGAACTCAATCCTTTCCCTATTGAATATTCATGAAAGAATAATGACGTACCTATGAAATTTTGGTATGTGTAGAAACTGTAGACTCGGGTCTTTTACAATTTCGTAATCAGAACAGATACTGACCAGATAGTTCCTACCGGAACCATCTGATCTGGATCTACTCTGTTTGCAAAGATGTGCAAAATCGTTTTTATCAGGGAAAGGTTTTAAACAGGCTTTATGTACATGTAGCAATAAGTACCAACATTACAAATACCAAATGTGAGTCTTACAAATATTATCAACTGGCAGTGACTATTAGAGCCAATCAAACTGATTGCCTTTCTTCGTACATTAACCAATAACTGGATTTTTTTTGTTTAACCCATTACCTCATAGGCTATTTTTAGATCCAACCTCTTTGAATGAATCTACCCAAAAGGAGCATTTACTAGAGAAAAGTAAAATTTTAGAATTCTGTAGTTTGAAACCATTGTGATAAATATTTATCACAATGGTTTCAAGAAGTGGTTATTACAGAGGCCTAGAAAGGCGTATTTATGGAGGAAAGGGTTAATAAACAGTATTCATAAACACAACTGTTCTACTGGTCAACTTACTGGCCTGTCCCCTTCGTTAGACTCCGAGTTGATAGTAGGGTTGCTGTCAATGAGCTTGAAGATTTCTTCAGCTGATGTTTGAGCCTTTGCCGCATTTGGTGCAAAAGAACTAGCTTCACCAATAGCCATAGAGCCAAACACCAATGCAGAAAACACTCTGTGGAAAAAGAAACAAATTCTCAATTGTTCCTCAACCCTTTATTCATAAACCTGGTATTACTTAAAGTAAAATCATAGTCCAAATAACTTCCCTCAATATCTACATTAAAACAAGCATGGCCTTTTTTGAAAAACAGGCCTTATCAGAAAGGATTTCTCTGCCCAAAAGTATGTGTTTGTTCTAAATCTCACACCCTTAATACAGAACCTGTTGATGCGCACAAAGCGGTTAGCATAATTGTTGCAATTTCAAAATCATGTGAGGTGCGAACTGGATGTAATTACCCGCAATGAAAATTACTGCAATATGTTGATAATTAATTTGTTTGATAATTGACCACAATGTTGATTAAAAAGTGTTTACAACTAATTTTGTTTTCCCTTGTTTACTGTGTAATCACTCATATGTGTGATTTAGGGAGATTTCGCCTAAAGATGATTTTGCCCAGAAAGAGTTATAAAGTAAACCCATTGGAGAATTCGCCCAAAAAGGCAATTATATAGTGACTGTATTTCGCACCTATGGTAGTGTAGCTTTAATTGGACGTGTTTGGCAAACAATGAAGTTCTTTAACCCATTACCTCATAGGCTATTTGTAGATACAACCTCTTTGAATTAATCTACCGAAAAGGAGCATTAATTAGAGAAAAGGAAATGTTTTAGAATTTTGTAGTTTGAAACCATTATGATAAATAGAGCATTTGCTCCTATAGGAGCAAATGCTCTATATATAACAATAGTTTCACAAAGTGACTTTTAGAGTCATCAATATGAGGGAAAGGGTTAACTCAAATTAGCTAATAACCTAATCAGTCATGTTGTTGATAAATGGGCAGTCAAATTCTGTGTGGTGATCAGTGGCTACACTGATCATTCAATCTTGGTTAACACTATCTGGAAAACAATACCACAGGGCAATATAATTTTGTTACGGATTTTTGTATTAGATCTGTTTTCCATTATAATTTTTGTTAGCTCGATTGGACTGTGCTGAATTGATGTTGGGCCGAATTGACACGGTACAGTTACAGTAAGAGTTGTCGTTAGTTTGTTTACAAATATGGTGAAACGCTTTGCTTCCTTGGACGTGGACGAGATTGAGAAAAAGAAGCAACACTGAGCACTGAAAGAAAACAGACTGGCCATCGGTGGGGTAAATTCATTACATAGTCATGTAGTGACCGGGATGATACCTGGTTAGTAAATGATAACCTAGCTCGGCTTCGCCTCGCCGGGTATAACATTTACTAACCAGGTATCATCCCGTACCCGGTCACTACATGACTATGTAACTAGTAATACCTTGACATTTCAGTACCTGATAATAGTAGAACCCCTCTAAACCGGACAAGGTTGGGGACAGGTAAAATTTCCGGTTTAGAGGGGATTCCGATTTGGAGAGGTTTTTTATATATGACCATGTTTATCATCCAGTGTACATGTACAGATACACCTATTTTAATAACCAATCAATTATTATCCAGATTATCCATAAATCAACAATTAAAACAAATTTCATAGCGTGAATACCTTATCTGTGCAGACAATAAACAAACCAAAGAATACTACAAGTGTGTTTCAAGCAGTACATGTGTAACCTGCCTGCAGTATTATCAATAGTGAAACCAGAAATGTGTCTATAGGACATGAATCATTTTCCAGACCCATGGATATAATCATGGACACACTCTAGGTCTCTTGAATACACCCATGGACACTTGGACACATCTAGACACATCACACAGACACTAGGACAAAGTCATGGACACTTGGACACACTCTTGAACACTAGGAAACACTCAGGGACACATAGATATACCCACATACACCTGGACACACTCACGGACACTTGGACACACTAATGGAAACTTGGACACACCAATGGAAACTTGGACACACCAATGGAAACTTGGACACACTCACGGACACACTAATGGAAACTTGGACACACTCACAGACACTGACACACTAATGGAAACTTGGACACACTCACAGACACTTTGACATACTAACAGACGCTTGGACACACTAATGGAAACTTGGACACACTCACAGACACTTTGACATACTAACAGACACTTGGACACACTAATGGAAACTTGGACACACTCACAGACACTTTGACATACTAACAGACACTTGGACACACTAATGGAAACTTGGACACACTCACGGACACTTTGACATACTAAGATACTTGGACATACTAACAGACACTTGGACACACATACTGAGAGAAACTTTGACATACCCACAGAAACTTGGACATTCTCAATGCCACTTGGACAAACTCACAGAAACTTGGACATACTCACTGCCACTTGGACACGCTCACAGAAACTGGGACATACTCACTGCCACTTGGACACACATACATTTGGACATACAGACACATGGACACACTTGCAGACACTTGGACACATTGGGCACCACTTGGGTACACTAACAAACACTTGGACACACACATAGACGGACGGATATGTTAAACAAGACTGGGGGCCTTTGACTTAGGGGCCATAAAAAAGGGTCATTCGTCCAAATTAAAGGGCCACTGTAGGGCCAATATGGCCCCTCCCATTGGACATGCTATTTTAAAGGGCCATTTTTCCCATGGACACCTTTGGACGGACATGACACCAAAACTTGGACAGATTTTTTAAGGGCCATTTCTGTAATGTATTTTCTCAACACCCCCCAAACCCGACGATGCCTTTCAGAAAAAAACAAGGGACCATCCATGGCCCTTTGCTGTAAAATGGCCCATAGTATACCTGTCAACTGTTGAAAAGGCCTCCAATCTCTTTTTAATCACACAATTGGACACACTCACAGACAATTGGGCATATTCACAGACACTTGGTCACACTCATGGACACAAAAACACACTCACTGACACTTGGACACACTCATGGAAAATTGGACACACTAATATACACTTGGACACAATCACTGACACTTGGACACACTCCCAGACACTTCAACACAGACATATGAACACACTATTAAGATATTTGGAGAACTTCATGGACACTTGAACAACCTCACATACACTTGGACACACTCACAGACTTTGACACACTCATAGATACTTGGACACACTCGAGGACACCTGGACACACTCACAGACAACTTGACATACTCACATACACTTAGACACACTCATTGACACTTAGATACACCTACAAATGCTTGTACACACTCACAGATACTTGGACACACTAACTATACTCACTTGAAGACCTCTACAAAATCTAGCTCATTGTCCTTGATGAGTTTCGCTCCATACCAGAATGAAAGAGCATAGCAGAAGAAGATGACGGCTTGAGAGAATGAGAAGGAAATGCCAATCAAGTGTGCCTTCCACAAGGCTTGGCGATATGGCACCTCCAGCTCATTGACGAAGCTTTCATAGAAGTTCTTTTCCCTTGTCAGCGAAGCCACTGTTCGAATGTTCTCAATAGTCTCTACCGCAACCTGTATGTGACATAATGAGCATGAAGTGAAACCCAATATCTGTGAAATATTGTACTAATTATTGTACCAAATATTTCGAAATTAAACAGAAAACAAGATGTGTCTGTGGAACACTTTGTCCCCTATAGATGCTGTACACACATACTCATAGCCATTTTAATAATGGGCTTTTAACCCTTCTCCTGCTGAATTTTAAAATACATTTCTCCTTCTTTACCCATGCCCTGTTGTATAATTACATATATCTTCACTGTGTACAAGTATTTCGCTGTGCAATCACTGCTGTGGAGTGCACTGGTTGCGCAATCAATTTGTAAATAGTGCAGACCCTGATGAGACAGCTCCTGCAGGAGCTGTCTCATCTGGGTCTTCACTATTTACAGGTAGGTATATTGACGCGAATAGCAAGCGGAGGGTTAAGTATAAGCATATCAATGACAGAAAATTCATTAAAAAATTGCAGCATGCTTATCTACCTGATACTTATCTCTTTGCACGCTATCGGCGAAAGTTTGATTACCTATACAAACAGTTTGGATCCAGATGAGACGCTGCATAATGCAGCGTCTCATCAGGATCCAAACTGTTTGTTGCCTTGACCAATTTTTTTCAAAGAAATGCGAAACAGTTTATTTTAAGAATTGAAGCAGACGACAATTGTTGCAGACAAAACATTACTTAGCGTGCAAAGAGTTAAGATCACAAGCTATAATTATTGCCTTTTTTCTTCAGGTGTCAAACAGCATCTCATCTGCATGGAATCTGTTTGCAAAGGTATTAACAAATTTGTCTACAGTGCGTGAAAGTACTGGCAACTGTAAGCAACAATTCATGTTTAACCATCTACTCCATAGATACACCTTTTAACACCATTGCAAACACATTAAACCTAGTCAGAATGTTTCCTGTAGAAGCCATCTGATCTGGGTCTGCTCTGTTTGCTTGTGAAAATGATATAAATCTATTTCTAGAGTTTCTTCCAAGATAAACAAGAGTCGCGCACAGATCCAACACTCATCTGATTTGGAGCTTGTCCACTGCATACACTTCCCCTCAATAAGATCTACCAACCTATGAAGTTTCATGTTGATTAATCACCTACATTAAAGTTTTTCACACCGCTGCCTACAACGACGCCAACACCTACGACCCAGTGATCACAATAGCTCAACTTTTTTTTCACACTCTTTTTTTCTCAAAGAGATCTACCAACCTATGAAGTTTCATGTTGATACCTCTTATACTTCTTGATTAATCACTTACATAAAAGTTTTCACAAACAGCTGCCGACAACGACCCAGTGATCAAAATAGCTCGACTTTTTTTTTTTCCGAAAACATACGAGCTAAAAATCTCCTTGTTCATAACGCGATGATGAAAACTTAATTCATATTCATTATGTTATCATTTTTTACATGATGCCTTAACTCTTTGCCTATCATCAATAGTGTCAGGAAAATGTAATCTGCTTGATTTGTTAACCGTTTACGCAATGAATATTCATCTAAGAAATAATGGCATCATCATTAGCAAGTAGATTAATTGCTATAATATCACATGGGACACAGGAATGTTTGGCCAAGGCAGAAACTGAAGAACTATATCTATATTATATCGTAAGCAAACAGAGCAGACCCTGATCAGACGGCTCCTATAGGAGCTGTCTGATCTGGGTCTACTCTGTTTGCAAAGGCGTAGAAAGGCATACTTATGAAGTAAAGAGTTAAAGTAGATTTCTGTTCAATTTCAATTTAACACTGCTGCTACTTTAACCCTGACAGTGCTGGACACGAGTCATTAATGTCATTTGCAAACAGTATAGACCCAGATGAGAGGGCTCCTCTAGGAGCCCTCTCATCAGGGTCTATACTGTTTGTCATATTATCTTTTTCTTTCGAAAAATCCCTTAATATTCACAATAAGCTTGACCTGTTTGAATTTTGGAATAAATCCATTCGAAAATTCAGCGTTGTAAGGGTTAAGTAAATCCATGGTAACCATTGTACACAGTTTGGATCTAGATGATATGTCAAGTAAATTTGATTCTCATCATTTGTTTGGCGGTCAAATGGTTGAAACACTGATTAATCCTTTCCTTCATATAAACACCTTTTCACGCCTTTGCAAACAGAGTAGACCCAGATCAGACAACTCCTGTAGGAGCCATCAGATCTGGGTCTGCTCTGTTTGCTTATGAATTTATATAAATCTGATCCTATATTTTTTTTGTCTAAGCCAAAACTTCCCTTTTAAATTTCATTTTATAAAGACTATGTAATTAAAAATTCAATAAATGATCAATTCATGCATAAATGTTCATATTATGGAAACTGTTAAGAGTATGATACAGATTGGGTATTAGCAAGACACAGAGTGTGATACAGATGAGAAGAGGTAAATTTCAACAGTGTCATAAGGCTTAGTATCCTTGACCTACAGTATCTTTATTCAGCTTTACTAATGTTCCAATGACCAACCTTTCCTGCTGATTCTAGAGCTTCCTTATTTTTCCCTGCTGCTCCTCCAATCATCTTCATTTGTAGTGCACCACCAATAGCCAACAAGGGAATGAAACCCATGATGACCAGTGTCAGTTTCCAGCTGTATATAAAAGCAATGATGATACCAGCCAGCAAACTGCACAGTGACATCAGTGTGGTCCCCAAACGAATACCTGCAGCCTGGAACAGTAGAACAGTGAGAGATACAGTAGGACAGTGAGAGATACAGTAGAATAGTGGGGGATACAGTAGAACAGTGAGTGATACAGCAGAACAGTGACAGATACAGTGAAAGATACAGTAGAACAGTGAGAGATACAGTAGAATAGTGGGGGATACAGTAGAACAGTGAGAGATACAGTAGGACAGTGAGTGATACAGTAGAATAGTGAGACATACAGTAGAACAGTGAGAGATACAGTAGAATAGTGAGAGATACAGCAGAACAGTGGGAGATACGGCAGAACAGTGGGAGATACGGTAGAACAGTGAGAGATACAGTAGAACAGTGAGAGATACAGTAGAACAGTGAGAGATACAGTAGAACAGCGAGTGATACAGTAGAACAGCGAGTGATACAGTGAGAGATACAGTAGAACAGTGAGAGATACAGTAGAACAGTGAGAGGTACGGTAGAACAGTGTACGGTAGAACAGTGAGAGATACAGTAGAACAGTGAGAGATACAGTAGAAGAGAGGGGGATACAGTAGAACAGTGAGAGATACAGTAGAACAGTGGTGGATACAGTAGAACAGTGAGAGATACAGTAGAACAGTGGGGGATACAGTAGAACAGTGAGAGATACGGTAGAACAGTGAGTGATACAGTGAGAGATACAGTAGAACAGTGAGTGATACAGTGAGAGATACAGCAGAACAGTGGGGGATACAGTAGGACAGTGAGTAAAACAGTGAGAGATACAGCAGAATAGTGAGAGATACAGTAGGACAGTGGGAGATACAGTAGGACAGTGAGAGATACAGTAGGACAGTGAGAGATACAGTAGAACAGTGAGAGATACAGTAGAACAGTGGGGGATACAGTAGAACAGTGAGAGATACGGTAGAACAGTGAGAGATACAGTAGAACAGTGAGAGATACAGTAGAACAGTGAGAGATACATAGAACAGTGAGAGCTACGGTAGAACAGTGGGAGATACAGTAGAACAGTGGGAGATACAGTAGAACAGTGAGAGATACAGTAGAACAGTGAGAGATACAGTAGAACAGTGAGAGATACAGTAGAACAGTGAGAGATACAGTAGAACAGTGAGAGATACATAGAACAGTGAGAGCTACGGTAGAACAGTGAGATATACAGTAGAACAGTGAGATATACAGTAGAACAGTGAGAGATACAGTAGAACAGTGATAGAACAGTGATAGATACAGTAGAACAGTGAGAGATACAAGGGCTAAGTAGCAACATTAGTAGGCAAATTTGTAAACTATCTTTGTAAAAGGTTGGGATACTCATGAGATGCCACATAGTTTGAGTCTCATCAGGATCAAAAATTGTGTTTCTGAAAAATTTCACAATTGAATAAAATTGACATAAGACTTTACAACAGTTGTTTGCCTAGCATTCAATAAGATCTTCTAAACATTCAGACACCATCTCATTCCCCACTTGTTTGTATGGCTGAATAAGACAATTAGACACCATTTTGACAATTCTAAATGATACCAATCGTGTGTTAAATAGTATAGACCCTGACCAATTTGCTTCTTCTGGAGCAATTTAATCTTCGTATGCACTATTTCCCTAAATGTATCTGTCCAAAAATTTAAGACAATTAGGGAAGTTCAGAGCAACAGATAAATGTGCGTACTCAGGTACTAAAATCATCATTCCTCCACCACACCCTTTGTTGTGACCACCCTTAAGAATCATCTCTTCAAGACGAGACAATTCTAAAGAGTGGTCACAACACAGGGTTTGATGGAGGTATAAAGGAGTTATAGTAAACGGCCACTAAATTACATCAAGTATTTTGTGTTAAAGGCAGGTGACTGCTTAAAGCAAGGTGAAAGTAAAACAGAAAACTCCTATAGGAGGGTTCTGTTTTACTTTCACCTTGCTTTAAGCAGCCACCTGTCCTAAATACCAACTAATTAACACAATTCTGGGGCTGTTATAGAGAGGTTTTACTGTATTCCTAAAAATGTTTTAACCCTTTCCTCCATAAATCTGCCTTCCTATGTCTCTGTAAAAGTCACTTTATGAAACAATTGGGATAATAGTGATCACTATTTATCACATCACTATTTATCACAATGGTTTCAAACTACAAAATTCTAAACTTTTCCTTTACTCTAGTTAATGCTCCTTTTCAGTAGATTTATTCAAAAAGGTTGAATCTAAAAATAGCCTATGGAGGAAAGGGTTAATCAACACATCTTGTCTGTACCTCAGGCAGTTTTTAACCCTTCGCTTGCTAATCGCGTCAATATACCTACCTGTAAATAGTGAAGACCCAGATGAGACAGCTCCTGCAGGAGCTGTCTCATCAGGGTCTGCACTATTTACAAGTTGATTGTGCAACCAGTGCACTCCACAGCAGTGATTGCACAGCGCAATACTTGTACACAGTGAAGATATATGTAATTATACAACAGGGCATGGGTAAAGAAGGAGAAATGTATTTTAAAATTCAGCAAGAGAAGGGTTAATATACTTACCCCTTGTACTTGAGAAGCATCTGTTGCCAGTCTGGTTGTCAATGCTCCCACACTGTTGTTATGGTTGTCAAAATATGCCATTTCCTGTACAAAATACAAATAAACCAACTGATTTGATACATCATAAAACATTGTGAGAGATGTAATAGAACAGAACATATACTTTAATAATATACACTTGTGAATAATAACCAGGGCTCTCACTGAAGGTGACAGAATTAATACGCCCTCAAATTGCAAACTCCAATATTGTGTCTAACTGGCTACCTTGAATCTGATTAAAACAATAATTTGTGCCATCTGAAAATTTTCTGTAAAGTGCAGCGACATTGTAGAACTAGTCAATTCCTAGGATATTGCAAAATCAAATATGTCTACCAGGTCATCTTAAATCTGATTTTGGATTTAGAAAAAAAAAGTTCTGTACAATTGCTTACCATGTTGATGATTATAACTGTGAAGTTTTGTGAAAATTGTAGAAGTAGTTAGCCCTATAGCACAGACCAATAATTACAGCCATCAATGACCAACAACCTGACTCCTATATACCCACTTTGTTTGTTGGGGTATCAAAACGAGAAATCTAATGACATCAGGGTCCATGCTTATAAAACTTTTAGTTGAGTCCGAGTTCATTCTCAAGTTTTTGATTGGTCAGATTTGAGCCTTTGGCTCAAATCTGACCAATCAAAAGCTTGAGAACTCAAATCTGACCAATCAAAAGCTTGAGAACGAACTCAGACTCAACTAAAAAGCTTTATAAGCATGGACCCAGATAATAATATGCTGAGTCTTTTTTAAAACAAATATTGATCAAAGCAACATAACCATTTGCTAGGTTAATGTTTAGCCCTTTACCTGATGAATATTCATGTAAGAAATAATGACATCATGAATATTCATCAGCTGATATAATATAATGACAATGTGAACAAGGGATGTTTTTGGCCAGCAGAATTTGATGAATAAGGTCTACTTCATTTCATAAGCAAACACAGCTGACTTTGACAAGACAGAGAATAGTTGATCCTTTACTGAATATTTGGTCTTGTTCCCATTAGAAACATTATGACTAGTACAGTGCTCCCTCCCTACAACGGCCCTCTCAATAACGATTCCTCCTTACAACAATGCACGTCACTGTTTCCGAAACAACAAGGCTCCAGAAACAACGTTTTTCCATCGTATTTTCTTTATGCCTCCATCAAACCCTATGTTGTGTCCACTCTTTAGAATCGTCACTTTGTATAACGATTCTAAAGAGTGGTCACAACATAGGATTTGATTGAGGCATAACGGATTTAGTTCTCGAAATATACATTATCTAGGGATCTGCAGACAAGCTAGTTATGTTTGATTTTCCCTCCCTATAACGACTCCCTCTGAACAACACATACAATCTTCGTATCCCAAAGGGTGTCATTGTAGAGAGGGAGCACTGTATACCTTTTACCTAATGAATATTCATGACAACAGACTACGCCTATTTTGAATACTATTACATGTAATTTAATTCTTGTAATAAACATATATGATAAAGTAAATCATTGCTATGGCAAACAGTACAGAATCTATATGAAATAAGTAAATAGAGCTCACCCTGATCAGATGACTCCATCTGAGTCTACTCTGTTTGCAAAGCTGTCAAAAGGCATCTCTATCGTATAATGAGAAGGTAAATCTTATACAAAGAAATATGATATTACCTGTTTCATCAAAGCCTTGAATGACATTGTCCTCAGTCGGAGGGTCAGGTATTCTCCAGATTTCCCAAACATGTAACCCTGGAAACGAAACACAACAAGTCAATGAAGTACACTACAACCTTACAACCTATCTACAGCAGACACATAATGAACAAGCATAGGTATCATTGAAACTATAATAATATACCTGCTTAACTCTTTCCCTCATACAAATGCATTTTCATATTAATTAGCAGATTCCTATAATGGTATATGAACATATAATAGAATCAGATCTATATTATTCCATATGATAAGCAAACAGAGCAGACTCCGATTAGACAACTCCTGCACTGTAGTCTGATATGAGTCTACCTACTCTCATTGCAAATGTGTCAAATAGTACATAGATAAAGTAAAGGGTTAATATTTTGCACAGGCAAAATAAAACTTATCCAATCTCTACGGTCTACATTAACCAATTCCTCCAATGGCTATTTTTAGAACCAACCTCTTTGAACAAATCTACCAAAAAGGAGCATTTACTAGAGAAAAGGAGCATTTTAGAATATTATAGCTTAAAACCATTGTGATAAATAGAGCATTTGCTCCTATAGCAGGAAATGCTTTATTTATCACAATGGTTTCAACAGGTGATTTTACAGAGGCGTATTCATGGAGGAAAGGGTTAAGGAATGAATGAGAGTGAAGCTCGTTGTATCTGATAATCAATCATGCTATTATTGACATTAAAATTCACAATATGCTATGTTCAAATCATAACATCTAATGCTTAACCCTTTCCTTCATATAAATCCTTTTTCATGCCTCTGCCAACAGAGTAGATCTAGATCAAGTGGTTCCGTCTAATCAGGGTCTGCTGTTTGCTTATGAAATAGTAATATATCTGACTCTTACAGTTTTCTTACAGTACCAATATCTAAACATCCTGTGCCATTGTAAAACAAGAGTACCGCATACGGTACATAATACGCCCACTTGCAAACTTTCTCTGATTCAACATGCCTTATAAGTGTAGACATTTTCTAATCTGTGCTTCAGATCTTGATTTCCATATTAAGGTGATACTATTTTTTAAAAAAAATGAAGTGAATATCTTATTAAATAAAAAAGTTACAGCTAATCCTCATTTTTGCAGATTTTTGTAAAGTGCAACGGCCATAACTCCGAAACAACAAATCAAATGATCCTCAGAATCGACTTAGCTTCAGGTCTTGATGCATTAAACATGTGGATGAAGTTTCATTAATATCTGTCAAACAGTTTTGCCAGAAAACAGCGGACAAACTATTTGCATATATTTGCATTTTTTTTTAAGTAAAAGGGCAATAACTACGAAACAAAAAATCAAATAAACCTCAAAATTGACTCAGCATCAGATCTTGATGCATTAAACATTTTTGTGAAGTTTCATTAATATTTCTCAAATAGTTTCCCCAGAAAACAGCCAACAAACTATTTGCATTATTTTTTAAGGACAAGGGCCATAACTCTGAAACAAAAAATCAAATGATCCTCAGAATCAATTCACTTTCAGATCTTGATGCATTAAACATTTGTGTGAAGTTTCATTAATATCTCTCAAATAGTTTTCCCAGAAAACAGCGGACAAACTATTTGCATATTTTTTAAGGACAAGGGCCATAACTCTGAAATGAGAAATCAAATGAACCTCAGAATCAACTCAGCTTCAGATCTTGATGCATTAAACATTTGTATGAAGTTTCATTAATATCTGTCAAATAGTTTTCCCAGAAAACAGCGGACAAACTATTTGCATGTATTTGCATTATTTTTTAAGTAAAAGGGCCATAACTCCGAAACGACAAATCAAATGAACCTCAGAATAGACAAAGCTTCAGATCTTGATGCATTAAACATTTGTGTGAAGTTTCATTAATATCTCTCAAATAGTTTTCCCAGAAAACAGCGGACAAACTATTTGCATATTTTTTAAGGACAAGGGCCATAACTCTGAAAAGACAAATCAAATGAACCTCAGAATCGACTCAGCTTCAGATCTTGATGCATTAAACATTTGTGTGAAGTTTCATTAATATCTGTCAAAAAGTTTTGCCAGAAAACAGCCGACAAACTATTTGCATGTATTTGCAGTATTTTTTAAGTAAAAGGGCTATAACTCCAAAACGAAAAATCAAATGAACCTCAGAATCGACTCAGCTTCAGACCTTGATGCATTAAACATTTGTGTGAAGTTTCATTAATATCTCTCAAATAGTTTTCCCAGAAAACAGCGGACAAACTTTGCATATTTTTTAAGGACAAGGGCCATAACTCTGAAATGAAATATCAAATGAATCTCAGAATCAACTCAGCTTCAGATATTGATGCATTTAACATATGTGTGAAGTTTCATTAATATCTGTCAAATAGTTTTCCCAGAAAACAGCGGACAAACAAAATGTTGACGGACGAACGAATGAACGAACGAACGAACGAACGAACGAACGAACGAACGAACGAACGAACGAACGAACGAACGAACGGATGGACGGACAGGGCCACGACAATATACGACCACCTTTATTAGGTGGGCGTATAAAAAAAGCTAATCATTATTCATGACATCATTATTTTTTACATGAATATTCAACAGGGGAAGGGTTAAATAAGTCCCATTCTATGATACCACTTTGGGATTAGCAAAAGCTTTATAGTATAAACACATAGCCAGATTAAGTGACGGAAATGCTGATATACGAGATAGAAAAAAATCTTTAAATAAACCACAAAGGTATGGTATGCTAGTTTATTTTCAATTCAAGAAAATGTTGTCATGGGAACCAACCTGTAAGAAATAAGTGACAAGGCTGACACCCCCAAGTCCAAGAAAAAGGAGGCAATACAGGTCGATCTTCTTCTTCTGTTCATCCAGATCTGGTTCTGCAAACACCTGAAACCGAATACTCACTGACATATATTCTTTATTTCTCCTGAAAAATGGGATAACCCTTTACCTCATAGGCTATTTTTAGATACAACCTGCCGAAAAGGAGCATTAACTAGAGAAAAGGAAACTTTAGAATCTTGTAGTTTGAAACCATTGTGATAAATAGAGCATTTGCTCCTATAGGAGCAAATGCTCTATTTATCACAATGGTTTCATAAAGTGATTTTTACAGAGATGTAGAAAGGCGTATTTATGGAGGAAAGGGATAAGAGCATCAAATTATTGGATATTCTGGGGTCAAGATAAGATGCGTAAATCTAAATATTTTCAAGAATGGCTCGATTATCTGATTCCGCAGTTGCTGCAATGGATAAACATTTCTTTCACTAGTATGCCATTTGCTAAATTACAAACTGTAATATAAACTGTTTTAAATAACCCTTTTCCTCCATAAATATGCCTTTCTACGCCTCTGTAAAAATCACCTGTTGAAACCATTGTGATAAATAGAGCATTTGCTCCTATAGGAGCAAATGCTCTATTTATCACAATGGTTTCAAACTACAAAATTCTAAAAATGTTCCTTTTCTCTAGTTAATGCTCCTTTTGGGTATATTCATTCAAAGAGGTTTGGTCTAAAAATAGCCTATGGAGGAATGGGATAATGACATTATTTCTTTCAAGATGGTTCATCCGGTAAAGGGTTAACCATTTACTCCATAAATATGCCTTTCTACACCTTTGCAAACAGTGTAGACCCAGATCAGACAGTTCCTATAGGAGTCCTTCTGATCAGGGTCTGCTCTGTTTGCTCATGTTATAATACATGTATAGATCTGATTCTATAGTTTCTACTATGGCCAAAATGTGCTATTATAACAAATTAATCTAATTAATATTCATTATGTCTCAAATGAATATTCATGGAGGAAAGGGTTAAGAGATAGATTAATATTCTTTTGCATTTATAGCTCTAATAAAAACACTTTACACTTACCCCAATAATCTCTGAGAATATTATAGCAAAAGCTGGCATCAAGGTACCGTTGGCCAGTGATCCTAAACAGCCAAGCATTATCAAATACCACTCAGACGAGTTCATGCTCATGATACGCATAAAACCAGCATTGACTGCCTCTTTCTCTTTATCCTGCAAACAACAAATATAATGCAGAGCAAAAGATAAACATGCATATTAAAGTACTAAAATCACCATTTCTCCACAAACCCTATGTTGTGACTACTCTTTAGAACAACATAGGGTTTGGTGGGGAAGTAAAGAAGTTATTCCTGAAAATATTTTAAATTATGCATCTTATCTGGACCTCTGATAATAGTCTCAACATTTTTATGCTTTATATGCTGAGCTTCTGGAGTTGTGTTAACCCTTCTCTTGCTGAATTTTAAAATGCACTTCTTCTTCTTTACCCATGCCCTGTGGTATAATTACATATATCTTCACTGTCTAAAATTAGTTCCCTGTGCAATCACTGCTGTGGAGTGCACTGGTTGCACAATCAACTTGTAAATAGTGCAGACCCTGATGAGACAGCTCCTGCAGGAGCTGTCTCATCTGGGTCTTCACTATTTACAGGTAGGTATATTGACGTGAACAGCAAGCGAAGGGTTACATTTACACACTGATGCTTTACAACATGCAGTAAAGTAAAACATGTGCACTGATGGTTCGACATGTTATGTATCATTCTAAAATAACTTTACAATGGCTATTAATGTCCTTGCAACTACGTTCCCACAATCTGAACTAGAACTATCACTAAATGTGATGGAATACCCCTGCTAAGCTGCCTTGATCGTAAATCAAACAAGATTTGTGCCAAGTTGTGCCATGGACAGACGGATAGACAGACCAACCAACAAACTGAATTTGGAATCAATGTAGAACAGGAAAAGGGTTAACCCTTTTCTCCCTAAAAACGCCTTTCAATGCCTCTGTAAAAGTCATTTTTTGAAACCATTGTGATAAATAGAGAATTTGCTCCTAAGGAGCAAAATTAATGCTCTATTTATCACAATGGTTTCAGAACTATAAAATGCTAAAATTTTCCTTTTCTCTAGTTAATGCTCCTTTTCGGTCGATATATTCAAAGAGGTTGGATCTAAAAATAGTCTATGTAGGAAAGGGTTAAAGGATCACTCTTGTGATATTGGTCACAATCCATTCAGCAGAGATGCCATTACTCAATAAATACGCCTTTGCAAACAGAGTAAACCCAGATCAGATGGCTTCTATAGGAGCTGCCTGATTAGGATCTGCTCTGTTTGCTTATGGAATCATAAATCTGATTCTTTAGTTTCTGGCATGGTCAAAATATGTATAAAAAAACAAATTGATATTCATGATGTTATTATTTCTTTCATGAATATTCATGGAGTCATGGTTAAAAGAAATTGTTTAAAATCGAATTTTAGCTCTTATGACCTTATGTAGTGGACCAGATGCTGCTTAAAATCCATTTTTTGCTACTGTGACCTCTTTATGCAGCAGACTGGAATTATTTATACAATTTTAATGCATAGTTTGATTAAAATCTTTTCAGGGGTTTAGGAGAAAAAAAAATGAACAATGCACAAAGTTCTGATGACAACATACATAGGGCAATCCCATTAGTTTGTATCTAAACAGTTTGTGTCTGGATGAGATGCACGGATACTTGGCAACTCACATGGATCCAAAAACGTTTGAAAAATTATCCTGTATCTTTAAACCCTTTCCTCCATAAATACGCCTTTCTACGCCTCTGTAATAAACACTTCTTGAAACCATTGTGATAAATACAGCATTTGCTCCTTTAGGAGCAAATGCTCTATTTATCACAATGGTTTCAAACTACAAAATTCTAAAAGTTTACTTTTCTCTAGTAAATGCTCCTTTTGGGTAGATTCATTTAAAGAGGTTGGGTCTAAAAATAGCCTATGGAGGAAAGGGTTAAGCACCTTTTTTTCTTCATCCTCCGTTTTTGATTGTATAGACAGTGCCTTCTTCAGTGGCATGTGCATTACTGAAGTCTGCGACTTCAGACCTGGTTTCTCAAATTTCTCAATTTCTATATCTACAAAAAAGAAAGAAAAAGAATTTAATAAATTCCATTCACTTTCAAGTCATATAGCAACGGCTTTCATAAACTCTGATCTTGGGGAGTAATGAAGATTATCTTTGGTGAAACCTTCAGGCAAAATAAAAGGATAAAAGATCTAGGGATGACAACCAAATATATATTTAACCCATTACCTCATGGGCTATTTTTAGACCCAGCCTCTTTGAATAAATCTAACAAAAAGGAGCATTAACTAGAGAAAAGGAAAGTTTTAGAATTTTGTAGTTTGAAACCATTGTGATAAATAGAGCATTTGCTCCTATAGGAGCAAATGCTCTATTTATCACAATGGTTTCACAAAGTGACTTTTCCAGAGTCGTCAAAAGTCGTCAATATGAGGGAATGGGTTAAGCATTCAATTCTACCACTGAATATTCCAATTTATTAATATGTATTACATACATAGATTTTATTAACCCTTTACTCCATATATAAGACTTTTAAAGCTTATGCAAATAGAGTACACCAAGATCAGAAAGCTCCTGTCGACGCTGTCTGATCTGGCTCTCCTCTGTTTACTTACAAAATGATATAGATCTGTGGTAGTCATAATACGTGTAGTCTTGCAGGAATATTCATGAAGTGAAAACTTAATAAAGCTCCTGGAGGAGTCCTCTGATCTGAGTCTTCAGTAATACATTGACTTAGTGTATGTTTTAACCCATTCTCTCACATTGACTCCTGTTGATGCCTTTGTAAAAGTCAACTCTTGAAACCATTGTGATAAATACAGAATTTGCTTCAATGGAGCTAAATTGCCCTATTTGTCACAATAGTTTCAAAAGTAAATAATTCTATACTTTTCCTTTTCTCAAGTAAATGCTCCTTTTCGGTGGATTTATTAAAAAAGGTTGGATCTAAAAATAACCTATGAGGGTATGGGTTATTGACCTTTGCAAAGGCATCCAAAGGGGTATGTATGAGGTAAAGGGTTGAATAAAACCTCTCCTCTCCCCTAAACCAGGTTCATACAGAAATCCCATATACTTTCCAGAAAATCTCATATTTTTCATAACTCAGTATGTCATTAGTGCAGGACAACACCTACAGGAAGTGTCTGATCAGGGTCTGCTTTGTGTGCTTACACATGTACATTAATTATCTAATGATTGTAATGGAACTAACTTTCCATATTTTATATTTTTAATATAATACTAAATTAACTAGAATTATTACTGATTGTGAGTAATACCCACATCCAGTGTTTGTCAGAGTACAGTACTCCCTCTCTACAACGACACCCTTTGGGATACAAAGATTGTATGTGTTGTTCAGAGGGAGTTGTTATAGGGAGGGAAAATCAAACATAATTAGCTTGTTTGCAGATCCCCAGATAAGGTGTATTTCGAGAACTAAAACCGTTATTCCTCCATCAAACCCTGTGTTGCGACCACTCTTTAGTAACTCATAACTAAAATACGATGGAAAAAATGTTTCTGGAGCCTTGTTGTTTCGGAAACAGTGGCATGCGTTGTTGTAAGGAGGGAATCGTTATTGAGAGGGTTGTTGTAGGGAGGGAGCACTGTATGTGATAGCAGCATTTTGAATAATCAAAGGGCAACAATTCATCAAACCGGAATGCTGATATGCACATCACCTTTTGATAATGAAGTTTAATGTAAAGATTTCCAGTGCTGTTAGAAATTGCTGACAAATGTAACGGACAAGAAATACTAACAGTCCAACTGTCATACATGGTGACATATAACCTCCCTACCATCATTTGTTGATGTATAATTTAACCCTTTCCCTGTTCTGTGTTTATTTCAAATTTCAATACCTCATGAAAATTCATTCACAAAATAGTTACAAAGAAATATGGAAGGTACTACATTGTACTACATTGTAGACATTTTAGAAAGCGAAGAAATAGATCTATCAAATTCTATAAGCAAACAGAGTAGAACCTGATCAGACTGCTCCTCTAGGAGCCGTCTGATCTGGGTCTACTCTGTTTGCAAATGCGTGAAAACACGGTTATATGAGGGAAAGGGTTAAAATAAGAATGTGCAGTGTCTTACATGAATCTTCATCCCATAAAGGTGTTCAAAGGGTAAGAATACAGATTTTCAAATGCTGTACATTCATATTCATGATCACAACAATATTATCACAACAGTAAGCAATACAGAAACTATCCTATAATTATATATCCATGTACACTATGCAATTTAACCTATTCCCTCATCTTGATGCCTTTTGATACCTCTGTAAAAGTCACTTTTTGAAACCAATGCCATAAACAGACTGAGAGCATTTTCTCCATAGGAGCAATGCTCTAATTATCACAATGGGTTCAAAACTACACAATCCTACAATTTTTCTTTTCTCTAGTAAATGCTCCTTTTTGGTAGATTTATTTAAAGAGGCTGGGTCTAAAGCAGCCTATGAAGGAATGGGTTAACCCTTTCCCTCATATAAACATGTTTTACACGCATCTGCAAACAGAGTAGACCCAGATCAGACGGCTCCTATAGGAGCCGTCTGATCAGGGTCTGCTCTATTTGCTTATGGAATTTGATAGATCTGTTTCTTTACTTTCTAAAATGGCTACAATGGGCCACCTTCCATATTTCATTATAACTTTTTGTTCATGACTATTCAGTAGGCATTGAAATTTGGAATAAATATACAACAGGGAAAGGGTTAAGAGAATTACAGTAGAAAATTGTTTTGTATGCAAATAGTTAATCCTTTACTCCACGAATAGTTATGTAAGGATGACATCTTGGATATTAAATAGATTAATTTTTAGAATGGCATATTAATTCATGGAATTTTTGCCAAGACAGAAACTGTAGAATAATATCTATATTATTCCATAAGCAAATGGAACAGACTCTAATCAGACAGCTCCTATAGAACCTGTCTGATCTGGGTCTTCTCTGTTTGCAAAGGTGTAGAAAGGCGTATTAACCCTTGCTCTATTTATCACAATGGTTTCATTAAGTGACTTTTACAAAGGCGTAGAAAGGTGCATTTACGGAGGAAAGGGTTAATTTAGTTCTTATAATAGTACTATCACCGATATGAAGAAGGGTCTGTGATATATGCAAACAGTTTGGATCCTAATGAGATGCCAAGTAGACACTTTATGTTTATAAAAAGCAATTGAAGAAATGTCCACTCTGAACTTAAAGCAGACATAACTGTGTTAAGCAGATCATAACCCTGGCACTGAGTGGGTTAACCCTTTACTCCATAAATACATGTACCCCTTTCTACCCCTTTGCAAACAGAGTAGACCCAGATCAGATGACTCCTGTGAGAGCTATCTGATCTTGTGCTGCTCTGTTTGCTTTTGAAATAATATAGATATAAATCATATAATTCTACAGTTTCTGCCATGGTCAGAACTTTCTGTGTGCATGTGCTATTATAACAATGAAACTAATTAATATTCATGATGTCACTATATCTTTGTGAAACCATTGTGATAAATAGAGCATTTGCTCCTATAGGAGCAAATGCTCTATTTATCACAATGGTTTCAAACTACAAAATTCTAAAATTGTCCATTTCTCTAGTTAATGCTCCTTTTTGGTAGATTTATTCAAAGAGGTTGTATCTAAAAATAGCCTATAAGGTAATGGGTTAACACATGCACTGAATTATTGATAACCTCCACATACAGTAATCAGCATCTCATCAGGATCTAAACTGTTTTACAATCTGACATGTTGTGTAAGATGTGTTTGCTCTTGCTGTGTGAAAAGTTTAAAATGTGATGGATAGTGGCTTAGGACTGTGATGAAACTTCATACAAATCAAGATACATGTACATGTAAGTGCATTATCTATGAACTAGCAGAAATTCATTGACTTATGCTTCATATTTAGTGTAGATTTATAAAATGTTTATAATATAGCATCTTTCTAAAAATGTCTTTGTCTTCGGACCAAAACTGAAATAAGAACATATCGTATTCAGCTGGTCTATTGTGTGTGATAACATCTCACTGCATTGTGTTGTGTTGACTATGTACTATAATTGGTAATTAGCGACGGATTACCGGATATAATAGGGTCTACACGCCACTTACGGTCATGCATGGATACTGCGCATAAATAAGTTAATGTTAAATTTTAAATGGAGGGTTTGCATTTAACCCCACTTTAACCTGTCCGGTTAGGTGAAGATTACTCTGACACTCAACCTAGTCCAGCTCAGGGGGTCAATACTCTGAATAACTCACAAACAGATTCAAAGCATTTGTTTGTATCCGAACCGGAACGTATAGATGTCAATGCACAAAACGTAGATATTGTATATAGCTCCATCACAAATAACGCTATAAATGAGAAAGAAACTTTTGTGTCGTTAATTCAAGAGTGGACACATCAGTTAACCAAAACTGAATTCACATGTGGCAGGTTGAACTTGAAGAATTGTGTACCTTGACATTTGACTTAGTTAGAAATTTGAAGAAATACCCGTTTGAAGCTAAACTCGCAAGAAGCGTAAATCTATGCCTGGTGGTGAAACTAAACAAAAACTTGCTTTAGATATATATATCTGCTGGTGTCTGTGCTAGAGGGTGCATCCTTTGACAACATAAGAGATATAATGAGTATACCGAGAGGCTCGCAATCTCTGAACTCCTCGACTATAATTAAAAACACACAGACCTCAGAACATGATTTTGACATTATCAAGATTACCATATCTAAAACTCAAGCAGATGTCGTCAAGTTAAAGCAAGAAAATGTTGCATTGACGGACATGCTCAACAGTAATGTCAAACAATGAAAACTGAATTGATTAAGGGCAAACATGATTTAGTCGAAATGGAGAATTCCATATGTGACATGTTCATAGAAGTTCTACGCAACTAGAAAACTATATCGCGTATCAATGATGATGAATGCAATGGTGTTGCTAGGAGGATTCCAAACGTGGCATGCGCATAAAGGTTCTATTTAACCAGAAAATTATATCACGTGTCAGCGATGATGAATGCAATGGTGTTGCTAGTGTTAAGAGTGACCTTAAGCTGCTTCGAATTCACACAGATTCAACTTTTGGGGTTCATGAAGAAAAAATCCAAAGTGTTCATCAGACTGTTTTATAATCTGACCTGAATCTTCTAAGAGATAGAAGACAAACTAACTCCAAGAAATGTAGCAGATGACAATATTTAACTGACAACATTTACTTAGGTTCAAAACAGTTAAGAAAGTATTGGGAAAGATAATGGTTCAATTCAAGTGACTAAATTTTTAAAACTTGACATAGGTGCATGACATATGACCAATCTTATATATATTATAAATTCTGATACAGAAGAAATACTTCAATGAAGTGGTCTTTACAAAACGTTCTTTTATTTTCCATTCAAAACAGCATGAAATTATGTATTTCATTAAAAGAAATTGGCAGGTTAATAACAATTTTGACAGATTAACAAGAGTCGTGTGCAGGCCAACGCTGGTCTGTTTGGTGCTTGTCCAGCTAAATCTAAAAAAAATGAAAAAAATAAAGGGCCATAACTCCAAATTTTTGAAATCAAGAGTTATGGTTCTTATGTAGGGGCCTTTCCTTCAATGAGATCTACTAACCTATGACGTTTCATGTTGATATCTCTTATATTTTTCGAGTAATGAGCTAAATTAAAACTTTTGCACGACGACAACTCCAATGACAACGAACACGATAGCTCAACTTTTTTTTTCGAAACCGAGGAGCTAAAAATCACTCTCAATAATTTTGAACTATCAAATTCTTTCACAAATATAGAAGATATCTAGTGTCAGAATTTAAACATCTTAAGATTGTGCATGAAATCAAGAAATGTTTGTAAAAACTGTATGATAGCCATCCTATAAGTTTGACCTTTGGCATACAAATTTGACTTTGATCATGACCAACTGACCTTAAAATAAATAGTGGTCACATAATTATCAACCTCCCTATAAACTATGAGAACCATTAGCTGTCTGGTTAGTTTGTTGGTTTGTGGACAACTTTAATGTACAGACAGGGCAAATACAATATATGCCCCCCTCCCACCCCACTCCCATCCCAAACTAATATCTTTTCTTTTAATTCTTATTCTAGCTTAGCCAATGTCTGTTACTCTGCTGACAATACTGAAGACAATACTGAAGACAATAGAATTACACTGGTTGGCCTCAGCGAAGATATAGATACTACAGATAGCACAATGCTTACTTGCAGTAAAATATTCAGCCTTTCATTTATATAAAGGGACATAACTGTCCATACCCATAAACATTTATGAACCAGTTATGGACCATTTTTCAATTTCAATCAGTGACAAAGAAAAAAGTGTGTCAAGTTTGAATATTTTATCTCTAAAGGTATTGAAATTACACTTTTCGACAAGACAACAACTAAAATAATTATGAAGGGGATAGCAATAATATTCAGACAAGAAACTATAGTTACATATTCAATTGCAACCCTGTTAAGAAAAGCAAGCCATTATCAAAGTTATTCTGTTAACCTTCATCACTCTACTGGCAAATTTGTGATAACTTTTCAAACATTGTGGATCCAGATAAGACGCAGGGTATCTTGGTGTCTCATCAGGGGATCCAGTGTTTGACTCTTTATACTATTTTGTTAAAGAAGTCGAAGAAACTAAAGCTGACAACAATATTTGCAGATGACAACTGCTCAGAGTGTAGAAGGTTAACCTTGAATGTTTTCATGCAGAATGTATCGGGTTTGCATGCGAAAGGACTGTGGATGATTTAATGCAGAATGTATCGGGTTTGCATGCAAAAGGACTGTGGATGTTTTTGGTAAAGAACTTTTATGGATAGGGTGTACCTATAGCCACAAACACTCAATGAATTATAACATTTGCAAACAGTTTGATTCCAAATGATATGCCATTTAATTTGACATCTCATCAGGATCCAATCTGTTGGAAACTAACACAGTTAACCCATTCCCTCATATTGACGACTTTTGACAACTCTGTAAAAGTCATTTTGTGAAACCATAGTGATAAATAGAGCATTTGCTCCTATAGGAGCAAATGCTCTATTTATCACAATGGTTTCAAGCTAAAAAAAATCTAAAAATTTTCTTTTCTCTAGTAAATGCTCCTTTTCGGTAGATTTATATTCAAAGAGGTTGAATCTAAAAATAGCCTATGAGGTAATGGGTTAAAAAGAAGAATTTGGAGAAAATAGCACATGTTTGAATACAATATTTTATCTAGTGGTCAAAAGATTGTAAAGTAAAGGTCCTTTACTGGGGATAAAGTTGACCGAGTGGGGATTGTATCCCTAAACCAGCTGTGAGTCAATAAATATGTTTTTCGAAGCAGAGAAATTAAAACTTAGACGAGAAAATACCACAAATTAACTACAAAGCATTTTATAACTGTATATGACTAAAATTATTGTAAGTTCTAACATATAACTTCATACAGTAAAACCTCTCTATAACGGCCACTAAATTGTGTTAATTAGTCGGTATTTAGGGCAGGTGGCTGCTTAAAGCAAGGTGAAAGTTAAACAGAACACTTCTATAGGAGCGTTCTGTTTTACTTTCACCTTGCTTAAAGCAGCCACCTGCCTTTAACACAAAATGCTTGATGTTATTTAGTGGCCGTTATAGAGAGGTTTTACTGTATGACTAAAACTATTGCAAGTTCTAAAATAGGAAGAATTGCCAGTTGTGATTGTCATGTGTTAGAACTTACAATAATTTCATTTCTATGATCTCTCATATGACAGGATCCTTGGCACTGAGGTTACAAAACGTGTGAGTATGAGTCCGAGTCCATTCTCCTTTATCTGACAATCAGATAATCAATAATGAACTCAGACTTAAGCATATTTTATAATGTCAGAACTTGATTTTGAAAAGAAATACAACATCTGAAGAAGTTTTAGGCTAAATCTCAAAATGCTCTCTGAACAATTGTCTTTTGTTTGTTTTGAAATAAGTGAAACTAGAAGATTGAAAATATAATATCAATTTCAGAAACTTTATGGTAAATTTTGAAAACAGAAAAAGTTGTAATTTTAGTAAAATTATTTAGAACTCACAGCTGGGTAGGATTTTAAAATGGTCATTGAAAATAATTATTACTCTACCTTCTTCTATTGTATATATACAATAAATCCAACAGGAGCAAGTGGAAAAAATAAAAGAACATTATTTTTTATCAATACAAGATAAAGAAAGATACATTTAAAACATTGGATAGAACATTGCCTATCCCTCATTGCACATAACAGTTTGATATGACTTTGTATCCAGTTTAATAAAGATCTCACTTCCTGGCATGGCATCTTTTTATTACAGATATTCTAAAACTGTTGTAGAGAAGCAAACTTTATATGTGAAACTTTAAACCTTTAAATGCTGAATGATCAGCCATTATTTAACAACTGAATCCATTCAGAATTGAAAGGGCATACTTTCTGAAAGGAGTTTGAATGAAAAAACCTATGAGGTGAACTCGTGATGACCTTGAAAACAGTTTGGATCCAGGTGTGAGAGATGAAAAGTAACTTGACACTCTGATGGTGTTTTACAATAATAAAATTAAATTTGACAATGTTAGGAAAACAATTATATTCCATTCTAAAAAAGGTTAAATAACTTTATAGTTAATAAAAGTTAATACATCCTTGATTTTCAGTGTAAATAACAGACATAGTGTTGGGACGGTAGATAACAAATACAAAATATAGTTCTGGATGAAAAGCAGAATGATCGACAACTCATCATGATCAAAAGAGCTTGACAATCTGATAATTCCAAAAAGAGAAGAAAGATAAAAATCTCATTCAAGAAAACTGTCAAAAAAATAGGAAAATCTTACCCTCTTCAGATTGGCTTGTCTGTTGGGAAAAACAGAAGCAATGTGATAAATTTACAGCATAGTATACATTCATAAACAATTGGAACTATCCAGTAATCATTTACTCTATGAATATTCATACATGTATAACAAATAATGGCATCAAGAATATTTAACCCTTTCCCTGATCTATATTTAGTCCAATTTTTAATACCTACTAAATATTCATGGAAAATGAGTTATAATGAAATATGGATTGTGGAATATTGTAGCCGTTTTAGAAAGTAAAGAAACAGATCTATCAAATTACACTAGCAAACAGAACAGACCCTGATCAGACAGCTCCTCTAGGAGCTGTCTGATCTGGGTCTACTCTGTTTGCAAATGCGTGAAAACACGTTTATATGAGGGACAGTGTTAAGCTAAATCTTTATAATGAGCACAGACTTGTTTGGTATTGGCAAAAACTAGAGAATAAGATCTGTATATAATGCTAAGAGCAAACAAAGCAGATCCTGATCAGACAGTCCAGCCCCTACAGGAGCCATCTGATCTTGTTTACTCTATTTTCAAAAGGCATGAAAAAGCACTGGCATGGGGTAAAGGTGTGAAAACATTAAAAACAAACTTAGTACTTGCACTCGTTAGACAGTCTAGACACTGATGCCTTAACCCTTTCCCTGTTCTGTATTCATGTAAGAAATAATGACAACATGAATATTTATTAGCTGAAATTCTATAATATAAACTTTCCAAGGATCTGTTTTTGCTTTGACAAAAACTGTAGAATCAGATCTATAGCATGTCAAAAGCAAACAGAGCATACCCTGATCAGACGGCTCCTCTAGGAGCTGTCTGATCTGGGTCTACTCTGTTTGCAAATGCGTGAAAACGCGTTTCTATGAGGGAAAGGGTTATCATAATGCTACAAAGTCAAAAAAAAGACAGACACAGAAAGACAGACAGACAAACTGATATACAGACAAGATAGACAGAACAGACATACACAGACAGACAGAACAATGAAGAAGAGAACCCTAAATGTTACTCCTAGGTACCAAATTGCTTGAAATTCTGAACATGAGAATTGATGAAGAGAAGTTTTTATTTGCAAAAAGTTATTTACGTTAATCCTTTAATTGATGACTCTTCATGTAAGAATATAACATCATGAATATTAATAACAAGAGTGCCAGTGGGCACAATATACGCCCGTCGAACCAAAACCTTAACCAAAAATTCCAAGCTAAAAAGCGTCATAATTATGTCAAAATGTTAGACAGAGTTATGTACTCTAGCCTACAGGTGAAGCTTGTGATGGTGAACAAGTGTTCCAAGTTTAAAAGCTTAATCTGAAAGGGTTATGTAAATAAGTGGACTTAAACCAAAACCTTAACCAAATTCTAAGTTAAAAAGGCGCATAATTCGGTCAAGCATGCTTGACAGAGTTATGTACTCTTGTCTACAGGTGAAGCGGGTCATGTTGAACAAGTGTTAAAAGTTTAAAAGCTTTATCTCAAAGGGTTATGTAAATAAATCGACTTTAACAAAAACCTTAACCAAAAATTCTAAGTTAAAATGGGGCATAATTCGGACAAAATGCTTGACAGAGTTATGTACTCTTGCCTACAGGTGCAAGTTGTGAAGGTAAACAAGTGTTCCAAGTTTAAAAGCTTTATCTCAAAGGGTTATGTAAATGAATGGACTTTAACAAAGCCTTAACCAAAAATTCTAAAAAAAAAAGGGGCATAATTCAGTCAAAATGCTTGACAGAGTTACTTTCTCTTGCCTACAGGTGAAGGTTGTGACGGTGAACAAGTGTTCCAAGTTTAAAAGCTTTATCTCAAAGGGTTATGTAAATAAATGGACTTTAACAAAGCCTTAACCAAAAATTCTAAGTTAAAAAGGGGCATAATTCGGTAAAAATGCTTGACAGAGTTATTTACTATTGCCTACAGGTGAAGGTTGTGACGGTGAACAAGTGTTCCAAGTTTCAAAGCTTTATCACAAAGTGTTATGTAAATAAGTGGACTTGTTCCACATAAATTGAGGTTAACATTTTTGCTTAACGCAAATGCTAAATGCAAATTCTAAGTCCAATTAAGTGACCTTGACCTTGGATAAACGAGCAGGGACTTGGCAGGCTACTGTAGCATGTCTAGATAAACATTGTGGTTAAATTTGGGAAGGATCCACCAAGCGGAACTTGAGTTAGAGATGTTACAGACAGACAGACCAGTTAACATTTTTGCTAAACGCAAATTCTAAGTCCAATTGTGTGACCTTGACCTTGGATAAACAAACCGGGACTTGGCAGGCTAGTGTAGAATGTCTAGATAAACATTGTGTTAAAATTTGAGAAGGATCCACCAAGCGGAACTTGAGTTAGAGATGTTACAGATGGACAGACACACAGACAGAACCATTCCATAATACGTCCCGTTTTTTCAAACGGGCGTATAAAAAGCATTTTTACAATGGCAAACAGGAATTTTACCTATGGTAAACAGCAAAATCGGATCTATATATTATTCCATTAGTGAACAGAGCAGTCCCTGACCAAACAGCTTCTTTAGGAGTTCTCTGATCTGGGTCCACTCAGTTGCAACTGCCTGAAAAGGCATCTACCAAGAAAATTATTAAAAAGATGAAGTTATGTTAAAGTTGTGGTGACATTTACCTGTTGTGTAACCAGCTGGTAGTAGATTCCCTCTTTGGACATGAGTTCATTGTGTGAGCCTTTCTCAACAACTACTCCGTCACGGAAGCCTGCGATCATGTCTGCCGTCTTGATGGTTGACAATCGGTGGGCAATCACAACTGTGGTACGTCCTTCACTGGCCTTAAAGTTAGAAAAAATGAGATGGCTTCTACAGAACAAAAAACAATATGCCCCCCCGATCAGATCTGGAGGGCATAAAAATGATTTTGACTAAACGAAAACATGATGATCTGTTCGAACTTGTCTTACAAACTTAAATTTATATAGAATATATAGGAAGAAAAGTTGGGACTTGACTTTGTGTCAATGAGAAATTCGTGTCAAGCGAGTTCGCCATAACGAGAGTGGACTGTACCTTTTCCAGGGCCTCCTGTACTACTCCTTCACTCTCTGTGTCCAGGGCTGATGTTGCTTCATCTAATAACAAAATTTTGGGATCCCTGACCAATGCCCTGGCAATGGCGATTCTCTGTTTTTGTCCTCCACTGAGCTGGGCACCTCTCTCTCCAACAAGGGTTGCATATTTCTGAGAAATTAAAAGCAATACATTGAAATCCAGACAATGCAAAATAGAAACAATCAACTAGAAGTTCACCAGAGTGGAAGAACTGGTCATTTCTGTTGAGTGGCCAAACACACTGATCTATATTATTATTATTATTATTATTATACCACATTTATATAGCACTCTTTTCATACAGGTTATGTGCGTTCAAAAGCGCTTAAACCATAATGTACAAATGTTATCATGACTTTGCTCACAGCATGCTAATGGTAAATTTTTTTTATACTTACATCAGGAAGCCTCATAACAAAGTCATGGGCATTGGCCATCTTTGCAACTGCTTCGATCTCCTCTTGGGTCACTCCGTCTCTGCCATAGCGGATGTTCTCGGCTATTGTAGTTCCAAAGAGCACTGGCTCTTGACTTACAATGCCGATGTGCTGTCTGAGCCACTTTAGATTAATGTCCTTGACATCTACACCATCTATCATAACCTGGAATAACAAGTTTTTTATTTTACTGTTTGTGTTTTCTAATAAGTATTCTTATTTATTTTTGACTCAGTTCCATTGTGAAGCAAATCATTCCTTTAATTTATTATCAGTACAGGAGATGCTGTTTGATCAGCATCTGTTTTATTTAACTATAGAAACACACAGATCTGCAATATATAGTTTCTTCCATGGCTTAAAACATCCTGTGTTCTAGTGTTGCTGTGGACTTTCAAAAACATGAGGCACTCCTAGATGGGGAAAGGGTTGGGACAATGGCTTTGTAGAGGACCTGATCATGATAATAAATGCCAAATATGAAAGCTGAAAACCTTCCAGTTTCAGGAGAAGATTTTTAAAGTTTTCACTATATATTTTTTTGGAAAACTGGTCACCCCTGGGGCTGTGCCAATTTTGACCCCAGGGGCATAATTTTTATAACTTTGTAGAGCACCTGAACATGATGCTATGTGCCAAATATGAAAGCTGAGAACCTTCCAGTTTCAGAGGAGAAGATTCTCAAAGTTTTCACTATTTGTTTCTATAGAAAACAAGGCACCCCTGGGACAGTGCCAATTTTGACCCCAGGACATGATTTTTATAACTTTTGTAGAGGATCTACAGATGATGCTATGTGCCAAAGATGAAAGCTGAGAACTCTGTAGATTCAGAGGAGAAGATTTTTAAAGGTTCAAATTGTTGACGACGGACAGCGCACCCCGATGGACAACGGACATCAAGCAATCACAAAAGCTCACCCTGAGCACTTTGTGCTCGTGTGAGCTAAAAAAAAAGAGTGTCATTATCAGTCTAGAAGACAGGACAGTGGCAGCTTAAACCTTTCCCCAATGAATACAGTAAAGATTTGATAGAACGTTCTTGGTTAATACGTTTCCTTTGATAAAACGTTTAGATTGGCGAGTCCCAGCCAAATGCCTTCTTTATCTATATTGCAAAAGATGAGATACAACGTTCTTGTCTTGAACGTATTTCCTGTTTTGAACGTTTGAAAGAGCTTGTCCCAAACCGCTAATAGCTGTAATTATAACGTTTTCCCGTAGTGTAGCGATGACAACGGTCATGCGTTGGAATCGATTAACCGTGAGAATCGCTCAAAAGGCGTGTTTTACAAACACTTTAGCGAATATGCAAACTAAGAGTCATTACTTGACACCTAATTGTATGGCATATTTCGTTTAACACTGGGTAAATACGTTTGTACAGGATCAATTAAAATAAAGAATTAATAGACGCGAATTGCTGCTTCAATTTAAACCATTCACTTTCTGTTGAGATTCGGTCCGAGTTTTATTATTACCACACCATTGAATCTGATCTGTCAGAACTCAAGTCTGATTTGTTGTTACTTTCGTGCTGTCTTAATCTGTATTCTGTTAAAACTATGATTGTTTGGAACCTAATCTCGATCTACTTTTATAATACGACATCAAATTCTAAGACCTGTATTAACCCTCGGAAAAAATCGGAAGTTCCACTTGACATCATTCGTCTGCATTTGCAATTCGAAAAGAATGGGAAATGAGGATACAGGGTTCCTAAAAACAACGATATAGTGATTTAAACTTTATCTCAATTCGGTAAGAAATAGAACAAAATATCGATTCAAAAGAAGTAACGGAAGTGTGTGAAAGAATCAGTGCACACAGGTAGCTTGTCGCTCAGAATGAAAGATAAAATATTTATAACGTTTCTCTGTTATAACGTTTTCTTTACCACAGTCCCTTGTGATACGTTATAAACAATCTTTACTGTATTAATTTAACAATTTATTACTGCCATGAATACACATACATATACCTTAACAAGGAATTTTTTGCTTTTGACAGAAACTTCAGAATCGGATCTGTATTATTCTGTAAGCAAACAGAGCAGACCCTGATTAGACAACTCCTACAGCTCAGTTTGCTTAAGGAATTATATTTTGTCTAAGCCAAAACTTCCGTAGAAAGATTTACATTATAAAAACGAAGTTGATGCGTATTCAGGAAGTGATTTATTAGCTCAGAGCTACAGAAAAAAGTGCCTATCCAAATACTAAAATCGTCATTTTTCCACCAAACCCTATACTGTGACCACTCTTTAGAATCGTCTCTTCGAGACGATTCTAAAGAGTGGCCACAGGATAGGGTTTGATGGAAAAATAAAGGAGCTATCCTTGAATATGGTTAAAATTTACGCATCTTATCTGGACCTCTGTTAACTCATTATTGTTCATCAGGAAAATTGTTTACACATATATTTTGCATTTGCTCTGACAGTTGCTTCCTTTTTGTAAACCTGCTCAATAGCTATATCTCATACCTGTCCCTGGTCTACATCGTAGAACCTCTGTATCAGCTGCACCACGGTTGACTTGCCACACCCACTGGAGCCCACTAGCGCCACCGTTTGACCTCTATCAATTTTCAAGCTGAGACCATCCAGCACCTGTAAGTATTGTTTGTTTTATTTGTTGAATAGGTGGGCTTCAATTGATCTTCATAATTCCATTTGCACAATTTCACCTCTAATAAATAGATTAGACAATAACAGTAAAATCTATCTGAGCCCTCAATTAAAAATCAAGGCCTTTAAACATTAGCCTGCAGCGGGAGTATTAGTGATTACCTATGCAGACAGTTTGGATATCTAGCAAGTGTCATATTCATTATAGCAAATGAGATTGTAATGAGCACGAATTATCACATAACCCTTAAAAAGTGCCATAGAAAGTGAAACAGGCTATAACTGACGGTTGCTTTGGCCATCATTTAAAAACAACGTGGTAATACAAAAGAAGACACACATAAGTGAATCGGTCATGCAGCATACTGTTGGCTAATGATTAAATGATGTCATGATTGGTTCCACACATTCTCTTTAAGAATCAATATTGGGTTGATTCAAACAGCTAATTTGACTAAACAAGAGGGCCATGATAGCCCTGATATTGCTAACCAGACAATCAGAGGAGAAGATTTTCAAAGTTTTCACTATATTTTTCTATAGAAAACTGGCCCCCCTGGTGCAGGCCCAATTTATGATCCAGGGGCATAATTTATATGACTTTTGTAGAAGACCTAAACATGATGCTATGTGCCAAATATGAAAGCTGAGAACTTTCCAGTTTCAGAGGAGAAGATTTTCAAAGTTTTCACTATATGTTTCTATAGAAAACAAGGCACCCCTGGGGCGGGGCCAATTTTGACCCCAGGGCCATAATTTATATAACTTTTGTAAAGGGCCTACAGATGATCTTATGTGCCAAAGATGAAAGCTGAGAACCCTGTAGATTCAGAGGAGAAGATTTTTAAAGGTTCAAATTGTTGACGACGCACGCCGACGCAAGACAGACATCAGGCAATCACAAAAGCTCACCCTGAGCACTGTGTGCTCTGGTGAGCTAAAAATGCACTAGTGCATTTCCACGTTTTATGGCACTCTGTTTTGGCACTCCCACACTGCAGAATATGTCAGAAACGAATATTCAACAGAGAAAGTGTTTAATGGGTTAAGACTTCTTTTGTTAATTACTGTAGAGAGATCATTACCCTGGCTTCAGGACGGGAGGGGTAGTTAAAGTAGACATTGCGTAGTTCAATGTTGCCTTGTAGGTTTTGCAGCCGTTTACCAGTTTCCGAATAGCTGTCTATTGGTGGGTCCTGAAATTGTAAAATAATTATTCACACTCTAAAGGCAATGTTTGTTTTTAAAATCTGTTGTTTGCTTCAGAACTAAAAATCAGAGTTTGAATCCTGATAAAATGCATACAGCTTCGCTCTTACCATTCTATACGTACATACATACATACATATGCACATACCTGTGTCCGTACATCCATTCATTCCCTGTGTACATCCCGCACATCTTGTGTGTCTAACTCCTCATACACCATACACATGGGAGAATTTACTTCAAATTTCACAGATAAACAATGCTGATGTGAAGATGTTGGTAAAGGAAGGAATATTTGCTCCAATCATCTATACCATTGCTTTAGAAGTTTGAAAATTTCTTCACTATATACAATAAAACCTTTCTATAACGACCACTAAATTACATCAAGTATTTTGTGTAAAAGGCAGGTGGCTGCTTAAAGCAAGGTGAAAGTGAAACAGAACGCTCCTATAGGACCGTTCTGTTCTACTTTTACCTTGCTTTAAGCGGCCACCTGCAATAAATTCCAGATAATTAACACAATTTAGTGGCCGTTATAGAGAAGTTTTACTGTATTAGATATACATGTAGTGATAAAATCTTGAGTGTCGAACATATCATACACTACCTTGGTGATTTGCTTCAAACTTTCACAGATAAAGAATTTTGACGTGAAGATGATTATAAAGAAGCAAATTCTAGTGTTGTTTTAATATCAAACAAGCAAACACATCTCAAGAGCATACAACCAGTAGTCTGTCAATTATAAAGTTTCTAAGTTTTCCAATTTTTCATATGGATGTAACTGCCAATAGGCATACAAGAATTATGGTCCTTCATGAATGTGTGCTCCTTGTGAAGATGAACAAGAGTATGACATTTGATAAGCATCAAAGATGTTGAAAATAATGGTCAATACAGTAAAACCCCGCTAATGCGACCACCAAAAAGGGGCATAATTCTGGGTGGCAGAGACAGTTGGTAGCTTAATGCAGGACTTTCGTCCTGCATTAAGCAACTACCTGCTTTAAACAACACCAGTGGCTGTTTATTGAGTGGTCGCATTAGCGGGGTTTCACTGTATTTAATTTTTCAACACTAAGGACCAATCTGTGATGACCTTTGCAAACAGTCTGGACCCAGATGAGATGCTAAGTAATTCTGTGTCTCATAAGGTTTACATTGTTTGACATTCATTAACTGATTTAGGAAAAAGATGGAAGGTCTACAGCTGAGCAATAACTTGATATTTTCAAGTTGACAAAACTAAATATGGAACCCCTATCCAGATGAAGATATTGAGTGGAAATCAAAGCTGACCCACAGACACACTCATGGAGATATAGACAGGAGTAACACTTAAATAACTTATTATACATAAAATATTCTTGAATGGCTGGGGCATATAATAACACAGGGCACATTGGGATGACTTCTTACTCTCTCTATTGTCTGGTACACAATATAAGCTGCTCCTCTAGCCACAGACAGTGACTGCAGTGGGGGTGCTGCATTGCCTAGTGAGAATGCACCAATCAGAATGGCAAAAAAAACCTAGAAATAAAAAACATGTACAAGATAAGCAACATTGAAATGTACAATGGGTTTGTGCAAGTTTATATATAAAAGTAGTACAGACAGAAAAATATTTTCTTAAAGAGTTTCTTAACCATTGATCTTAACCTGATCCTGCAGTTTTTGTCTAAGCCACAAATTCCCTTGAAAACTTTTCCTTCTACAATTAATGAATATTCATGAAGTGATCAATTCATGCATACTTGTTAATTTGGGAAATGGTTAACCCTTTCCTCCATAAATACGCCGTTCTACGCCTCTGTAAAAGTCACCTGTTGAAACCATTGTGATAAATAGAGAATTTGCTCCCATAGGAGCAACTGCTCTATTTATCACAAAGGTTTCAAATTACAAAATTCTAAAAAAAATCCTTTTTTCTAGTTAATGCTCCTTTTCGGTAGATTTATTCAAAGAGGTTGGATCTAAAAATAGCCTATGAGGGAATGAGTTAATACTTCTTTATCTGCATCTGGTAGTCCTCATAAGTATATGTGACAGAGCTGCTGATCTGGATCTATACTCTATGACAAAACACAGTTAACCCTTTACTATAATTATATAAACGTCTTCAGGCTTCTTATGCATTTGCAAAAATAGTAGACCCAAATCAGATGGCTCCTGTAGAAAGCTTTTGATCAGGGTCTGCTCTGCTTGCTTATGAAATTATAATAGATCTGACTCCACAGTTTGTACATACCAAACATTCGTGTGTACATATGCCATTATAAAAACAAGATAATAACAGGATAACAAGAGCCGCGTGCGGCACTAACGCTCATCTGATTTGGTACTTGTCCAGCTAAATTAAAAAAAAATTGAAAACGATAAAGGGCCATTGCTCAAAAAATTTTAAATCAAGAGTTATGGTTCTTATAGGGACCTTCCCCTCAATGAGATCTACAAGTTTCATGTTGATACCTCTTATATTTTTTCAAGTAATGAGCTACATTAAAGTTTTTGCATGCCGACGACAACAACTATGACCCAGTGATCACAATAGCTTGACTTTTCTTCAAAACAGACGAGCTAAAAAATGATAGCAAAAAGCATTCAAATTGCTATAAGTTTCCTTGGAATTTAGAACTTACGATCATGACATCTCCGATAGTGTAGTTATCTGGCTCATCTCGTGCAAGTTTGGCACCATACCAAAATCCCAGGGCATAAGAAGAAAACATAATAAGCCATACCACACCCATAGTTACACCATTGATCAGGCCTTTCCTAACACCAAAATCTCGAGCCTTCACCAAATTGACCTCATACCTATTTGAAGACATATGTGCTTATACAGTAAAAACACTCTAAACCAGAATTCTAGTAGAGACATTTGGGCAGGTGGCAGCTTAATGCAGGGTGAAAGTCATGCAGAAAGCTCCTCTAGGACCTGCATTAAGCTGCCAACTGTCTCCAAGACCAATATTTATATTACATTGGACATATGGTTAAGAGGTTTTACTGTATATATACATTTATATATCAGTCTTGGCTAGTACTGAAATTTGATCTACCTGACCATTCACTAAATCAACATACAGTGCTCCCTCCCTACAACAGCCCTCTCAATAACGATTCCCTCCTTACAACATGTCACTGTTTCCGAAACAATAAGGCTCCAGAAACAATTTTTTTCCATCGTATTTTCCTTATGCCTCCATCAAACCCTATGTTGTGACCACTCTTTAGAATCGTCACTTTGTGACGATTCTAAAGAGTGGTCACAACATAGGGTTTAATAGAGGCATAACGGTTTTAGTTCTTGAAATACACCTTATCTGGGGATCTGCAAACAAGCTAATTATGTTTGATTTTCCCTCCCTATAACAACTCCCTCTGAACAACACATACAATCTTCGTAGTCCAAAGGGTGTCGTAGAGAGGGAGCACTGTACAAGGCATCAAAAGCAGTTGGTTGCTTTACCCTTCAGCTCATGAATATAAAAATAAAGACACAATAAATATTAACCTTTCTCTTGCTGAATTTTAAAATACATTTCTTCTTCTTTACCCATGCCCTGTTGTATATTTACATATATCTTCACTGTGTACAAGTATTTCGCTGTGAAATCACTGCTGTGGAGTGCACTGGTTGCACAATCAACTTGTAAATAGTGCAGACCCTGATGAGACAGCTCCTGCAGGAGCTGTCTCATCTGGGTCTTCACTATTTACAGGTAGGTATATTGACGTGAACAGCAAGCGAAGGGTTAATTAGATGGAATTTTAAACTGGCATATGTATACAGGAATGTTTGGTCGTAGCAGAAAATCAGTAAAATCAGATCTAATTAATTCCATTAGCAAACAGAGCAGACCCTGATCAGAGGGATATTACATATTCTGCCTGATCTTGGTCTACTCTAACTAACCAGACATTACTGTATTCATATACAATTAGAAAAATAAATCGGCCAATAAATACTCATCATATCATTATTTCTAACACATGAATATTCATGAGGTAAAGGGTTAAATCAAATTCAAGATGTTTGCACATGTGATCAGAAACACACTTTCTCGCTTCTCAGCCATGCTAGATAAGTTGAGTTACTAAAAATAGCCGTACTAGAAATCCTTATCTGGAACACCCCCGTAACTAGTGTATTCATACGCGCGATTGGGTAAAATCAATACAAGGGAAGGAACTCTTACAGAATTATACCAACATTTCTATAGGCAACAACCTAATGAATTGAAATTAATATAAGTAATTAGCACGAACATGAAATTCTATTTATCATATAAACACTTTAAAAGCCTATTTAATTAACCGAAGACGTTGTTTTGTAGTCACTCAGTCATTTATATGTTACGCCAAACGTAACGTTTGTGGTTGTCATAACAAATGACGTCATTTTTGTGTCGCGCCTAAAGTTATGCAGTTTGTTGCTATTAATTAGACATGGAAGTCGTATTACGCAATGTGAAGTAGTACTTCACAAAATTCGTTAATTTGCTTGGTTTTAGGGCGTATTTCAGCGAGAAAAATAATCAAGCATGGGTTTTGTTAAAGCCGGGGATTCTATACCCTCGGTTGGTCTGTTCCTATCGGAAACTCGCTAAAGCTCGTTTCCAACTGGAACAGACCAACCTCGGGTATAGAAACCCCCGTCTTTAACAAAACCCATGCTTGATTCTATTAGTCAGTGTGGCAAGAGGTAAAGAATAAAAGTACCTTGCTAATTCTTTTTTCTGCCCACCAAAAGCGGCAACAGTGCGAATGGCGCCAAGAACCTCTTCAGCCACTGCTCCTGCCTTGGCATAGGCCTTCAACTCTGCCCCTGAGGCCAGGGCCACAAGCTATGAAAAGAGAAATTGGAGATGACATAAGGATTTCCTTTTTTTCCTTTTGATTATGATGAGATGGCAAAAATTTACAATGAAAGCCATATTTATTTTAGAAAACATATTTACTGAAAATTGCTTTACCCTTTTAGCTATAGATATGCATTTGCAAATTGGGTAGACCCAGATCTTACGGCTCTAGAAGGAACTGTTTGATCAGGGTCTTCTGTTTACTTATGAAATTATACAGACCTGATTCTACAGTTCTTTCCTGCACTAAAGCCTTCCTTGTTCATTTGCCATTACAAATAATATGCAAATTAATATTCATACATGCAATATTTCTTTCATAAATTATATTCATGCCGTAAAGGGTTAACCCTTTACCGTATAGGTTATTTTTAGATACAACCTCTTTGAATAAATCTACAGAAAAGGATCATTAACTAGAGAAAAGGAAAATTTTAGAATTTTGTAGTGTGAAACCATTGTGATAATTAGAGCACTTGCTCCTATAGGAGCAAATGCTCTATTTATCACAAATGTTTCACAAAGTGACTTCTACAGAGTCGTCAAAAGTCGTCAATATGCGGGAAAGGGTTAAGACATGGCAAAAAGTCATATATTTAGATAAACTAGATATGTGCTCATAGGCCAGGCCATAGGCTATAACTCCAGTGTTACTGATTGCATATATTACCCACAATGATCAATGAGGGTATGCTACAACTGAACTCGTTCCTTGTTTTATATTTACCGGTATTTCAAATTTTCATGGACAAAATAGTTATAATGAAATATGGAATGTGGAACATTGTAGCCATTTTAGAAACTAAAGCAATAGATCTATTAAATTCCATTAGCAAACAGAGCAGACCCTGATCAGACGGCTCCTATAGGAGCCGTCTGATCTGGGTCTACTCTGTTTGCAGATGTTTGCAGATGTGTGAAAAACTATATGAGGGAAAGGTTATAACCCTAAACCTGATGAATACTGGTAATTCAGTAAAAGAGTAATAACAAATGTATGAATATTAATTAGCTGGAGATTTATAATGGCATTATAAATATAGAATTTTAATCACAGCAGAAACTGTAGAATCAGATCTATATTATCTGACATACAAACAGACCAGATCCTGATCAGGGGCCATCTGATCTGGGTCTATTCTGTTTGCAAGGGCACCAAAGGATGTCTTTATCTAGTAAAGGTTTCATCCAACCATTCTCTCACCTTGCTCATCATAAAAGCTGATCCAGCCAGAAGTGGACTGATTGACAAGATGACCAAAGTTAACTTCCAGCCATATGCAAAGCCGACGGCAAACCCCATCAAAAATGCAGAAAACCACTGGATACCCTGGGACAGCTTGTCACCAATACCATCATGGAGTTTGGAAATGTCACTGGAAATAATAATCAACAACATACCTTGAACATGTTACTGACATGTTTCAACATTAGTAGTGACAGTCATTCTAACCTTTCTCTGTTCAATATTCTTGTAAGAAATTATGATATCACGAATATTTATTAGCTGATGTTTTATCAGGTAAACTTTTCAAGGAACCTTTTTGCTTGGACAAAAACTGTAGAATCAGATCAGTATCATTGTCATAAGCAAACTGAACAGACCCTGATCAGACGGCTCCTATTGTAGCCATCTGATCTGGGTCTACTGTTTGCAAATGTGTGAAAATGAGTTTATATGTGGGAAAGGATTAAATACAAGCAAAACCTCTTTAATCCTCTACCTCATAGATACATAATATTAACACCTTTGCAAACAGAGTAAACCCAGAACAGACTGCTCCTGTAGGAAGTTAGGAACCATATGATAATTGTCTGCTGTGTTTGCATATCAACTTTATTGTACAGTTTCTGTCATGTTTGTGCATAGTACATTTGCTAATACTTTCACCATTTAATATTTTCAACAATAATTCAATCCCTCCTAATTCCTGACTGAAGTAAAGTAAATGAATACAAATTCACACTTCGAATTTCAATCAAACTGAGAGGTGTAACACAAACAATTAAAAGTAATCTGTCTACATCTCATATACAAGAGTACCGCATACGGTACATAATACGCCCACTTGCAAATGTTCTCCGATTCAACATGCCTCATAAGTGTTGACATTTTCTAATCTGTGCTTCAGATCTTGATTTCCATATTAAGGTGATACTATTTTTAAAAAAAATTGAAGTAAATATCATTTCAAATGAAAAGTTATGGTCATTCTCATATTTGCATAGATTTGCATTATTTTTTTAAGTGCAAGGGCCATAACTCCAAAACAACAAATTAAATGATCCTCAGAATCGACTTAGCTTCAGGTCTTGATGCATTAAATATGTGTATGAAGTTTCATTAATATCTGTCAAACAGTTTAGAAATCAGAGGACAAACTATATGCATATATTTGCATTATTTTTTAAGTAAAAGGGCCGTAACTCCGAAACGACAAATCAAATAAACCTCAAAATCTACTCAGCTTCAGATCTTGATGCATTTACAATTTTTGTGAAGTTTCATTAATATCTCTTAAATAGTTTTCCCAGAAAAAAGTGGACAAACTATTTGCATTTTTTTAAAACAAGGGCCACAACTCTGAAATGAAAAATCAAATGAACCTCAGAATCAACTCAGCTTCAGATCTTGATGCATTAAACATTTGTGTGAAGTTTCATTAATATCTGTCAAATAGTTTTCCCAGAAAACAGCGGACAAACAAAATGTTGACGAACGAACGAACGAACGAACGAACGAACGGACGGACGGACGGACAGGGCCACGACAATATACGACCACCTTTATTAGGTGGGCGTATAATAAGAAATAATACTATTTGGACCATTTTATGAAGATCTCCCCGAACAACTTAAATCTGTATTTTTACAGTCGAATACCGTTAGCTCGAACTTGGTTAGGTCAATTTACCGGTTAGCTCGAACCTACATCATTGGTCCGACAGTTTCCTTATATATTTCTATATGACACAGTATCGTTACCTCGTTATTTTTAAATCGAAATTTTGATTTGCTCGAAGTAAAATTTAAGTTGCCTGTGCACATTTCTCTTTATTTTTAATCTGGTTACCTCCGCATAACACTTACTATCTCGTCTGATCAGACTACACAGCAATATGTGTGAAATACCGGTCACCGCAGCAGCCTTTGAAGCTTTAACGAGCCCCTTGTGTTGTCTATAATGATCCGCTAATACCCTATGCGCACCATAAGTGGCTTTTTGTTTGTTTCCTTATCTGATAAAACTTCAGGAGCATGTTTCGTGTCATTAATGAGTGAACAATGACCAATTGTTTGATTTGCTTAATAAACGATAGTAGCAAGTGTCTCCATAATTCTTTAATGATTTAACAAAGTGACAAACTCATATGTGTGTATAAATAGTGTTTGAACAGTATTTTATGTGTAAAAGGCTTATTAGCACTGATGCTGAGGGCTATTCGATAAGGGTTTACGCATACATAAATGTACATGTTCCAGTCTACAGTGTGTTTTTGTGTGTGTAAAAGACAAGTATCTTCTAAGCTACAAAAGAAGTGTATCCATGGCAGTGTAAATATTTTGTTGTTACTTTCAGTTTTATGTTTTGCTTGTTGGTGATATTAGGATTGATATGTGACTTATTCTGCTTCATATGAAACTTTATTTCATGAATATTTCTGCTTGTTTTATGTTCATGTTACCAAAAATAGCGTCCACTAGATCTAATAGAGTAATTACCAGTATAGGTGTCACGGAGTATATCTTCATACTACATACGCCCACAGGGGTAAGACACGTTTGAGTCAGTATATGTATATATAGAAAGAAGGGATCCGACTTCAAAAGATCCAAATTACCCACTCCTCTATTTTAAAACCTTCGCACTGCAAGAAATGCACCGATTTCGATCAGATAAAAAGCTATTCCGTAAGAAAAGACATTGGTTTATTCGAATATGCAAAGATTTTCCCGGTCAAATAAGGGATAAACTTAGCACCAGAAGCAGGAGTAAAATGGCCAAAATTCGTTAGTCGGACATGACCTCGTCCCTGAGTGCGAACCGTGGACAGCCTTGAAACTATTACTTTTACATGTCAAACACAGTAAAAACTGTCTTTCATATCAGCAATATATTCAATGAAAGGAACTTTCCTACAGCAATCTTACACGAAAACGTGGTTTACCCTTCTTTTTGCGAGTTTCAACGTTTGCAGCTGACATCGTTTTCAAGAAGTCAAACTATGGTCACATGACTATACAACAGCTGCGTTATTTCATTGGACGGGCGGAAAATGGCGACTGTTTTCCGATGGATCACGAAAAAGGTTTGAATAGTTCGCTTTCGTCAACGGCCAATCAAAACGTTGATAACAAGAAGTCACGTGGCATGACTTCGGCGAATTGAAAATGAAAGTAAAAGTTGCTGACATGCGAGGAACATGTAAACACACAGAAAGGACAGTAAAACCTCGTTATCATGTAAGATCGCAGTAAGAAAGTTCTTTTTATTGAATATAATGCTGATATGAACGCCAAATTTTATTGTGTTTGACGTATAAGTAATCGTTTCAAGGCTGTCAGCGGTTCGCACTCGGGGACGCGGTCGTGTCCGACTAACTTATTTTGGACATTTTGCCCGGGTTTCTGATGCCGTGTAAAGTTTATTCCTAATTTGATCGGGGAAACCTTTGCATATTTGACTAAAATAATGTCTTTGCTTACGGAATAGCTTTTTATCTGATCGAAATCGGTGCATTTATTGCAGAACGAAGGGTTTAAAGTAGAGGAGTGGGTAATTTTGACCTTTTGAAGTCAGATTCCTTCTTTCTATATATACATATACTGACTCAAACGTGTCTTATCCCTGTGCATACGCCTACATTACACGTACTTCAATAACACAAAGCTTATGCATGAATACAGATACGTCGAACTTCGGTTACATTAAACTAATTATTTGGGTCCCTTGAACTTCGAGGTAATGGCATTCGACTGTATATCATAAGCAAACAGAGCAGACCCTGATTAGACGGCTCCTACAGGAGCCATCTGATCTGGGTCTACTCTGCTTAAAAGGCATATTTATGGAGTAAATTTTTTTTTAATTAAACATGATAACTATACATGAGCAAACACTTTGGAAATTATCTTTGGCATAATGAAAACCTCATTACAAATGTACTATGTTTTACAGAATTTATAAAACAAAAAGATGAAACAACATTGGCACAATGTGAAGTTTTACTCCAGCAATTTCACCACATCAAGTCTGGACAGTAGAGCTATGCAGGACGCTCAATCAAACATCCCACTGGCAGAGACAATAGAAAAAAGCAGATGCCAAAACCCCATGGTAGGGATGATTATTCTGAAGTTTCATAATACAATCTGAAAATAAAATATTGAACGAAGAGTCCTGACATAATTTACAACAGCTGGATAGACTGCAGGATAATCTGACTGCAGGATAATCTGACTGCAGGATAATCTGACTGCAGGATAATCTGACTGCAGGATAATCTGACTGCAGGATAATCTGACTGCAGGATAATCTGACTGACTGCAGGATAATCTGACTGCAGGATAATCTGACTGCAGGATAATCTGAATCAACATGTCCAACTAACCCAGCCAAAAAGCTTTGTTGTGTTGTGCATAATAATTACAAATATATGGGTGATAACATGCTCCTCTCTACATTTGAACAACATTCACTTACTCTGCCATTCTGGCGTTGAGCTGTCCAGATTCCTGGGAGTCGAACCAGCCGATATTTTGTCGGAGAACATTGTGGAAATACTTGGTCCGTATGCGATGGGTCTGTCGCTCTGATGCAACCATCCAGAAAGATACCTGACCATAGCCCAGCACAAGCACACCACATCCAATGCCTGAAATCATAACAGAGGGCCTGGTGTAAAACTAATATCCATGGACGAATCTATATCAGCCTTCACAAATACTTAACCCTTTACTCCATGGATATTCATGTACAAAATAATAACATCATGAATTTTAATTAGATTAATTTTACAACAGCGCCTGGACACAGGAATTTCTGGCCATGGCAGAAACTGTAGAGTCATATCTATATTACAGTAAAACCTCTCTTAACCGGAATTCTAGAAGAGAAGAATTTAGATATTTTAGGCAGGTGACTGCTTAATGCAGGGTGAAAGTCATGCAGAAAGCTCCTCTAGGAGCTTTCTGCATGACTTCCACCATGCATTAAGCTGTCACCTGTCTCCAAGACTGATAATTATACTAAATCTAATGTCCAGTTAAGAGAGGTTTTACTGAATATCATAAGCAAACAGTGCAGACCTTATCAGATGGTTCCTATAGGAGCTGTCTGATCTGAGTCTACTATTTATGGAGTAACGGGTTAAGCTCCAGAAGAGAATTCAAGTAACAAAGTATATGTGTTATCCCTTAACCTGTTGGATATTCATAAAAGAAATATACATTGCAATGACAATATGAATATTTATTAGTTGAATTTTTTAAAACGGTTAATGAATTTTTTTTCCAATATGGCATAAGCTAAAATCGGATCTATATAAGCACACAGAGCAGACCCTGATCTGATGACTCCTACAGGTGCTGTCCAATTGAGGTCTAATCTGTTTACAAAGGTATCAGAAGTAAAAGGTTAAGATCTTTTATCAACAAGAATAAATTAGATCAAGTATATAGATCTGTAAAGTACATGGATGCTTCCCAAAGTCAATCATTGGGATAACGGGATAATATGAAATATCTATTTGTAACAACCCCCCCACCCCCCTCCCACCCACCCCAACGAAAGCAGATGTTCATTAGAGTGGAGCATCTGAATATGGTACAGTTTACGCTTACCAATGAAGTAGACAGCATACTGCAGCATCACATCCAGTAAGTCATTGTCTATAGCATCATCAATGATGGAAAAATCTATGGTGTAATTTGAGGAAGCATTGAGTATATCTCTGTATGGACTGAAAAAAAACACAACATACTTACAAATTCAGTCATTTACATTGAGTATATCTCTGTATGGACTGAAAAAAAACACAACATACTTACAAATTCAGTCATTTACATTGAACACATCTCTATATGGACTAAAATGAAAAACATTCATTTACTTGAAAATTCAATAATTTACACTGAAAGTTACGATAAAGCATTAATGACCAAAATGGTGTACATGTATTTCATTATTATTCCTTTTATGGTTCATCGTGAACTGTCATTCGGAAAGAGCTTGGAACCAGTTGGGACACCAAGTAATTCAAGAATCTTATCAAGATCCGTGCTGTTTGATATCAGAACAATAGTTTGTCAAAAGCTTGAAATGAATCAAATGTAAAAACAAAAAGAGCAGGATTTTACAGGCATTATTTTTCAGGAGGATAGAAGAAAGGATTAGCTGTTAACGCTTATCCCTTTCCCTCATATAAACGTGTTTTCATGCATTTGCAAACAGAGAAGACCCAGATCAGACAGGAGCCGTCTGATCAGGATCTGCTCTGTTTGCTAATGGAATTTGATAGATCTGTTTCTTTACTTTCTAAAATGGCTACAGATACATCTGTTTCTTTACTTTCTAAAATGGCTACAATGTTCCATCTTCCATATTTCATTATAACCATTTTGTCCATGAATATTCATTCAGTAGGTATTGAAATTTGGAATAAACATTAGAACAGGAAAAGGGTTATTCCATAGGGATGCTTTTTAACCCTTTCCTTTATGAATATCCATGACAGAAATGATGTCATGAATATTAATTAGATTAATTTACTATAATAGCACATGAGCACAGAAATTTTTGGCCATCGCAGACACTGTGAAATGGTATGATAAGCAAAGAGAGCCATCTAATCTGGTTATAATCTCTTTGCTCCATAAATATGCTTTTTAACCCTGTACTCCATGAATATTTATGTGAGAAATAATGACATCATGAATATTACTGAGATTATTTTTTTAATAATGGCACATGGACACATATATATTTGGCCATTGTATAAACTGTAGAATCAGATCTATACAATTCCATAATCAATCAGTGCAGACCATGATCAGATGAGAAGCTGTCTGATCTAGGTCAACTCTGTTTGCAAAGGTGTAGATAGTCGTATTTATGGAGTTAACCCATTCCCTGATATTGACGCCTTTTGACGCCTCTGTAAAAGTCACTTTCTGAAACCATTGTGATAAATAGAGCATTTGCTCCATAGGAGCAAATGCTCTATTTATCACAATGGTTTCAAAACTACACAATTTTGAAATTTTACTTTTCTGTAGTTAATGCTCCTTTTCGGTATATTTATTCAAAGAGATAGGATCTAGAAATAGCCTATGAGGGAAAGGGTGAAGGGTTAATGTCTTTGCAAACAGGGTAGACACACATTAGACAGCTCCTGTAGGAGTCATCTGATCACGGTGTGCTCTGCCTGCTTATAGAATAATACAGATATGTTTCTACAGTTTTTGCTATGGCCAAAATTTCCTGTGTTCATATATAAGCCATTGTAAAAATCCATCCATTAATATGCATGATATCATTATTTCTCACATAAATATTCATGGAATAAAGGGATTAATAAGTATCACATTTCATATAATCTAAACAATGAAATCTTAGTGGTAGTAAAACCTCTCTCCCTTAACTCCATAAATACGCCTTTCCAAACAGAGTAGACCCAGATCAGACGGCTCCTATAGGAACCGTCTAATCAGGATCTGCTCCGTTTGTTTATGACATAACATAAAGATATGATTTTGTAGTTTCTGCCATGGACAAACATTCCTGTGTTCATTTGCTATTATAATAAATTCATCTAATTAATATCCATGACGTAATTATTTCTTACATGAACATGCATGGAGGAAAGGATTAGGTGAACTTTTTAGGCAGATGGCTGATTAACCCTTTACTCCATGAATATTCATGTAAGAATAAGTGACATCATGAATATTAATTAGATTGTTATTATAGGACATGGACACAGGAATTTATTGCCATGGCAGAAACTGTAGAATGTTATCTATATCATATCATAAGCAAACAGAGTAGACCCTGATCAGACAGCTGCTATAGGAGCCATCTGATCAGGCGTATTTATTGAGTAAAGGGGCCAACTACGTATTATTATCAAAATGTTACGCTACCACAATTTATATGAGTATTATAATAGATTTGTTTTCCTACGAAGGCAACTTTGTTTTCGTAGGAAAACAATTCCCAATTGATACACTGGCTTCGTAGGAAAACAATTGGTCTAAAATACCCACATAAATTGTCGTAGCAAAACATTTGATAATAATACGTAGTTGGCCCCCAGTGGTACTGGAAAAAATGTTCTATGAATGATCCACTCAGTACAACCTATATCAAGCATTGCATTGAACTCCTAAAGGAGACATTTGATCAGGGTCTGTTCTATTTGTTACTATGTCAGTTTTATTTTGAAATTATATAAATAGTTCTAAATTGAATTACTAGTATTCAGCGTTACAAATCAGTTGAGAGGTGAAATTGAATAATTAAGGTAGCTATACTTACTTAAGTAATTCAGGTTCTTTGATAACTTGAGATTCTGTGAGATTGAGTGACGCCAATATGCCAGATGATGACAAGAAGTCCACGATCACCTGATACTCTCCAGAACGGACAAACAAATCAATCATCTCTCCAAAAACAACAATCATCAATGGAAATGCTGAGCCATGGCAAAAGGCACAGAGGGAGCCAAGTAGCATTAGGAAAGTATCGATGCAATCCGCAAATTTGAACTGAAAATTAAAATAATAAATTCAGTGAAACAGCTTTAACCCTTTCCTTCATGAATATTCATGTAAGAAATAATGATGTCATGAATATTAACCCATTCCTCCATATTTTTAGACCCAACCTCTTTGAATAAATCTACAAAACAGGAGCACCCTTTCCTCCATAAAACAGGAGAAAAGGAAAATGTTAGAACTGTTTAGTTTTAGGTGATTAAAGGGGAAGTCCCTTACTACAATGAACACATATTTTCAAAAATATCATAAAAGCTTGGAATTTGTTATGTTCAATCAATATTATAAAGATTGTCAATTTAAACTTATATCGAAAAATATCCTTGTGATACAAAATAAACTGTTTTCATCGATACTTCTTTTTTTGTTCTACAACAAAATATTATCGACCAAGGTCGAAAATTTAACGAAACTAAAACGTAAGCCAAATAGATACTAATACATTGCCAAATAACATATCAAACATATGAAAGTTGTGTCTTCATCAATGTTTATTCACTAAATTTTCATTTGTTAAATTACGAAAAGGGAGATCATTCATTCATAAACGAAGCGACAAATCAAAACCTTTATCACAGGTGCAGAACTTCAGATGGTTTTCAACAATAATGCAAAATTTAAAAAATTTCTATTGAGGTATGACAGAGAAAAAGCTAAAAAAAATAATTCATTAAAACAAGCACAATTTTGACAAAAAAACCAACAAAGGTCAATAACTCCAAAAATACTAAATACAGAGTTATAGTCAATGTGGTCTACCTGTATATGAAGTTTGAAGTCAATAGCTTTTATACTTTGAAGTTATAATCCGGACAAGATGGATTTTGAGAAAAATAACAAAGGGTAATAATTCCAAAACTACTGAAGACAGAGTTACAAACCTTGTGCACTGCACTTGTGGTCACTGTGATCTATCTGTATATAAAGTCTAAGTCAGTAGCTTTTATACGTTTGAAGTTATGATCCAGACAAACCAGATTTTGACAAAAATAACAAAGGGCAATAACTCCAAAAATACTGAAGACAGAGTTACGAATCTTGTGTACTGCACTTGCAGTAAAAATATGATCTATCTGTATATGGCGTTTGAAGTCCATAGCTTTTATACTTTGGAAGCTATGATCCGGACAAGCCAGATGGATGGATGGATGAATGAACAGACGGACGGACATGGTGACTTAAGTATACCCTCCAAAACTTCTTTTGTGGCAGTATAATAAGATTAATTTGTCATAACAGCACATGGAGAAAGGAATCTTTGGTCATGGCAGAAATTGTAGAACCATACCTACATTATATCATAAGCAAACAGAGCAGACTCTAATCAGCTTCTATAGGAGCCATCTGATATGAGTCTATTCTGTTTGCAAAGGCATAGAAAGGCATATCTGTGGAGTAAAAGGTTCATCCATTGCACTCTATAACTCTATATATCCATATAAGCAATACAGTAATTCATTACTTTTATTGTGCATGAAACAACTGACAGACACATTGTTGCACATATATTATGCTAATAGAGTAGACCCAGGTCAGTCAATTCCTAAAAGAGCTGTTCAATCTGGGTCTGCTTAGTTTGCTTATGCAGTAAAACCTCTCTATAATGACCACTAAATTACATCAAGTATTTTGTGTTAAAGGCAGGTGGATGCTTAAAGCAAAGTGAAAGTAAAACAGAACGCTCCTAAAGGAGCGTTCTGTTTTACTTTCACCTTGCTTTAAGCAAACACCTGGCCAAAATACCAACTAATTAACACAATTTAGAGGTCATAATAGAGAGGTTTTACTGTGGTATAATATAGATATGATTCTACAGTTTCTGCTGTTTATGTATGTCGATACGCAAACAAAGCAGACCCTGATCAGACAGCTTCTATAGAGTCTACTTTGTTTGTAAAGGTGTCAAAAGGAACTTCTAGGAGGTAATGGATTAAAACTAGGAAGATTGCACCACAAATAACATGCTACAAACAGATGCATTGATGGACGTTCCAACTAGCTGATTACATTTGCTATACAGAGGTATAATTACATATTGCAGTTTCAGTTTACATTATCCTCTGGCCAGCTGAGTAATTGTTTGCCTACTCAGACTACAGCCTTTTCCCTGATGAATATTCATGTAAGAAATAACAACATCATGAATATTTATTAGCTACATTTATATACATTGTAAAGCTATGGACTCATGATTGTTTTGAACTTGTTACTGTTGTAGAAAGTGTAGAGTCAAATCTATCATAATTTCATAAGCAAACAGCAGACCTGATTAAATTGCTCCTACAGGAGCCATCTGATCTGGGTCTACTCTGCTTGCAAAGGCATGAAGAAGCATTAATATGAGACAAAAGGTTGAAAAACATAAGCTATATTTTTTTTTTACATGCAAACATTCCGAGTGTGAAACAGTTTTAACCCTTCGCTTGCTATTCACGTCAATATACCTACCTGTAAATAGTGAAGACCCAGATGAGACAGCTCCTGCAGGAGCTGTCTCATCAGGGTCTGCACTATTTACAAGTTGATTGTGCAATCAATGCACTCCACAGCAGTGATATGAGAGAAATACTGGTACACAGTGAAGATAAATGTAATTATACAACAGGGCATGGGTAAAGAAGGAGAAAAAATGTATATTAAAATTCAGCAAGAGAAGGGTTAATCTTGGTCAGGCATCAAGTCACTTGGTGTCTGATCTTGATTCAAACTGTCTGAAACGACAATCACGAATTCCTCATTATCATAGCATCCCTTAATGTTAAAAAGGGGCCATAACTAAGAACTTACCACTTCAAACATTCCAACCATGGGGCCTTGTTCCTTTTTGTCTTTATCCTCATCTTTCCCCTCTGACCCCTGCTCGTATTTACTGTTACCTGGACGTGGTGCCACATCATTTTTGTTGGCATTGTTGTTTTTCTGATACATAGATGTGTTACCTAAAAATAATACATTAAAACTAGATTTGTATCAACAGAACAATGCTATCCCCACTGCTACATCTGTTTACAAATTTGCCACACAGAAAGACTTAACCCCTTCCTCCATAAATATGCCTTTCTACACCTCTGTAATAGTCACTTCTTGAAACCATTGTGATTAAAAGAGCATTTGCTCCTATAGGAGCAAATGCTCTATTTATCACAATGGTTTCAACTACAAAATTCTAAAAAAAATCCTTTTCTCTAGTTAATGCTCCTTTTGGGTAGATTGATTCAAAGTGGTTGGATCTAAAAATAGCCTATGGAGGAATAGGTTAATGTTGACCAAATCAAGGACGACAACTGGTCAAATATGACAACAGCACTGCAAGCGGATGCCAACGCTCCTCTGTTGAGACATCTTAAACTTTAATATTTCCTTAGTCAATAAAAGGGCATAATTTTGTAAAACTAATCTTACAGAGTTATGGCCCTTGGTCAGATTGTAGGCTTCGTGATGGTAAACAAGTGTGTGAAGTTTCAAAAGATTTGCTTGAATAGTTTTAAATAATGGCCAACTTTAACATTGTTTGTTAAGGTTTTAAAGTTTTGACTTAAGGTCAAAGGTCAAGGCCAAAATTCAACAAACATAACATAGATTGAAAGGCCTTGCCACAAGGGATTCACACATGAAATATGAGAGCCCTGCGTGTTATGGTTAAAATGGCAAACCATTTTAAAATGTTATTTTTCATAAAGCCTATTAAAAGGGGCATGATTTTTTAAAAGCATTATAGTTATGGCCCTTGGTCAGATTGCAGCCATTGTGATGGTGAACAAATGTTTAGTTTCACAAGATTTGCATGAATAGTAAAGAATTTATAGTTAACGTTAAAGTCCCTGGACAACAATGACAATGAGGATGCCGGAATTACAAAAGCTTGTATTATTTTCTTCAAAAAACAGATGAGCTGAAAATGAATACCCAGGTATTCGATTTCTTATCCTAATAAACATTTGCATGAAGTTTTAAGACTAACAGTCCATTAGTAAAGGAGCAGTGCATGCCATAAGATTTTTTGGATATACAGAAGCACAGACTAACAAAAGCAAATATATATTGCTCCTCCCCACAGCCCCCTCCACAGGTGGGACACACCAATGCAGTACAATGTATTATGGAATTAACCCATTCTTTCATATTGACGCCTTTTGACGCCTCTGAAAAGGTCACCTGTTGAAACCATTGTGATAATTAGAGCATTTGCTCCTATAGGAGTAAATGCTCTATTTATCACAATCGTTTCAAAATACAAAATTCTAAAAGTTTCCTTTTCTCTAGTTAATGCTCCTTTTTGGTAGATTTCTCCAAAGTGGTTTGATCTAAAAATAGCCTATGAGGTAATGGGTTAAAGGCTGTCCGGGCTCCAACTAAGAGAGATTTGCTACAATAGTTTCCTCATCTCTCCATCAAGCCTTTTGTTGTGACTACTCATTAGACTCATCTTCGAGCGATGATTTAATGAGTAGTTTAGCACCCTTTACTCCAAAGATACACCTTTAACCCTTTACTCCATAAATACGCCTTTCTACCCCTTTGCAAACAGAGAAAACCCAGATCAGATGGCTCCTATAGGAGCCGTCTGATCAGGGTCGGCTCTGTTTGCTTATGATGTAATATAGATATGATTCTACAGTTTTTGTTGTGGCTAAAACTTCCTGTGTCCATGTGCTATTACAACAAATTAGTCTAACTAATATTCATGACATCCTTATTTCCTACATGAATATTCATGGAAGAAAGGGTTTAACGCATTTCACACACCTTTTGGCTCCTGTTGGAACCAACTGATCAGGGTCTTCTCTGTTTGGTTACATAATGATAAAGATCTGATTCCACCATTTCTGCCATGGCCAAATTTTACTATCACATTTGCTGTTATGAATGATCATACAATTAATATTCATGATCTTATATGAATATTCTTGGAGTGAAGGGCTATCTCCATGAATATTCAAGTTTTGATATCATGCATATCAGTTGGCTGTATTTTTAAAATTACACATAAACACACATAAATTTAATCAAGACAAAATGTGTAGAATTAGATCATCATTATGTAATATGCGAACAGAGCAGACCCTGATCAGACAACTCCTACAGGAGCCGTCTGATCTGGGTCTACGCTGTATGCAAAGTCGTAGAAAAGCGTATTTATGGAGGAGTTGGTTACAATGCTCATAGGGTCAAATTCACTTGGATATATTCAGGACATGACTGAAATATTTTACCGTCTTTTGCTTCTCCTGTATTTGACTGTGTGTCCATTTGTATGGCATCAAAGTAGTTTGGTGGGGCAGCTGAAAAAGTAAAGAAAGAACAATTGTTAGTTCATTTGCTCACTTTGTTGCTCATCTATATCATTTGTTCAGCTCTTTTATTTGTGGTCTAGATGACCCAGGAGGCGTGACATTAGATACACATCAACCAGAATTGTACACAGAAAAAAATATCTATACGATGTTAGATGACCCAGGAAGAGTGACCTTAGATTCATGCCAACCAGAATTGTTCACAGAAAAAAATATCTATACGATGTTAGATGACCCAGGAAGAGTGACAGATACATTTAACTAGAACTTTACACAGAATAAAATATCTGTAGGATGTTAGATGCCCGGTAAAAGTGACTTTAGATACATCATGTAGAATAGAACTGTACCTATTTGTATGATGTTAGATGCCCAGTAAAAGTGACATTAGATACATGTAGAATATAACTATACCTATTTGTAAGATGTTAGATGACCCAGGAGGAGTGACATTAGATACATGTAGAATATAACTGTACCTATTTGTACAATGTTAGATGACCCAGGAATAGTGACATTAGATACATGTAGAATAGAACTGTACCCATCTGTACGGTGTTAGATGACCCAGGAAGAGTGACATTAGATACATGTAAACTAAAACAAATACACAGAAGAAATTATCTATACAATGTTAGCTACCAGTAATTCATATTCATTATGTCATTATTTCTCACATGAATAATCTTGAAGTGAAGGATTAGAAACCATAACATGGACATAAAAGCACTTACTTTGTATCACCTTATCAGTCTCTGTAGCAACTTTGGTATATTTTGGTGACTCCATTTTTATAAGAAATTCAATAACAAATTGTCAATAGCCAAAGGAATACAACAACGGAAACACAACTCCCAAATCTCTAACACCAATTAAATAGAAAGAAAATTCACTTGAAATTCCTTCTTTTACCTTCTTACATCCATCACTTCAACTCACATGCAAAAATCCACCAAAGACATCATAATTCATTATTGATAATTTCATTGGTATTGCCTGTGGCAAAAGCTTTTCTAACCAATTGTAACATTCATGTTTAATAATTCATTTGCATTAACCCTTTCCCTTGTATCATAAACGCTTTTTTCACACATTTGCAAACAGAGTAGACCCAGGGTCTGCTCTGTCTGCTCTGTTTGCTTATGAATTATAAATTGATACATCTGACTCTAGTTTCTTCTAGTACCAAAAATATACCAGTATTCATCTAATGAATATTCATGATGTCATTATTTCTTACATGAATGTTCAACAGGGAAAGGGTTAAAAGAAACTGAGAATGTCAAGTTGCATTGATTAACTCTTTGCCAAATAATTTTTGTTTGCAAGTACATTGTACTTTCAAAAGGATTGTCTTAGATACTTTGTCTTCATAAGTGAGGGAGAAACACATAGTTAACCATTTACTCAAGAACATGCTGAAGCTCAATACTGACAAGACTGAGGTCATTCTGTTTCATACAAAAAACATGGAAGTACCTGCAGAGGTTAGTGTGCAAGTAGGACCCTCTAAAATCAGGCCATCTTTGTGTATAAAGAATCTCGGTGCATGGCTCGATTCACAAATGGATATGACATCACATGTCAATTCCGTGTGTAGGTCTAGTTATGCACAGCTCCGACAAATAGGCCATATTAGAAAGTACCTCTCACCTGATGCTACCAAGACTTTGGTAAACTCTCTTGTTACATCGAAAATAGACTACTGCAATTCACTGCTGCATGGGATTTCAAACAACTCACTGCGGAAATTTCAAAGAGTGCAAAACACAGCAGCCCGTATCATAACCAGAACTTCTCGATATAATCATATCACGCCGGTTTTGAAGGAACTTCACTGGCTTCCAGTTCAACATCGGATTGAATTCAAAATTCTGACTCTTACGTATAAAGCCATGCACAATGAATCTCCCAAGTACATTGTCGACATGCTTGACGTATACAGGCCGCGCAGAGAGTTAAGGTCAGCAAGCAGATCATTGTCGTTGGTTGTGCCGAAAAGTCGTAAGGTAAAATACGGTGAGAGAAGTTTCATGCATGCAGCTCCGAAACTTTGGAATGCTCTACCTTCAGGCATTAGAGAAGCATGGCTTTCAGTCAACTTGTCTGTATCAAGTTTTGTTAATACAGATTATTCTAATTTGTGATATTGATGAGCCCGGCTTTCATTCAACTTGTCTGTATCAAGTTTGTTAATATAGTTTATTCTAATTTGTGATATTGATGAGCATGGCTTTCAGTCAACTTGTCTGTATCAAGTTTGTTAATACAGTTTATGCTATTTCTTGCGGATAGTGATTTTATATCTATTGTATATCTTTTGCTTATCCTTCACTGACCGGGTGGAAAATCATGTAGTTCCTTCCGACTAGCGATTTCATATATACAGTAAAACCTCGATTATCCGAACACTAAAATACGTATTATTATCGCTCTTTAAGACAGGTGGCAGCTTAATGCATGGTGAAAGTCATGCAGAAAGCTCCTCTAGGAGCTTTCTGCATGACTTTCATCATGCATTAAGCAGCCACCTGCCTAAAAGGGTCTAAATTCGTTTCTAACGAAAATTCGAATAATCGAGGTTTTACTGTATTGTACATCTTTCATTGTCTGGATAGATAATCATGCGGATGGTACCGGTTAGTGATTTTATCCATGTGAAGCGCTTTTGAACGCACATATCCAGTGTGAAAAGAGCGCTATATAAATGTGGTATAATAATAATAATAATAATACTCAATAAATACGCCTTTCTATGCATTTGCAAATAGAGTAGACCCAGATCAGATAGCTCCTGTAGGAGCCGTCTGATCAGGGTCTGCTGTTTGCTTATGATATAATATTATATATTACATATGATTCTGCAATTTCTGCCATGACAAAAAATTCATGTGTCCTTGAATCAAAAATCAATATAATTGATATTCATGGTGTCATTATTTCTTACATAAATATTCATGGAGTAAAGGGTTTTGACGACTCTGTAAAAGTCACTTTGTAAAAGCATTGTGATAAATAGAGCATTTGCTCCTATAGGAGCAAATGCTCTATTTATCACAATGGTTTCAAACTACAAAATTCTAAAATAATTCTTTTCTCTAGTTAATGCTCCTTTTCGGTAGACTTATTCAAAGAGGTTGTATCTAAAAATAGCCTATGAGGGAATGGGTTAAAACCAACTTTGTAGACATTTCTAAATCATATGTATACAGTAACTTCTAACACATGCTGATAATGCAAATAAAAGAATGTGTCTTGTTCAGTCATTGATTTTATTCATATTATGTGGGCTACAGAGTACAGCTTGTTTATCTCAGGTAAATGAGAGAGAACTTCCATATATGAAGTGACAGAGAATTTCAGTTTGCCTTTTGTGGCTAAAAACCCCCAACAACATTGTAACCGTAACAGAGTTAAATGTTTCCTCATGTTAGGGCTGGGCTAAGCCTAATGAGAAGAACCACACACAGAAAACACTGCAGAATTATTTATAGCTATTGCTAACAAAACGTGTATAAGCCCAATCCTTATAAGGTAATCTCAAGCAACTTTGAAATGGACTATAGCCATACCTGTTCAATACAAACAATCTAGGCCAGATACGGTTTACTGCCTGAAGCTGCACACTGAGCTAGAATTTCAACTGTACATTTAACCCATTCCTTGATAGGCTATTTTTAGATCCAACCACTTTGAATAAATCTACCGAAAAGGAGCATTAACTAGAGATAAATAGGTGATTTCAACAGAGGCGTAGAAAGGCGTATTTATGGAGGAATTTAGGGTTAAAAAATATATAGAAAATTAATCAAGTTCTAGTCTTAAAAAGAGAAACCTAAGCAGCTTTGTTTTTCTTAACTTTACATTAATTTAAAAATGAAAGGTGTCCTTAAATCATGGTCAAGGCTAAATTAGACTAAATGGTAACGCTTTCAATAATAAAAAGCCTTCTCCAACCTTTGCAAACAGAGTAGACCCAGATTAAATGGCTCCTAATCACAGTCTGCTCTAGCTATTTCCTTATGAAGGAATGGGTTAACTGACATTGTTAATTTAAGGGAATCTCGGTTGAGATTTTACGGCCGTACACATTATTTCTAAATACATTGTAAAATGTATCATAAGAATCTGTTGAGAATTAAAGATACCAGATTTTAACCCTTTATCTCATGAATATTCGTGTAAGAAATAACCACATTAAGAATGTTAATTTAGCTGAACTTTAACTCTTTCCCTCATGTTTTTTCACCCATTTGCAAATAGAGTAGATCCAGATCAGACGGCTCCTAAAGTAGCCGTCTGATCAGGGTCTTCTCTGTTTGCTAATGGAATTTGATAGATATGTTTCTTTACTTTCTAAAATGGTTGATAGATCTGTTTCTTTACTTTCTAAAATGGTTACAATGTTCCACTTTCCATTCTTCATTATTAACTATTTGTTCCATGAATATTCAGTAGGTTACAGGTATTGAAAATTTTCAATAAATATAGAACAGTGAAAGGGTTAAAAGTGGCATTTGAACACAGGATTTTTTACCAGTATACAGACTGCATATTCAGATTTATGTTACATGCACTTCAAAGCAACCAGACAGACCTTGTTCAGACGCCTCCAACCAGAGCTGTCTGATCTTGGTCTGCTCTTTGCAAAGGCATTAAAAAAGTATCTATCAGATCTATATAATTCCATAAACAAGTCTAATCTGGGTCTACTCTTTTGGCAAAATTAGTTAACCCATTCTTCCAATGAGTCCATAGGCTATTTTTAGATCCAAGGTCTTTGAATTAATCTATCAAAAAGGAGCATTTACTAGGGAAAAGGAAAATTTTAGAAGTGTGTAGTATTCAAAACATTGTGATAAAGAGAGCATTTGCTCCTACGGAGCAAATGCTCTATTTATCACAATGGTTTCAAAAAGTGACTTTTACAGAGGTGTAGAAAGGCGCATTTATGGAGGAAAGGGTTAGAAGGCCTCTTTTTAATTGAGAAAAGGGTTAAACAATGTAAAACATTCTACTTTTTGACGAAGTCCTTCGGTCGAGACTATAAACCGAGGTCTGATGTATCAGAGCTTTACACGGAGCATCAAAAAGAACCAGAGAAACTCTGTTGATCATAAAAGTAGGGCATCTAGCCCGGGTTTCTCTGTATCCTCTTCCCTCTCTCTGGGGCATCCAATTTGCCCATAGTGAGCAGAAACGGACGTTAATCAAAACAAACAAACTTTTTGATGAGTTCAAATACCCCTAGACCTACTTGTCCATTTTTGCCCACAAGTCACCTTAGCCAAGATATTGTAGTCATATATATTATTCATGAATATGAAGGATCCATGAAGAAACAAAGGTGCTAGGGTGTACACATGTACAAGTATACAAGGTAAAATCTACCATTCTTGAAAAATCAGGGACACATAACTCTAGAACTACGAATTTGATTTTACCAATAATAGCACTTGTCCAAGACCTAAATGCCATACACATATAAGTTAACAACCAAGTTTGATTGCTAGAGAATTTGGGATGCTAGAATGTTCACAAAAAACAGACCATAGTCCTATAGGAGCAAATGCTCTATTTATCACAATGGTTTCAAATTACAAAATTCTAAAAATTTCCTTTTTCTCTAGTTAACGCTCTTTTTTGATAGAATTATTCAAAGAGGTTGGATCTAAAAAATAGCCTATGAGGTAATGGGTTAAAGACGCAGATACTGTTTGAGAAGAAAAGGAAACAAGAGAACTGCATGCGGGTGCCAAAGCTCGTCTGTTCAGTCATAGCCTTTGTGACAGTGAACAAGACTTTAGTGTGTGAAGTTTCTTAAGATTTGCATGAATAGTAAAGAAGTAACAGCCAATGTTAAAGTTTCTGAACGACAATGATGATAACAACATTTACACAGGAGTCATGACAATAGCTCTTATTTTTTTCTTCATTTAACAGACTAGCTAAAAATGAAATTTAAATTGTAGCATATAACAAGTTCAAAGTTACTTAACCTTGAAGGGGTTAAATTAATCCTGCCAACCACAACTTGGTCACATGTGCAAACAGCTTAGATCCAGATGGGAGGATAACTTCATATGAAGTGATATAGCCGATAGTCTTCAGAGCTACAGATAAATTTAAGGTGCATCCCAAAATTCTAAAATCGTCATTTCTCCAACAAACCCCATACCATGACCACTCTTTAGAATCGTCTCGAAGAGACGATTCTAAAGAGTGGTCACAGTATAGGGTTTGGTGGAGAAATAAAGGAGCTATTCTTGAAAATGTTTGAATTTAAGCATCTTATCTGGACCTCTGGTCTTTATTAGATATGTCCTTTTACACCACTGTTCAGCACACACTATCACCATAGATGAGTTCTTCTGTATCCAAAGACATTTATCAGCTCACCATAGACTTAACGCTTAATTTACCTGATAGAAATGCCTTTTGGAAGCTGAGTGGACCCTGATCAGACAGCTCCTGTCAGTGTCATCTGAACAGGGTCTGATCTATTTACTTATGAAATAATATAGATCTGGATATACAGTTTCTGCCTTTGAAAAAAATTGATGCGTTCATATGCCATTATAAACATTATTCTGATTGATATCTGTGATGTCACTGTTTCTGATATGAATATTCATGAGATAAAGGGTTAAGTGATAAGCAACACTTGACATATGAGCTTTTGTGTTATCTGATGAATGTGCATGAAAGATATAGTGACATCATGATTTTATATGCTGAATATTTTTAACCCTTTCCTTTTTCCTACGCCTCTGTAAAAGTCACTTTTTGAAAACATATTGTGATAAATAGAGCATTTGCTCCTATAGGAGCAAATGCTCTATTTATCACAATGGTTTCAAACTACAAATTCTAAAGTTTTCCTTTTCTCTAGTTAATGCTACTTTTCGGTAAATTTCTCCAAAGTTGTTTGATCTAAAAATAGCCTATGAGGTAATGGGTTGAAGGCTTTCTGGGCTCCAACTAAGAGAGATTTGCTACAATAGTTTCCTCATCTCTCCATCAAGCCTTTTGTTGTGACTACCCATAGTTGGATCTAAAAATAGACTATGTGGTAGTGGGTTAATGGTATTATGGTATATGAACTCAGGAGTTTTGGCCTGGGCAGAAAATATAGAATCAAATCTTTATCATCCAGATGGCTCTTGAAGTGATCCCTAAATATTACTATAGTTAGAGCTAGTGACACAATAATCCAGCATTCCTGAATATCCCTTCTTACCATTAACCACAATGCACTATTCCACTTTGACAATTTCACCCTTTCCTTTATATAAACGCATTTCCAGGCATCTGTAAACATCTAGTAAATCCAGATCAGGTGGCTCTTATAGCAGCCGTCTGATCAGTGTCTGCTCTGTTTTCTAATGGAATTTCTTCGATAGATCTGTTTCTTTAGTTTCTAAAATGGCTGCAATGTTCCACCTTCAATTTTGTCCATGAATATTCAGTAGGTATTGAAATTTGAAATAAACATGGAACAGGGAAAGGGTTAAAGGGTTAAGAATGAATAGGATGAGATTGATCAGAAGACAATATCCACAACAGAAGACTAAAGAATGTGTAGCATCTAATATACCTTCAAATACCAATACAGCCTTCCACTTCAGTTTCACAAGAAAAATATGAATGACGTCGAGAAAAAGCTACCTGTGGCAGCTAGGCATTTAGTCAAAACAGTCGCTATAGTAACCAAATTACACTTTGCATCAAAGCAGCTTGATCAATGCTACAGTGACAAGCCAGAAATACCATCAGAACCAATCTATAAGTTCAAATTGCAGACTTTTATAGTCAAAATTGTGATAACACACAGTGTCTTATCTTAACCCATTACTGTGGCTTTACATCATAAATTTATCTGTGCAAGAAATAATGACATCATGAATATTAATTAACTTTAATTAATCTTTTTATGGCACTATGAACAAGGGATTCTTTTATCATGACAAAAACTGTAGAATCTTTATTACTTCATTAAGCAAAAAGAGCTGGCCCTAATTAGACAGCTCCTATAGGAGCCATCTGATCTGGGTCTAATCAGTATGCAAATGCATCAACAGACTTACGTATTTATGGAGTATACAGTTAACCCTTTCTGTGTTCTGCGTTTAAGTCAAATTTCAATACCTACTGAATATTCATTAACAAAATAGTTCTAATGAAATATGGAAGGTGGAACATTGTAGACATTTTAGAAAGCAAAGAAACAGATCTATCAAATTCCATGAACAAACAGAGCAGACCCTGATCAGACGGCTCCCATAGGAGCCGTCTGATCTGGGTCTGCTCTGTTTGCAAATGCATGAAAACACGTTTATATGAGGGAAAGAGTTAATACAAACTGTTTGCTATAGATATGTATAACTATAATGTAAATGGGTCATCAAGTGTCAGGTCCTGTACAACTTGAGCAGGCAAATAAAATAAAACAAAATGACCTCGAGCATATAGATAATGGTCTAAACTAAAGCCTTCCGTTGTCAGGTAAGAATTCCACTTTACACTGGACATATTTGTATGCACTGGAAGATGTAACACAATGAATCCCTGTAAATCATTTACCTCATGAATATTCGTGCAATAATTCAGGGATCAAGCTGGAGCTCTCTATCTGGGAGAAATTCAGTGTGGTTCGGAGAGAATTTTGGCCCTAATTTTATGTCTCCTTATATGTTCTATATATATAAACTTCTCTCTCAGCTCAAAACAGGAAGAAGTTCGTATGGTTAGAGAAAGTATGTTAGAGAAACTTTTTCTCCCAAATCTCTGTAATTTATTATTGTTTATTAAGCCAATTTTTATTATGGCTTAGAAAGAAGGTAATTTTGTCCATGGCAATGTAACATGGTGAAAAAGTTGGGACTCAACTGGGACTCGAACCCAGGGCCTCTGGCTTACCAAGCCAACACTCTACCGACTGAGCTACCAAGCCACACAGTCTAAGCCTATCAACAACTTCATCACAATCTCTACTTGGCGTCACACACCCTCTCTACATGAGAATTTGTCCTGAATTCTTACTCAAAGAACACTCCACGAGTTTATTATTATAAATTATCTTCATATAAGTCATCCTGTGGGCTATTTACGTTGGGCGCCAAATGTAACATGTTGAAAAAGTTGTGACTCGACTCAGACTCAAAACCAGGACCTCTGGCTTACCTTGCCATCACCCTACCAACTGAGCTACCAAGCCACACAGTCTAACCCTATCAACAATTTCACCACAATCTCTTCCCCACTACAGCAACAAAGTAAACTCTATTACATTATTTAACCCTTTCCCTGTTCTGTATTTAGGTCAAATATCAATACCTACTGAATATTCATGAACAAAATAGTTATAAAGAAATATGAAAGTTGGAATATTGTAGACATTTTAGAAAGTAAAGAAACATATCTATCCAAGTCCATAAGCAAACAGAGCAGACCCTGATCAGACGGCTCCTCTAGGAGCCGTCTGATCTGGGTCTACTCTGTTTGCAAATGCGTCAAAACACGTTTATATGAGGGAAAGGGTTAAGCAAACCGAACAAACCCTGATCAGACAGCTCCTACAGATCTAATGATCATTAAAACAACTAAAGCCCTAAATAATAACCATACAGGCAAAAATGTGGAAACCGAATTAAAGCCTGATTTTTTTGTGTTACAATCTACCTAATAATTTTTTATTTATATATTTTTTACGTCGCTTCAACACAGTTTCAGTTAATTCACAACGTCAAACTAATTACAGGTGGAGGAAGCTATTGGCATACCAAACATAAATTGTGTAGTGTATGTAGTTCAGAAGTTATAACAAAATTTTAATGACATCCAAGTTTTCAAAATAGTGACCTTGACCTTTACCTGATTTCAGGTATCTTTGTGTCATCTGTAATGTCATTACCAAAGTTATCTGAATACCAAAGGTGAATTGCCTAGTGTTTGTGGATCAGAAGTTGTAGCAAAATGTTACAGGTTGTTAAAAAAATAGCCAAATTTTCAAAATAGTGACCTTGACCCAATTTCATGTATCCTTGTATCAACTGAAAGGCCTTCACTAAAGCTATCTCCATAGTCCATACCCTATATGAATTCATTTTTGAATTGTCTAGCATATCCAGTTCAGAAGTTATAATTCATTTCATGTATCCTTGTATCAACTGAAAGGCCTTCACTAAAGCTATCTCCATGTCTAGCATATGCAGTTCAGAAGTTATAATTCATAATTGCACATAAAAGCATCCTTCTCCTTCGCTTACGGTCACTTTCCAAATTTAAGTCATATTGACGAAAAAAGCAAATGTGGGAAAGTGGTACGAGTCTCGAACCTAATACCTTGCCCCCCCCCCACCCCCCCCCCCCCCCCCACCCCACCCCCACCCCCCACCCCACCCCCCCCCCACCCCCCCCACCCCCCCCCTTCACAATGGTTTCAGAACTACAAAATTCTAACATTGTCCTTTTCTCTAGTAAATGCACCTTTTCGGTAGATTTATTAGATATATGCATATGACACTGTTTTGATTATTTCAAGTGAAACTGATGGAGTAGCTCATACTATAGATACTGATCAACCTAATCCTTAATGAGCACTTTGATCAAAGACTGAGCTATTTGCCTCAAGTTTTATTGGTCAAATATTTTAACCTTTTCCTCCATAAGTAAGCCTTCCAACACCTCTGTAAAAGTCACTTTATGAAACCATTGTGATAAATAGAGCATTTGCTTCTATAGGAGCAAATGTTCTATTTATCACAATGGTTTCAGAACTACAAAATTCGAACATTTTCCTTTTCTCTTGTTAACCCTTTCCCTGTTCTATATCTATTACAAATTTCAATACCTACTGAACATTCATGGACAAAATAGTTAGAATGAAATATGGAAGGTGGAACATTGTAGCCATTATAGAAACTAAACTACTCTGTTGCAGATGCGTGAAAAGGCGTTTATATGAGGGAAAGGGTTAATGCTCCTTTTTGGTATATTTTTTCAAAGAGGTTGGGTCTAAAAATAGCCTATGAGGGAATGGGTTAAGTAATTACAGAATGGTCTTTTTTAGCTCTAAAGATGTTCTAGCAAAGGGCAAGTATCTCGAAAATACTTAAGCCCTAACACCCATCCCACCACTGATATGAAATGCCAGAGCCATAAAGTTTGTTTGCAGACAGGTACATTGTAAATTATATGAACCACCAGATAAGTGAAATCACCTACTTGAACCTCCATTTTCCATTTTGTCTGAACCCGGTTTGTAGCTTACAAGTTGTGCCATGGTTGCTTCTTTAGGGTAGGTCAACTCTGTTTGAACAAAATTTTATGTCTAGGTAACCTGAAAGTAAAATAAATAAAGGTACATTGTAGTTATAATATACATGTACTTGTAAATTTTGACTGACAGTAAGGACTCTGATCAAAGGGCTCCTTTTCAGGTTCCCTTTGACAAAGTCTACACTGTTTGCAAATCCCATCATATGAATATTAGGCCTTTCCCTTTGTCACAAAAGCAAAAAGAGAAATCTAATGCCCAAATGTATTTAGGGGATGACTACGAAGCATGCAGTGCACTGCAGTATCTATTGAAGGTTATAGCCCTTTTCTAGTTTTTAATGAAGTTTTTAACAAAGTATCAAAATTATATGTACGCCCAACGACATCACTCTAAAATTCTGGATATGAAATACCTAAAATTAACAAGAGTGTTCGGAGGAACACATGTCATGTGTCACCTGCTTGCAGCTGACACAAAAACTGTTAATATGCTGGAGTGCGAAAATCAGAGCAAAGGGGAACAACACAAAAAGTATTGCATGCAGAGAGATGATTACATCAATGGTCGTCAATGAGAGGAAGACACATGTGAACTTTGAAAGCTCTATAATGATTAGTTTAGAAATGACAGCCAAAAAAAATAAAGTGTGACAGACAGACAGACAGATAGACACACAGACAAGCGGACAGACAGACGATGGAAAAGTGATCCCTAAGTGACACACGGCAGGTGACATAAAAACTATGCAAAAATTATGCAAATTACAGTTGTATTTGTTGATGAGAAAAACATTACAATGATAAAATTTTGAAAAAGTCTTTTGAAGTTTGCCATATCTGTACCTCTGTTTTGGCAGTTTTTCAGTAATAATCAGGTTGCAATTGCTAAAATCACCAACAGAAGAACAAGCTCTCGTAAAATGAATAAGCTGAGAAACACAAACTACCATGGATGACATAGCAGACTGCATTCAAAGCTGTTATCAGAAGAGAACAGAAGAAGAAGAAACAAGATGTGTTTGTGAAACCTTGACCTTAATAAGTCACCCCTAAAAATGTTTGCCTCCATAAGTTGCACATGCTTGCTAAGTTTGAAGGATGTATGTTGAATTTGACCCGATTTTGACCTTTGTCCTTGATGTATAACCTTGACCTTAATAAGTCACCCCTAAACACACCTCTATAAGTTGCACATGCATGCCATATTTGAAGTTTGTATCCTCCAGTTACCTCAAATCGAGTTGTTTACTTGTTACCAGAAATAATTTTGAAATTGTGTGCTGTGTAGATTCTGACATCACAAACTTCAGAGCTAGTGGACAACACCCACTCAATCAAGTTGCATCCAATAACGCTAACAATTAGGCTTGGAGGGGTAAGTCGGCGCTAATGTTGTGTCTAGTGGTTGCAAAATGGGATATTTTATCTAAATCTGTTTAATGCACTGTAACTTTCATACAATTTTCTGATTAACAAGATGTGTTTGTGAAACACTAAGGCCCCCTATTCCCCCCCCCCCCCCCCCCCGGCCTATTTGACCTTTGACCCTAAAAGATGACCTTGACATGCCACCCCTCAAAAATAATGTGCAACAAGGTAGCGGGTTTGAGCTTCACCTCTGGCATATTTTTTTTCTTCAAAAAGTGAGTACATCACATTTTCCTTGTTTTAAGCATTTTTTTTCATGAAAAAGGGTCATCCCACATTCCACAGAAAAAATATGTGTCATTACTTTCAATTACACATGTTTGCCATGCATAGGAAAACATATGATATAAAAACTTAATAAGTACATCAAAAGGCATACCAAAATCAAAAAAGAAAGTACTTCAAAAGACATAAAATACAAGAGTGCCAAAATGTCACAATATACGCCCGTCAAATGTCTGAATGTTGAAAGGCATTACTCCATAATTATCAGGTGGCATAAAGTAAGGGAAGATAATTGTGGAGTGTCAAGTGCATCTTGGTATTTATCGAACTTGACTGAGACATTATATGGTAATATACATTCTAACCAAATTTGAAATGGTTGGGATTACGATTGTTTAAAATTGAGTAAGCAAAGGTTCACCGAAATTAATAAAGTAAGCAGAGATAATTCTTGCATGTCAGAGACAATTGTGCTGGCTATCGAACATGACTGAGACAATACTGCTAGATCTAATAATGTGCTATGAATAACATCTAGATAGATTAAATATAGATCCAGGTAGGTCTAGGTCTATTAGTTTTAAATGCTTTTTGACCGCCTCCTGCAAAGAAGTACTGCCTTTATTCCCCTTCCTCGACATTTCTTTTTCTAGTAAATGCTCCTTTTCAGTTATGCATTTATTCAAAGAGACTGTCTAAAAATAACCAATGCGTGAATGAATTAACGCCCATTTTGTTCTAGACATGTATCCATTCAAACACGTGATACATAAAGAAAAGATGATTAGGGACACCTCACCTTCATCAAAACAGGTTAACAATGATCATGCACAGAACTAACTCAATCGATTCAATGCTTATGGAGACTAAAAATTGTGTACTAAAACACAATGAATGATACATGCCATGATGAATCATATGATCTATCGACGAATGTTTACACCCGAAATGCAGAATGCATTTCAGCTCAATGAAATTTATTTTAAAAAAATATATTTGTGTTTATTACGAAACAATGGAAATAAAATAGGTTACCTGTATCAAAAACACCTGAATATTTTAATCATCCGTGTAATCTAACGTTAGCATGTCTTTTACTTAATCATAGTTGGATTTTCATGACCAGAAATAGTCGTCTGTTTTCGCAATATCTCGGATATCAGAGGAAGATATCCGAGTTATCCGACTATCTCCAAATATAGTCTATAGTCTTTATCACACATCGCATTCGTTTATGATTCAAAAGTGAGCTCCTTTCTGCATTCAGGTGTGTTAAAAAGCTATAAAATGACATTTTCATGGATTTTACGTAACCTTTAAAAATAATCTATATTCCATGGAAGAGAAATTAAGCCATAATGGTGCGAGCTAATTTTTCACCCTCACTACGGAAGTTCAACATAATTTCCCTGCTGCGATAATAAAGATACCAGCAGGTACAACATAAATTGATAATGAAAATAGGATGCAGGAAATACAGCATATAACTCAATAGAAAGACCCTGGAGTGATATTTGACCCTGTCTTGTCGTTCATTAAAAGTAAACTAGAAATGTGTCCATACGACACTGATGACCCCACTTCAGATTTTTGACACAGAAAGTAAGGGTCATAATCATCATAAAATTGATAGGCCTATATGCTCATGAACATGTATGTAAAGTAGGTAAAGGAAGCGATTTACATGGCTATCGAATTTGACCAAGATATAATGGCCACAAACACGTGTGTAAAGTTTGGTGAGGATTGGGCAAATACTTTCCAGGAAAGAGACCGGACAAGATATTTTTAAAGTCATTTTTTTTTCAAATAAAAGGCCACAACTCCTAAACAAGAGTATCGTGCACGGTACATGATACGCCCACATGCAAGTCAAGTAATATTTATTTATAAACAATTAGCCCAAATTGCATAATGAAACACATCATCTGAAGAGCTCTTAAAACCGACTTACATATATATGCATGGAGAATGATATTCATAGCAGTTTTACATTAAACACAAAGTACATAAGACCAATTATTTACATTAATCATTGATTAATGCAGTATCAAGAGTTAATCCTTCTCATGTTGGTGCCATATATTGCAATTTAATGCAAACATTGTAGACCCAAGACCAGGTAGTTTTAGAGGCGCTTTCTGGTTATGGTCAGCACAGTTTGCCCAGATTGCATGGCTGACTACGTCAAGAAATTGTTACAGTTTTGAAAATAGTATGCATTATTGTCCATGAGGGGACAAGGTTAGATTAAAGATTCAGCATGAGGAGGATTGACATAGTAAAAATAAGGTTAGGGATTTACAAGCATATCACAGCTACTAAATTTAAGAATAGCATAAACATATCACAGTTGCTAGATTTTCTACTTAAGAGGTACATACCTTATAACTAAACAAGAGATGTTTGTAAAACATATATACCCCCCAGATCCCCTGACCTGTGATCTAGTGACCTCAACTATAGAGGTCATCTAGTGGTCATGACTAATAACCACAGCAACTTTGAAGACCCTAAGCCAAACCACTGATCATTTATTGATCTGAAAACATTTCACAAGTTAAGGTCATGGTGACTTTGACCTTTGACCTAGTGACCTCAACAACTATAGGGGTTATCTAGTGGACACGACCAACTACAACAGCAAGTTTGAAGATCCTGAACCAAACCATTGAGCAGTTATTAATTGCAAACCATTTCATCAGTTAAGGTCATGACGACCTTGACTTTAGACCTAGTGACCTCAAAATCAATAGGGGTAATCTAGTTGTCATGACCAACTATCACAGGAAGTCTGAAGATCCTAAGCCAAACCCTTGAGCAGTTATTGATTGGAAACCATTTCACCAGTTAAGGTCATGGTGACATTGACCTTTGACCTAGTGACCTAAAAAATAATAGGGGTCATCTAGTGGTCATGACCAACCACCACAGCAAGTTAGAATATCCTAAGCCAAACCCTTGAGCAGTTATTGATCTCAAACCATTTCACCATTTAAGGTCATGGTGACCTTGACATTTGACCTCAAAAACAACAGGGCTCATCTAGTTGTCATGACCAACCACCACAGCAAGTTTGAAGATCCTAAGCCAAACCCTTTAGCAGTTATTGATCAGAAACCATTTTACCAGCTAAGGTCATGGCGACATTGACCTTTGACCTAGTGACCTCAAAAACAATAGGAGTCATCCAGTGGTCATGACCAACTACCAAAGCAAGTTTGAAGATTCTAAGCCAAACCCTTGAGCAGTCATTGCTCGGAAACCATTTAATCAGTTAAGGTCATGGTGACCTTGACCTTTGACCCAGTGACCTCAAAACAATAGGGTATCATCTAGTTGTCATGACCAACCACCTAAGCAAATTTGAAGATCCTAAGCCAAACCCTTCAGCAGTTATTGATCAGAAACCACTTTACCAGTTAAGGTCATGGTGACCTTGAGCTTTGACTTAGTGACCTAAAAAACAACAGGGCTCATCTTGTTGTCATGACCAACAACCTAAGGATATTTGAAGATCCTAAGCCAAACCCTTGAGCAGTTATTGATCAGAAACCCTTTTACCAGTTAAGGTCATGGTGACCTTGACCTTTGTCCTAGTGACCTCAAAAACAATAGGGGTCATCCAGTGGTCATGACCAACTACCCCAGCAAGTTTGAAGATTCTAAGCTAAACCCATGAGCAGTTATTGATCGGAAACCATTTAACCAGTTAAGGTCATGTGACCTTGACCTTTGACCTAGTGACTTCAAAAACAATAGGGGTCATCTAATGGTCATGACCAACCACCACAACAAGTTTGAAGATCCCAAGCCAAACCCTTGAGCAGTTATTGATCGGAAACTATTTCACCATTTTAGGTCATTGTGACCTTGGCCTTTGACCTAGTGACCTCAAAACCAATAGGGGTCATCTACTTGTCATGACCAACTACCAAAGCAAGTTTGAAGATTCTATGCAAAGTGGTTTATTAGTTATCTTTCGGAAACCATCAATCTACCGACCGACCTACCGACAGACCGACCGACCGACCGACATGTGCAAAGCAATATACCCCCATTTTTTCAAAAGGGGGGGGGGTATAATTATATAAATTAGGTTATGATCTTATAAGATATCACATTTGACATTAAAACTGCCACTTTAAATAAAATCAAAGTTATCATATTAAAGACCTAGGTAGTTTTCAAACTAATGTTAGCATCACAAGTATTTTGGTATCACATGTGCAGATATATAAATCTATCTATATGCTAACTTTCTGTGATTCAATATGCCTTATAAGTTTTGACATTTTCTAATGTGTGCTTTAGATCTTTATCTCCACATTAAGGTGATATTATATACATGTGTGTATATATATAAATGAAGTGAATATCTTATTAAATAAAAAAAGTTATGGCCATCCTCATATTTGCAGATTTTCGCAAAATGCATGGGACATAACTCTGTAACGATATATTGAATGAACCTCAAAATCAACTCAGCTTCAGATGTTGCTGCAGAAAACATTTTTGTGAAGTTTCATTAATATTCTTTTAATAGTTTTCCCAGAAAACAACAGACAAACTAAAAGTTGACCAACAAACAAAGCAACAAACACACATAGTTCAAGGGCCATAACTTTAAAATAAAATGACATATCAAAAAATCCACAATTATGTGAAAATCCATATCAAGGTAATATCATATAAAAATTGAAGTAAATATCATTTAAAATGAAAAAGTTACGACCAGCCTCATATTTGCATATATTTGCATTATTTTTAAGTGCAAGGGCCATAACTCCAAAACGACAATTCAGATGAACCTCGGAATCGACTCAGCTTCAGATCTTGATGAAGTTTCATTAATATCCGTCAAATAGTTTTCCAAGAAAACAGCGGACAAATAAAATGTTGACGGACGAACGAATGTATTAATGTACAAGTTGCTATAAATAAACTAGATATATAGTATTTTTCGATCAAGTGCCAGTGGTACGGACGGACGAATGTACGGACGTATGGATGTGCGGACAAGATCAACCAAAGATCAATAGAATGTTAGCTTTCAAAATTTTATATGTCAAAAGAGATGTTCTTCACTCTATCGGAGACATATACGTACATGTACAGGTATGTGTCGCTGACTCTATATAAAGCTTCAATCAGATCTCATTTAGAATATGCATCGACAGTTTGGTCTTGGTCTGCAGGGTATAAAAACATCTGAAAGCGACTGAGAAAGTGCAACGTAGTATATTCAGAGTCAGCTGTACCCTAGCGAGAACGTAGGTTGTTCTGTAGGGTTGCGAAAGAGCGCAGATAAAGGGAAGAAAATGTAGAGCTATTCTTCCAGGAAGCAATCCTAAGGATCTCATCCAACGGGGCGTGATTGAAAAATGCTGAGGAATTGAACAGGGCACTGAGCTCATACGGCCTGATTTGTAGAAAGCCAAGATCTACGTCAGAGAGATCGGAAAACGCCAGTTTGATAATGGAGGCAATCAACCGAGAGAGGGAAGCTGCCGAAATTTGTTACATTTTGTGGAGCCATTTTACCCCATTCACCGTCTTTCCTACAGGGTGTCCCAAAAAGAATGGAACCCCGGAACAAATGTGTATTTTAACCAATGTAATCGGACACTTTAAAATGTTTACTTTTGTAGACATGTCCATTTGTGCATATTTCTGCCAAATTTCTCTTAAAAATATGCATTGGTTTTAAAGATATGAGTATTTAAATTGCATAGTCCATGCCTATATCAAGTTAAAAATGGAGTGTTGGATGCTTTCGTTTAAATGCTGATACATATATCTTAAAAACCATTGAATATGTTTAGACAAAAGTTGGACAATACATTTTTGTTGAAATAGGAGCAAATGCTCTGAACTCGATGGAAAAGTAGTAAAGTCAAGCAGGCAAAGCCACATACAAGACGCAACCACCACCAAAACACCGATATACAGCATGACACACACATACACACACAACCACACACCCAAACGCACACTCACACACGAGACAAACACAGAAAACACCAACAGACTCACAAGAACCAGAGACAAACACTCCACACACGAACAAAACCACAAGCACAAAGACGCAAGGCAAACAAAAGGAAGAGTGACAAAGAGAGTACCGCATTGGCACGGTCAGTAGCAAAAACACCACGGGGGTTTAAACCGGTTTACGGACGTCCTAACCTCACACTTCTCTCAGAGTCACCCTAGCTTTACAAACAGTGTAAATAAAGGTATCCCCGCCGGACTTACCCACAACATAGACGACGCTGAACACAGGCCAACATGTAAAACATAGTATAATAACTGTGACAATCCGTCAAATATGTACTCAATGACTTTGCTGAAGTCAGAGCACCTGCAGGTAAGCCGTTAAGGGCACGACAGGGAAAAAGTAATACATGAGTTTGGTAAGCTCATCCCGTATCCGAGTTTAAGAGTATACCATCATAGAGTACTACCCTCGGCATGTCATCGCGCAAGCAAAGAGGGAAGCGTAGCTACCGACTGTAAAAGGGTCGATAACCAAACATGCAGTGCGTTGCAATATAATAGGATCATAACCTTTCTTCTTAAATGTTTTAATGCGTTTTATAAACAAATCATGAAAATGGATATGGCCCCGAATTTTCCTAAGTTTGTAGATAACATCCCCATAAAAATCTGGTTGAGAAATGCCTTGTTGCAGTAACGTCCGTAGATTGCAATTATATTTACTAATGAGTGGTAAATTTCGATAATAAAATTTAGAAAACGTTTTCCGAAGTTTGTGATATCTGTAACCTTGCTTAAGAGGTTTATCAGTTATAACTAAATTACGACTATTAAAATTTTCAAGCAAAGAACAGGCTCGGGCAAACCGAATAAGATGAGAAATATAAACCCCATAAGATGTAGAACGGGGCACATCTCCATCTAGAAAAGGATAATTAACAATTTTAAAATTAAAATCTTCTCTTTTATCGTATATTTTGGACGAAACTTTATCATTTGTAATTGAGAGATTCAAATCTAAAAATGAAGCTATAATGTCAGATTGATTCGCTTTGTTTAAAGACAGTTCTTTTGGGTAAATTGAGGACATCATAGTTTCAAAATAAGGATTATCTAAATTCAAAATATCGTCTAAATACCTTGAAGTTTTATTAAAAGCATTAACAATATCGGTCTGTGTATCAGGTTTTAAGCTAAGCATAAAACCCCTCTCATAGCAATACAAAAACAAATCTGCAACAAGAGGGGCACAATTTGTACCCATGGGTATACCAACAACTTGACGATATATGGTACCCCCATAACGCACAAATATATTATCTAAAAGAAAGGTAAGAGATCTACAAACATCAAGGCAAGTCCACATTGTGTAATGTTCAACTTCTGAATTCGAAAAGAATGAACGTTGAACATTACAAGCAATGAACATTTTGTTTTCTCTGGCAAAGATTTTTTCTATTAATTTAATCAGTTTATCCTTTATAAGATGGTGAGATAGAGTAGTATAGAGTGTAGAGAAATCATAAGAGCTCAGTGAAGAAATGTTATACTGTTCATTTTCAAGTTTCGTTAAAACATCGTTTGAATTTTTTATGGACCAAAAAACATTAATACCAGAATTTTCATATATTTTATCACAGTAACGTTTTACATGTTCGTTGATCGTAGTAAGACAGGACGTCAAAAGTTTAGATATTTTAGTAGTGGTACAACAGCTAGAGTTGGCTATAAAACGCGCCTTATAAGGGTTTTTATGTAGTTTCGGAATCCAGTACAAAGTAGAAAGTTTATGTTGTTTTATGTTAGGACCAGACTTAAAATTGTTGCACATTTTTACATGTTCCGAGGCTATATCTTTTTCAGGTGTTGGAACTGTTATATAAGTTTGTGAATCAGTTAGCTCCTTCTTTAAAAACATCAACATAATACAATCTTCAAATAATGATTACATTATTTGATGCCTTGTCAGCAGGAACAAGAACATAATTTGAATGAAAATTAGAAATGTTTTTCTTCAAATAGCGAAAAGTAACTCGAGGTCGAGGTGGTAAAAGATGGTAATTTGATTTGTAAAAAGTAATACGCGTATCAATAATATCAAAAATACATTTCTTCCAATCCGAAAGGGCATTAACATCAGCATGTTCTCGTCGACACCATTTGATGCAGAATTCTTGAATAGCTTCAGCAATAGGAGTTCAAGTTAAGTAATTGTTTCAAAGCACTCTCTTCTTAATTAAATTTCTTCGAAACTTCTCTTGCATAGATTATATTACAATTGCAGTTGGTGTTTACAATGTGTGTTTTGATACATTATTGTTATTGTTAGTATGAAGACAAATATTATCCTACAAATTTGACCTGAGACTCATGCATATTCCGTGTATTATCGTCGGTAATCTTCGAATAAATTTCCGAAGGTATAAGAATGCGCTATAAAAATACAGTAAAACTGCTCTAATTACGACCAGCTAAAGGGGGCATAATTCAAAGTGGCAAAGGCATGTGGTAGCTTAATACAGGACGAAAGTTATGCAGAAAGCTCCTGTAGGAGCTTTCTGCATAACTTTCGTCCTGCATTAAGCAACCATCTGCTTATAAAGACAGTCATGTTTATTCATTACGTGGTCGCATTAGAGGGGTGTACTGTACAATCCTCATGGAACATGATTATTTCCGGCTTTTGGTTTGCTATGTTTTGTCACAGAGTATTACGAACAGTCCCGATAAACACGCCGGAATTTAATCGAGTCTCAGGTCAAATTGGGAGGATAATACTTCTATGCACTTATATGTAAACATCTGCTCATTTAAAGACAAATACTTCTATGCACTTATATGTAAACCTCTGCTCATTTAAAGACAAACACTTCTATGTACTTCTATGTAAACCTCTTCTCATGACTCATTGTACATACTCATAATGCATAACCGTTTGTTTATTGCCATGACACTATGTTTGTATTACCTTGAGAGAGGGCATTATATAATGTTGTAAAAACTTGTAGCCCAATCTCATGCATGACATTATATGCAATAAATTATATGTTTTAACTAGCAAATGCTCTGTTCATCACAATGATTTCAAGACGGTCAATACCTACATGAGTCGTCTAATGGAATGTTTGGCCATAACGGCTGAAGTTAGAGCTGATGACATTACGACCACATCCGATTCGATCACTGCGAAACTATTGGCTGAATTCCAAATAGTATCGATCCTGATGAAACCATGGGGTCTGTACTGCTTCATGGGAGTCTGTATACATGTACTATATTTACTCTGCGTCTCATCTGGATCGAAACTCCTTGGAAAAGCGAGTCAAGTCGTTGATTGAAAATTCTCGGGTACTTTGTTGGTCTATACGAGGGGTGTTCCAAAAATAATGTCACTTGCATCGGTGCTCATATAGCGGAAGTGCTTTTGTTCATTTTAATTTGCTCTGCCCTTCAAAATACTCTCCGCCAGCCAGAATACACATTTTTAGCCGGTCAATCCATTTTTGGAAGCATTTTTCATACTCTTCAATGGGGACACCCATCAGACACTGATAAACAGCAGATCCAAGGGCATTTCTCGAATTGTATCTCCTTCCAGATAAATGATATTTAAGTTTTGGAAAGAGAAAATAGTCGCAGGGGGCCAAGTCTGGTGAATACGGAGGGTGCGGAAGGACGGTAACCTTCTCTGACTCCAAAAAGTCAGTCACAATACGTGCCTTGTGAGCGGGTGCATTATCATGCAAAAGTCGGACATACTTAAGTCCTGTTTTGGGGCGGCTACTTTTGTAGTAGTTCTTCAATTTTCTCAGAACAACGTTTTTATAGAATTTGCCTGTGACCGTTCTGCCTTTTGGCACCGGGATTTGAATAGCTGGACCCTTATTAGTGAAAAAATAGCATACAAAACCTTCTTTACCGTTCGTATTCGTTTGGCAATACTTGGGCGTCTGGCATTTTTAGTGGCCCATATTCGGTTGGAAACCTTCCGCTTTGGTTCAAAATAATACACCCAGGTCTCATCACCAGTGACTATATTATCAAAAGCCTTTTTACTATATTTTGGGTACATTTTGAGAAGTTTTTTTGCCATTGTTACACGCGTCTTCTTTTGCTCATCCGTTAACAAATGGGGTATCCATCTTGCATTTATCTTTCTAACTTTTAGGTGTTTCTTCAAAATTGCATGAACTCTTGCTAACGACAAGTTTGTCATTCGAGCCAATTGTCTTACGGTGAATCGAGCATCAGTTTTGAGGATATTTCGGATTTTTTCTATGTTACCTTTGGTCGTAGTTGTTGCAGGACGACCTGGGCGAGCAGCATCTTTCAGTTGCTGCTGCCCAGCACTAAATTTAGCTACCCACCTACAAACAGTCCTGTGGGACATTTGGCCCTCCCCATAAATGTCACACACCTCGCGGTGAATATCTACAGCCTTTATGCCGAGTAATGACCTACCTTTTATATAGGCCCTAATTTCAAGAACATTTTCAGCTCGTTTTCCTGTCATTTTGTGTATAGTACCGAGGCAAGTGAACGTGTGGACGAGATATTTACCTGTGTCACGAGCCAGTGATCACTCAATCGACACGAGGTGGTTTTGTGCATGAATTGCACGATTTCCGCGAAATAAAGCACAGATGACATTATTTATGGAACACCCCTCGTACAACCTCTATAGAAGCATACAGCGGAACCCGTCCTAAGTGGTCATTCATTTATAGAATATAGGAGTGTTAAACACAAGTGTGGTTGCTTAACCCTTTACCTGATAGAAGCGGCTTTTAGCGTGTTTGATTCATTCCTCCGCTGAAGAAAATAGTTCAAATTCATACAGTCATGAACATATTGCATAATAAATATTTTCTATATCCTAGTAGGTGGTAGCTTAAAGCAGGCTGAAAGTAAAGCAGAATGCGCCTTAAGGCGCATTCTGCTTTACTTTCAACCTACTTTAAGTGGTCATATGTCTTCAAAACTAGAAACAGGCTATTGGGTAAAGGGTTAATACAGGGAAAACCTAATACAGGAAGCTGCTCTAGAAACTTTCTGCATTACTTTTGACCTGTATTAAGAGACCACCTGTCTTACAGACCTATAATTAGACCTTTTTTTGATGACCGCTTAACCCATTCCCTCATATTGACGACTTTTGACGACTCTTTTAAAGTCACTTTGTGAAACCATTGTGATAAATAGAGCATTTTCTCCTATAGGAGTAAATGCTCTATTTATCACAGTGGTTTCAAACTACAAAATTTTCATTTTCTCTAGTTAATGCTCCTTTTCAGTAGATTTATTCAAAGAGGTTGTATCTAAAATAGCCTATGAGGTAATGGGTTAAGACAGATTCTGTTTTAGTAAACAGAATGAACATTATATCCATCCATGCACAGATTAAAGTGTGTGACGTTGCTCTCTTGAAAAATTGTTTTGAAATCATTTGGGCCCAGATGATATTTAGAGCCATTCATCTCTAGCATGAAAATTGTAATTGATAGATCTATAGTGGGTATTCAGTATTTAGTATATCATTTACGTATTTAGTGCTTTTTGCTGACAATTTCTGGGAAAATGTATCTTTAATAATTGGGATTAATTTCACGCGTAAAAACACAATTATTAGGAAAGCATTTTAACCCGATTTTAAAATATCTTGATTTTTTAGCATTTTAATAAAAATGTGGATTCTATTTGGGCTTTTCCCAAAAAACATTAGGTAAAAAAGTTAACTCTTTTCAGTTTTGCGTTGGGAATGGGTTCTTTTAACATACAAGACGCTAGAAAAACACAATGTCGGTATAATTCTTAAAAGCTTAATTAAGTGTTCACGAAAATCAAAATGCAACTAGAACTTAGAACTATAAAATTCAATAGCAGGTATACCTCTCGTCTCGCCTCTCACCTCCTTTCGTAAAAGGCAATAGCGAGGGGACAACGGGGTTAATTCTTATACGGAAGCCCCACTTATTATATCTTCTGTGTCGAATATATAATCCACGTGCTACAACTAGTGGTAATTGTCATAATCATGAATATCCATGTGGGCCGAAATTTACATAATGCATGTCCATTTTTTCTACCTTACCTATATGTAAAAATAGATTAACCGAATATTCCCATAGATGGATATACCTAGTTCATGTTTCATTCAATATATGGTAATAAACGGCTTTAAATGACTCTAAGGGAGACTAATCCACATTTTAATGGAGTCACAGTAGTATGCAGATACGCTTATATATTTTACAGCATATTCGCTTTAACTTGTACTCTACAAGTATTTTTATGCTCCCCAAATCCCGAGCATATAGTCGCCGCTTTGTCCGTCCGTTTGTTCGTCCGTCCGTCATAACTTTGTGCAGAGCATACCACAAAAACTGTAATAGATATCAACATTAAACTTCAAAGGTATATTGATATCGATGAGGAGAAGTGTAGTGCACAAGAACCATCACTCTCTTTTTGTATAATCCAGGAGTCATTGCCCTTTGTTATTGTTTATACTTAAATTTTGTCCGGAGCATCAAACAAAAACAATAATAGGCATCAACATGAAACTTCATAGGCAGATAGATCTCGATGAGGAGACGTGCAGTGCACAAGAATCATCACTCTCGTTTGCATAGTTTAGGAACTGTTGCCCTTTGTTATTTTTCATACTTAAATTTTGTCCGGAGCATAACACAAAAACTATAATATGTATCAAAATGAAACGTAATAGGTAGATAGATCTCGACGAGGAGAAGTGCAGTGCACAAGAATTATCACTCTTTTTTGCATAATTTAGGAGTTATTGCCCTTTGTTACTTTTCATACTTAAATTTTGTCTGGAGCATAAAACAAAAACTATAATAGGTATCAGCATGAAACTTCATAGGTAGATAGATCTCGAGGGGGGGGGGGGGGGGGGAAATGCAATGCAGTGCACAATGATCATGTTTTGCATAATTTAGGAGTTATTGCCCTTTGTTATTTTGTTTTATAAAAGAAAATCCCTTTTTTGGGGGAGCATCCATTGGTTCTACTGATTATCTTGTTAATGTATATGTTCTGCGCAATATTGGAATACGGACAATTCTAGAATTGCCCTGCGCATTTTAGGAATTCCAATGCCTGCTCTGTTTGCGTATGACATGATAAAGATATTAACCCTTTATTCCATAAATATGCATTTCTACGCCTATGCAATTCATATAGGTGGTGAATAAAATAGATTATAATTGATAATCTATAAATGTATGTACTGTAAATGGAAAATTCCAACTTTGTCCACAATTCCAAAAACGCGCACGGACCATTCTAGAATCGCCCTGCGAGTTTTAAGAATTCCAATACTGTCCGCCATTATTGGAATTCCTAAAATGCGCAGGGCGATTCTAGAATTGTCCATATTCCAATAATGCGCAGAACATATATATTGTTCACTTTCAAACATTCATTGTTAAAACCTGTTCGTTTTCGCTGTTCATTTTCATGCAAATGCTTGGCACTTCGTGATATTTGATATCACCGTTTCATACTACATGTATACGTATATATGTAAATCTATGTAAACAGGGGAAATAAAGAGTATATGTGTGGCGGAATTAACTGTTGAATCAGATCTATGCCAGTTCATAAGCAGAGCAGATCCTGATCAGATTGTTTCTATAGGAACCGTCTAATCTGAATCTACTCTGTTAGCACGATGCCAAACGGTTAAGTTCCAAAATGACTGATATCAGCGCATAACAGCCCATATGATGCGCCAAGTAGGATGTGGGCAATTTAAAACCCTAAGCATAATATATAAATCTGCATATGGGGTTGGCACGCCAACCCCGACGCGTTGGTCAACACCAGCAGACAGAGAAACAGGCAGACAGGCACATGGACACAGTCGCACATAGACAGACAGACAATACACACATATATATACATCGACCTCTCTCACGTAGTCATTTGAATGAGCTGTTAAGACAGTGTGTTACTTTTGCAACAGTTGTCTCCCGCAAAACCGAAAGTAGCTCGGTGACAGTCACGCTAAATACAGCCTCATCCAGGATACGCCAATGGCGAATGTATTGATCAAGCATCAAAACTGCTAACTGCTTTCACGACTAGTTCTAACTTTGGTGTAGTTCTATAATAAGAATCTAGCGATTTTTCATCAGAGACATATAGATCTACGGTACACATAATACAATTTATAAATATAGATATATGTCTCATGTAATATCGCAACAAGGGTCATTATTTAGAACATTTGCAGTGAGGAGTGAAAAATTAGCTCGCACATTTATTGCATAATTTCCTTTCCATGAAAGTTGGGTTGTATATCAAATAGACAGCGGGATATAAAAGAGAGCCTTTTAAAGCTGTTTTACACTCCTAAATGCAGAAATTAACTCAATAATTTGTGAATCATGGTTCTAAGTAATAATATGCACTAGTAAGGTAAGTGATAAAGACTATAGTTGAATCGGATAACTCGGACGTGTTTCATTGACATCCGAGATATTGCGGAAACAACCGGCTATTTCGGGTGGCATACTGTTGATATAAAAAGAAAATCCAACAATGTTGTAAGTGAAAGACATGCTTGATTATACAGATGAAAACAAGTACCAGGTGTTAATACAGGTAACCTATTTTGTTTTGATTATTTAACACAGATATGTTTATAAATTTCATTCAGGTATAAATGGTGATGCTGATAGGCTATCTCACGTGTAAACAAACAGTCGTCATTTTTGACATTCCAGTCTCCAAGTTTTGAATCGTTTGAGTTAATGTACGATCACTGTCAACTTGTTTTTAACGAAGGTGGACATCGTCATACTCATATTATCATCTTGCTTTATATCACTTGTTTGCATAGATTGTTTCAACTGAACTTGACCAAACCAAAAAAGGTGGGCCATACAAGATAGGCGGGAATATATGTCATCTCGACATGTGACCTCTGCGGTCAGTCGGGTGCTGGTGTATTCGCACAATGACCAACTCGCCTATAATTAGATATATAGTAACCCAAATGGTTAATTCTCCTAGAAAGCAATTATATAGTGATTGTATTTTGCACTTTATATTACAGGTGGATCTAGTTCAATCTTGGTCAACACTAAATAAAAACAAGTTTTGTTATGCTATCATTATACTTTACAATAGGTGTGAAATACAATTACTATATAATTGCTTTCTAGGGAATTCACCATTCGGGTTTCTATATATCCAATTGTAGGCGAGTTGGTCATTAGGCGAATTCACCATAAACTGCTCATGCAGTCAAATGTATGTCAAGTCAGGTAATGTAAAATATTGACAGTCAGATACAAGTGGCATCATAAATCAGACAAAATAAATTGGATCTGTATTATTACCGAGCAGATTCTCCACCAAAAGTGTGTTTAAAACTAAACAGGACACTCAAAACATTATTCCGTTAAAATATAAATTATCAGGTTCTCTAAGGACTTTAATAAACACAGATATGGCAAATATAAGCAGCTTCCACCTGTCTTCTCTGGCAAAACAGCTCATTTACTCAAACAAATGTGTATTAAAAAAAGAAAGAGACGAATCCTGCAAATATCCTCAAATGGACTAAGACTACCAACTTGTTTTAAATGAACTGTGGTTTAAAATGGCAGATGTAGTTCCTGTTTTAGAAGTCCCTCTCAACAGTTGAGATTCCAAAGGACTGGACTAAGGTCAGTGCATGTCCTATTTTCAAGAAATGGCAATCCTAATGACCAAGTCTATAATTACTGTGACACTATGTCACATAATGTGTATTATATTTCATAATTTGTAACTTGATATTTTATTTGATGAATGTTAGATGGATGTTTTAAATGCCAGTAAAGTACTTAGTTATAGTTTACTTTCAGTCCGAAGGACCGCTCAGCCAACTACATTTATTCCTCTGCTAATAGAGTCATTCGCCTACAATATTAAGCACTACTAAACTTAGGGCGCAATCATGCAGCTGCAGTACCAGCTAGTGACCCTCACCCTAATACAAATAAAATCTATCTATCTAACCACCACTATCCCCTTACCCTAACCCTAATCCTTACCCATAACCCTATCCCCTAACCCTTAACCCTGTAACCCTGACCCCTAACCCTACCCACCCACCTACCTACCTACCCTGCAATCTCTTTAATCTATATTCTATGCAAAACTCATGAACATGTTCATTGTTGTTGCTTTGAATCTTTGTTTTCACTTTAACCCTTCGCTTGCTGTTCACATCAATATACCTATCTGTAAATAGTGAAGATCCTGATGAGACAGCTCCTGCAGGAGCTGTCTCATCAGGGTCTGCACTATTTACAAGTTGATTGTGCAACCAGTGCACTCAACAGCAGTGATTGCACAGAGAAATATGTGTACACAGTGAAGATCTATGGAATTATACGAACAGGGCATGGGTAAAGTAGGAGAAATGTATTTTAACATTCAACAAGCGAAGGGTTAATGGCTATAGCATTCTCTGATATTCAACATAGGTTTAGGGAGAGATGCTCCTGTGAAACTCAGCTGATAAAGCTTACAGATTATCTTGCTAACAACATTGCTTTGATCCGGAACAGACTGATTCAATGTACTTCTTACTTCAGTAAAGCCTTTTATAGATAAACCTCCTAAATCTATGCTCATCTATGCTCTTCAAGAATATTGGGGTCACTCCCAGATTCTAAACTAGATTTGCTTGTTCTTGGTTAGACAAAACCAGTCTGTAGTCCTAGAGGGCAATCATTCCTCCGAAGTCCAGTTGTTACTTCCAGTGTTCCTTAAGGTTCTTTTGTTGGCCCTCGTTGCTTACATTATATCAACCAGCTTCCATCCTCTGTGTGAAGTCCCAAGTCAGACTATTTGAAGATGACCCCGCAATATATCTCACTGTCAACTCTCTGTTTGACTCCGGATTTGCAGAGAAACATTGACCAGCTGCAAATATGGATAAACAAAATGACATGGAATTCAACCCTTATAAATCTCAAGGTACTGCACATCTCCAGAAACGAAAAAAACACAGTTTTGATCCACTGAGGACCAGACAACCTACCTGCCTCAAGTGATTGAGGATGCATTCCAGGAATAGAAGGTTGTATTGGCAGCATCTATTGACCAACAAAATACTTTTGATAAGATCTGGACTCCTTGTCAAGTTGATGAGAAGTGGGGTAGATAGCCACATGTTCAGGTGGATTAAATCGTATCTCCACAACAGGAGATCTAGAGTCAGTTTAGACATGGCTAAAAGTAGGAAGTTTCTTCTTCGCCAGAGAGTTCCTCAGGGAGGAGTTCTCTCCACTACCCTCTTTTTGCTATTCATAAATGATCTGCGTCCATGCTTATAAAACGTTTAGTTGAGTCTGAGTTCGTTCTCAAGTTTTTGATTGGTCAGATTTGAGCCTTTGGCTCAAATCTGACCAATCAAAAGCTTGAGAACTCAAATCTGACCAATCAAAAGCTTGAGAACGAAACTCAGACTCAACTAAAAGCTTTATAAGCATGGACCCAGGTAGCAGAATTACCAAGGGGAGTATATGCAGCGTTGTGTGCAGACAACCTAGTGTTATGGTGCAAGGAGGAATATGCCACCACAGCCACCTTGAAGATGCAGGAGGCCATTAACCCATTCCTCCATAGGCTATCTTAAGATCCAACCTCTTTGAATAAATCTACCGAAAAGGAGCATTTACTAGAGAAAAGACAAAAGTTGGAATTGTGTAGTTTTGAAACCATTGTGATAAATAGAGCATTTGCTCTTGTGGAGAAAATGCTCTATTTATCACAATGGTTTCATAAAGTCACTTTTACAGAGGTGTAGAAAAGCGTATTTATGGAGTTAACAAACTCACCGCATGGGCTGAGGACTGGTGTGTCACTGTCAACAATGACAAATCATCCACTATTCTTCACTATGTCGTCAAAACAGATTAGGCTGGCACCATAAGGATGGGCACCACTTCACTAGTGTTGTAGAATAATACATGTACATGTATCTATGTTATGTCCTAATCAGACAGCAGACCCTGATCAGACAGCTCCTGTAGGTGCCGTCTGATCTGGGTCTACTATGTTTGCAAAGGCGTAGAAAGGCATATTTATGGAGGAAAGGTTAACCATTTCATCCATGAATATTCATGTAAGAAAAAATGCCATCATGAATATTAATTAGATTTGTTATATTAGCACAGAAACAAAGGAATTTTCGGCAATGGTAGAAACTGTAGAGTCATATCTTTATTATATCATAACAAACAGAGCAGACCCTAATCAGATGGCTCCTACAGGAGCTGTCTGATCTGGGTCATCTCTGTTTGCAAATGCATGGAAAGGCATTTAACCCATTCCTCCATAAATACGCCTTTCTACGCCCCTGTAGAAATCACCTATTGAAATAGAGCATTTGCTCCTATAGGAGCAAATGCTCTATTTATCACAATGGTTTCAAACTACATGTACAAAATTCTAAAATTGCTTTTTTCACTAGTTAATGCTCCTTTTTGGTAGATTTAGTCAAAGAGGTTGTATCTAAAAATAGCCTATGAGGTAATGGGTTATATATGAAGGAAAGGGTTAGTGTTGCTGTAAACAGTGACTTGAGCCTCAGTCTTGGGTCATATTGGAAATCTGTGTTTGGTCTTCAATGTTTGCAAGTCATTGAAAGTACCAGTAACATCTGTTCAGTACTTGTTGAATTGTAGCAGATATCTTCATGGTCCACCACAATACAATACACTATGACTAGTCCATCAGCTGATTCATTATACATGTAGCTGGATTAGGACATTAATTCTGCTTGTTTTCAGTGCATTCAAGTCTGTTAACCCATTATCTCATAGGCTATTTTTAGATACAACCTCTTTCAATAAATCTACTGAAAAGGAACATTAAGTAGAGAAAAGGATTTTTTTTAGAATTTTGTTGTTTGAAACCATTGTGAAAACGCTCTATTTATCCCAGTGGTTTCACAAAGTGACATTTACAGAGTCGTCAGAAGTCACCATGGGTACGGGTTAAAAGGACCGAATCCAAATGCAAAATCGGTAACATTTTTTTCTGACTTTTTTGCGAATAGAGTACTCCTGATCAGATGGCTCATAGGATCATAGCAATCTGATCAGGGTCTGCTCTGTTTGCTTATTGCATGATATAAATCTGACAGTACAGATATTACAATATTTCTCTTGAAAAATTTACAGTACAGTACAATGTATAAAAATTCAACCAGTATTTGAATAAACATTCATGATGTCATTATTTCTTACATGGATATTCATCAGGGAAAAGAGTTTTAAAATTAACCCTTTCCTCCATGAATATTCATGTAAGAATTAATGATGTCATGAATATTTATTAGATTGATTTGTTATAATAGTAAATGGACACAGGAAGTTTTAGTCATGGCGGAAACTGTAGAATCATATCATGTAATTCAACAGTTTCTGCCATTGCTAAAATTTCTTTTGTTAATGCCATTATTAAAAATAATCTAATCACTATTCATGTATGATGATGTCATTATTTCATACATAAATATACATATAAAGGTTTAAGATCTTTTTCTTTTTTTTAAAAAAAAAAAGTAAAATGCAGAAAAAGCCTGTAAGAAAGTTAAAATGTGTATTTGCACCAATTTCGCACCTAAAATCGAAGTCTACCCTATCTTTGTACATTTTCCTTATTAGAACAGCAAATTATGTGTACAAAGTACAATACTACCCGTAGTTCATTTATCTGAATATTGTTGCTGAACCGATTATACAATCGATAATTAGTAACTTAGCTTGAACCGATCATCGATAGTAAAATCCCAACCGGTTCCCAACACTAATATCTATATCATATCACTAGCAAACAGAGCAGACCCTGATCAGACGGTTCCTATAGGTGGCGTACAATTTATTTATGGAGTAAAGGCTTAATCCTTTCCCAGTTCTATGTTTATTCCAAATTTCGATACCTACTGAATATTCATTGAAAAATTGATTATATATATTTTTTTATAACGAAATATAGATGTTGGAAAATTGTAGCCATTTTAGAAAGTAAAGAGACATCTTTCAAATTCCATTAGCAAACAGACCCTGATGAGACAGCTCCTATAGGAACCATCTTATCAGGGTCTGCTCTGTTTGTGAATGCGTGAAAACACGTTTATATGAAGGGTTCAACTTAACCTCATAACCGCATAGGTTATTTTTAAATCCAACCTCTTTTCATAAATCTACCGAAAAGGAGTGTTTTCTAAAGAACAGGAAAATGTTAGAATTGTGTAATATTGAAACCATTATGATAAAGAGAGCATTTGCTCCAAAGGAGCAGATCGAGGGCTTGGTGCAAAACTATTCTAACTCCTTCACAAAGTGAAGGAGTTAGAATAGTTTTGCACCAAACCCTCGAAATGCTCTACTTATCAGAATGGTTTAAAAAAGTGATTTTTACATAGGCCTCAATATGAGGGAATGGGTAAAACTTGTTCACGTAACTGGGGTTTGATAATCACATGCAGTGTTCTGCTTATGCATATATTCAATGAATTGTTTGAAAAGTAATCTTTTAAAAGCGGGGTTCAGAAACAAGTCCATTTGCATTTCCAAACAGTGCAGATCTTGTCAGGGGGGAGTCCGAAATGGAGCCCTTTGATCAGGGGCTTTACTGTCAATCAAAATTTACAAGTACAGTAAAAACCCCGTTACTGCGACCACCTAAAAGAGGTATAATTCGTTTTGTTAGATGCAGGTGGTAACTTAATGCAGGACAAAGGCAATGCAGAAAGCTCCTATCGGAGCTTTCTGCATTACTTTTGTCCAGCATTAAGCAACCACCTGCTTATAAAGACACCTATGTTTGTTCAATAAGTAGTTGGATTAGAGTGGTTCTACTGTACATGTATACATGCATAATGGACTCCACCCTTAAATAATGATGGATCACTCTTTTTTTGAAATAGGGATTATTCTTTTTTAAAAGTCAGTAAAGGGTCAAAACTTTATTAACCCTTTTCTTCATATAAACACATATTTACACATTTGTGCATCTGATCAGGGTCTTCTCTGTTTGCCAATTGAATTTGATAGATCTGTTTCTGTACATTCTAACATGGTTACAAAAATTGTCCCACCTTCCATAATTCATTATTAATTACTATTTTGTCCATGAAAACTTCAGTAGGTATTGAAATTTGAAATAAACATAGAATAGGGAAAGAGTCATTGTCATGTCATTGTATATTATTAGCTACCATTATTATACCCCCCTTTTGAAAAAATGGGGGTATATTGCTTTGCACATGTCGGTCGGTCGGTCGGTCGGTCTGTCGGTCGGTCGGTCGGTCGGTCGGTCGGTCGGTCGGTAGATCGATGGTTTCCGAACTATAACTAATAAACGACTTGGCCTAGAATCTTCAAACTTGCTGTGGTGGTTGGTCATGACAAGTAGATGACCCCTATTGTTTTTGAGGTCACTAGGTCAAAGGTCAAGGTCACCATGACCTAAAATGGTGAAATAGTTTCCGATCAATAACTGCTCAAGGGTTTGGCTTGGGATCTTCAAACTTGCTGTGGTGGTTGGTCATGACCACTAGATGACCCCTATTGATTTTGAGGTCACTAGGTCAAAGGTCAAGGTCACCATGACCTTAAATGGTTAAATGGTTTCCGATCAATAACTGCTCAAGGGTTTAGCTTAGAATCTTCAAACTTGCTGTGGTAGTTGGTCATGACCACTGGATGACCCCTATTGATTTTGAGGTCACTAGGTCAAATGTCAAGGTCACCATGACCTTAACTGGTAAAATGGTTTCTGATCAATAACTGCTCAAGGGGTTGGCTTAGGATCTTCAAATTTGCTTAGGTGGTTGGTCATGACAACTAGACGAGTCCTATTGTTTTTTAGGTCACTAGGTCAAAGGTCAAGGTCACGATGACCTTAAAGGGTGAAATGGTTTGCGATCAATAACTGCTCAAGGGTTTGGCCTAGGATCTTCAAATTTGCTGTGGTGGTTGGTAATGACCACTAGATGACCCCTATTGTTTTTTAAGGTCACTAGGTCAAAGGTCAAGGTCACCATGCTCTTAACTGGTCAAATGGTTTCCGATCAATAACTGCTCAAGGGTTTGGCTTAGAATCTTCAAACTTGCTGCGGTAGTTGATCATGACAACTGGATGACCCCTATTGTATTTGAGGTCACTAGGTCAAAGGTCAAGGTCACCATGACCTTAACTTGTAAAATGGTTTCTGATCAATAACTGCTCAAGGGTTTGGCTTAGGATCTTCAAATTTGCTTAGGTGGTTGGTCATGACAACTAGATGAGCCCTATTGTTATTAGGTCACTAGGTCAAAGGTCAAGGTCACCATGACCTTAACTGGTGAAATGGTTTGCGATCAATAACTGCTCAAGGGTTTGGTTTAGGATCTTCAAACTTGCTGCGGTGGTTGGTCATGACCAATAGATAACCCCTATTATTTTTGAGGTCACTAGGTCAAAGGTCAAGGTCACCATGACCTTAACTGGTGAAATGGTTTGCGATCAATAACTGCTCAAGGGTGTGACTTAGGATCTTCAAACTTGCTGTGGTGGTTGGTCATGACAACTAGATGACCTCTATAGTTGAGGTCACTAGATCAAAGGTCAGGGGGTCTGGGGGGTATACATGTTTTACAAACATCTCTTGTTTACTTTCAGGCTACCTAGACGTAAGATTTTATTCAAACAGAGTTGACCTAAAAAGGCAACCATGGCACAACTTGTTGGCTACAAACCGGGGACAGACAAGATGGAAAATGGAGGTTCAAGTAGGTGATTTAACTTATTTGGTGGTTTAATATAATTTACAATGTACCTGTTTGCAAACAGAATTTATGTTTCTCACCTTTTCATGTTCAGTTTTAGGGTAGGTGTAAGTGCTTAACTCTTTAACCCATTCCCTCATATTGAAGACTTTTGACGACTCTGCAAAAGTCAGCTGTTGAAACCATTGTGATAAATAGAGCATTTGCTCCTATTTTAGAGATGCTTGCCCTTTGCTAGAACATCTTTAGAGCTGAAAAAAGACCATACTGTAATTACCTAAAATATTTGACTGATAGAGCTTTATGGGCAAATAGCTCAGTGACAGACCTGGGGTAATTAAAATTGTAATTGTAATTAATTACAATTAATTACATGTTTCCAATGTAATGTATAATTGAGGGTTGTTTTAATTACATGTAATTGTAATGTAATTAATTACATTGAAAAATTAGGTGTAATGGACAATTACTTTTCAATTACTTAGGTTGTGTATGTATGGTGGAAAGGGTTAAACACTGATTTTTATGCCCTGTTTGAAAAACTTTGATATGCAAGCATGGATTTTGGAATCTTCATTACTACAAGACATGTCATTTGCAAGATTCAGGTCCTTTTCTCAAAGGTTAAAAAAGGTGACGCTTACAAACCAAAGGTCATGACTTTCAATTTTTAGCTCACCTGAGCCAAAGGCTCAAGGTGAGCTATTGTGACCGCCTGTCGTCCGTCGTCCGTCTGTCCGTCTGTCCGTCTGTCCGTCCGCTCTTACAGCAGGGACCTTCTGGGGTATTTCTTCAGTCCAGTTTGTGATTGTGGGGTGGAAATGTCATGTGGGGTCAACCCCACATGCTATTTGAGAAAATCTGTTTTTTGGACCTCTCTGGGGTTGGAGATGAATCTTCTCCTGAACCCCAAAAAACTGTCCAAAGGTTGTTGGACAGGTCCATACTGTAAAACCACTAATTTTTCAGACAAACGCCGAGTGTTCCTATTCAACACCCGTAATATTGCGATTGTTTCGGCATTTGGGACACTCCGGGTTTTATTGCAAATATTGAATATGGAAATAGCCAAGGTTTCCGATTGAACCCGACTTTCTATATTCCGCATGCGGGAACGTTATATATCGGTGTCTAAATCACAAAAACAACCTGACATAAATATCTGAAGAACCTAAAAAACGCCAGAATCTCAGTAAATACTTAGGGAAATTAGACTTTATGTGTTGAGAATATTATTTATCGTGCTTGTTTGTTTTGAATTCTTCATATTGTTTGATACCGATCACCACCGTTACTTCCGAATAATAACTATCACGGATGACCACGCGGACGTTCAGCGGGGTTGTTTTGCAAATGCAAGGATATTTTGGAATATATTAAATACACCAACAACAACTGTTTTACATCGTGAAGGTAAGATTTGTTATTTCATGCTCTCATTCTGTCTACAGGATTATGCATTTAGGCCCAATAACATGATACAACCCCTTAAGTTGGATTATTGCTACTGAATCGTGTAAACACGTACAACGTGGCAGAACAAATTAATTTGTGTTTTAATGTAGTTTTACTGCTTTGCAGTCCGACATATTTCGCTTACACTAACCGTGGATAGTATGCAGCTTGTAGGCAAAGTTTTTGTAGTCGAAACTTTTCAGTTATAAGACTAGATTTGAAAATTCTCAGTGGTTGTAATTGGAGAGGAAGTCGTTAGAGCGCCCGTTTTCCCCACCCACTGGTTTACACACAGTTTTACACGTTCAAATAACAAACGATGACTTTCGAGTTAGATCTAAATGGTGTATTTCTCGCTTTAATTATTTTGCTATTAATAGTAATATTCATTCTGTTGATAATAGTAACCAGGAGATGGAATAGACTTTTTTATATGTGGTCAACAGAGTTATGTCGGTGACGAATGTCTCATGGATTTTATTCCAAACTGTTTATCAGCCCAGGTGTGTTGGCTTTGAAATCAACACAAGCATTTATTCTCTCTAATGGGTTGAAATGCAAACTTGTATCAAAGATTGTGCAGAAAAGTGGTTCAGTGCAGGAGATATTTGGAGTTCAAGTCACTGATATTCAGGAGCTGGATGAAATCACATCTTTCTGTAAATCCAATAAAGTTGAAATGGAGCTTGAAATTGATTGTTCAATAATGCCATGTAATAAAAGTAAGAGAAGGTAAGACAATGATTTTCTATACATACTCAGCATTCGTCATGAATTCATTGAAAGGAATGTTATTTTGATATGACCTGGTAGTGGTACCATACTAATTGATGCTCTTGAAATGTCAGTTTTGGTTAATATTCATAGTAGACCTTTTCCCCAATTTAAAAAAAAATCCCATTTGGAAACTAAAGGTTTTTTTATTCTTTGAATTTACAGTTAATTTTAATCCCTTCTTTAACCCTTTCTCTCATATAAACGTGATTTCACGCATTTGCAAACAGAGTAGACCCAGATCAGACGGCTCCTATAGGAGATGTCTGATCAGGGTCTACTGTTTGCTAGTGGAATTTTAAGATCTGTTTCTTTACTTTCTAAAATGGCTACAATTTTCAACCCTCCTTATTTTGTTATAACTATTTCTCCATGAATATTCAGTAGATCTAGGTATTTAAATTTTGATTAAATATAGAACGGGGAAAGGGTTAATACTAAACGGTACATGTGCAATAATAAGTTAACTTTTCACACCCTTTGTGTCAGCAGAAATAAACAACTGTCCCCCTGTCCCTGATACACAAAAACACTACCACTCTTGTACATGGTTTAAACATCTGGTGTATTACACAGTATACTGGACTATTGGTTTTTTGCCAGTGACAAGAACACAAGATGGTTTACAACCAAGCTGTGTATGTAATAGATACAGTACGAGTCTTACTACCAAAGTGTCTTCTTACAACCGTTATCAGGACAGTTTGTTCGCATGGCCGAAGACGTGTCTGACGAGTACATGTATCTTACTTGTACGACAGTACGTTGTAGACTTAATTTTGATTAAAAAGGAAGAAAAATGAATATTTCACAAATGAGTACAAAGTGTTTTCCCCTTGGTTCACCCATTTCAAAACCTAGGTAGATAGGTTTTAACCACAAGAATCACGTGTGTACAAAAGTGTCCATTTACAACCGTTATCAGGACACTTTTTCAATAGCTTTGCTGGGGTCTTTCGTACAAATGTTTATACAGATACAGTTTTATACTGTATAAATTGTGTTAAATAATGGATCATGCAATTTTAGGCACATTCAAAGAAGACTGAATCTACCCACTTAAGTTTAAAACAAACTCCATTATGTGTAGGCAGAATCATGAAATCATTACGTGATATGATGTTCAGCTAACATTTGACGCAATGACCTTTGACAATGGTTTGGAACACCCTCCACTGTTTGACCTGCAGATTGCACAACTTTCAATGACTGTTTGTGTTTATGTCCAATGTGTTAACTTAAAAAATGAATTTAGTTTATAATGATTTTACAAGGTAAGTAAAATTAGGTGGAGACAAGAATTACCCAGACCTGCAGAAATGAATGATTCTAATTAAAATCGACAACTTTGCATTTAAAGTAATTTGTTTAGATAATGACTCAGCCAGTTATCTCGAGTTTCTGTCTGCAGTTATGGATAGATAAGACATGGTTGCGTTTTAAAGACAGATTAATGACAACCCATTCATAACTTGTCCATTTTTGCTCATTCACAATTACTAGTTTTTGTCAGTGTCAATTCGACAATTTCACAAATCAATAGGTGGTCACAAATACCTTCTTTTTCATTCTGAACCCTTATCTATTGAACACTGTGGCTCATTAACATAACGTAGCAGGGTTTCCCCTTGACCCCTTCAAAAAGACCAATTTGAGGGTCCTCTTGACCCCCCTCTCTTTAAAGTGAAGAACAGACCCTTTTAATTTTGAGGGTCATTTGTAAAATTTAAGGGACATTTCAATAGAAAAAGGGGGTTAGGGAAAACCCTGACGTAGCTTATTATGTGGAGCCAGTGGTTGACTGTGACAGATCATACTGCATTTTTGCTTACTGGAGCGGTTTGAACAGTTTAAAGCTTAGGGTGACTTGAATTTCATCTATTTGAGTTTACCCCCAAATTGCCCTGTTGCTCAAGGCCTAATGTGTAAGTACTGTGGATTGTTACATAAGTCTTTCAGCCATTATGAAAATTCAGCTAATAAACACGACTTTGGTCATTTATAAGCTTCAGTGACACTTAGGCTGCTCCTTAGGTCTGAGACAGGTAAAATTTTGGACAGACTAGCATAACTTGCAATGTGGCTGGGCAGTTGGTCTAGTAAATATCAAATCTCACGGATCCATAATTGACATAAAATTTGTGTGCTGCAACAGCATTGATTCAGACAAGTGATTATTTCTATCAACACTTTACTCATTGGCTTTAACTTCTCTATCGTTCATGACTCGCCTTTATTTTCAGAATGCCTTCCACAAAGTTCATATGGGCAAGGGTTCCTGGAATACCTCAATCTATGCTATGGCCTGTGAAAATTGTTGAGCTTCCACTAATATATTCCAACTGTGACAATGCTTGGTAAGTTTCAAGAAATTAATAAATCGTTGCAGTGATTAATTACATTCAAATATGTGGAAGGGTTGTCATGGCTACTTGATTAATCGTTGACGGCCTGATTGTTTGTTCTAACCCATTCAAAAATTCATTAACCGTGAACCGCCTGTATTCATTTCAAGGGAGACGATAGCAATTTGAGTCAACCAATCCAGGTCTTTGTATTATCTTGTTTACAAAGTAGGAGTCACTATTTTGGTCTAATCTTTATAAAACTTTATCAGAATATTTGCCATGATGATGTCTTGATGAAGTACGATAATGAGTGAGGCGAGGTGAAATAAGTAGGTCACAAGATCAAATATTTGTATACTCTTTCTTAGACTAGGAGCTACCATTTTGGTCCAGTGTTTATAGACTTTTCTCAGAATATTTGCCTTCATGATATCTTGGTGGTTTCATTTGGTTCACAAAGTAGGTCGCTAGGTAAAATCTTTGTAAAATTTTGTTACACATTTTAGTTAACGCCACAGGCTGGGATACACTCTTTGTTAACTCCACATGTAGGGACATCGTTTAAAGTGTAAATTCCAAAGGACTTGATCAGAATGATTGTGCTAATAGAATCTTGGTTAAGTATAACACTGGATCAAATTGTGTTGAAAATTGGCTCAAAATGTCAAATAGACAATTACTGTGCACATAATAGAAAACAACTTTTTTCAAAAACTCAGTGGTGAGTCATATTCAGTTTAGATACCAAGTCTCTAGGTAATGTCTCAGGTGAACGATCTAGGGCCATCACAGCCCTCTTGTTTTGATTTGTTTTGCTTATAGATATGGCCTAACTGAATTGTTTGAGTAACAGATGCTGAGATTATTTATTGAGAGTACTGAATGTACAGAAGTACATCAGCTTGCATAAAACATCAGTCTGTCTCTGGGCACCAGAGTTCTAAGTAGTGCAGTAAAACCTCGATCTAAACCGGAATTCTAGTAGAGATGATTTAGATACTTTAAAGTTTAAGGCAGGTTCTGCACAACTTTCACCCTGCATTAAGCTGCTACCTGTCTCGAAGGCTTTTCACTGTATATGCATAATGATATATATATATTTGTTTACAGGTTTCATGTAAAAGATGAATTTGAAGAATTTCGTATAGATAACATTAACAAGTGGAGATCAGCTGCACAGAGTAATTTATGATTTGAACAGTTCCTGTTATTTTTTGTTCTTGTTAACCCTTTACTCCATGAATATCTAAGATATAATGAAATCATAAATATTAATTAGATTAACTGTTTATAATATAGCACATGATCACAGGATTTTTTAGCTTTGGTCGAAACTGTAGATTCATATCTAAATTATATCATAAGCAAACAGAGCAGACCCTGAATTCAGATGGCTCCTATAGGAGGCATTTGATCTGGGTATACTCTGTTTGCAAGGGCGTAGAAATGCGGATTTATTGAGTAAAGGTTAAATTCTTGTTAGAATTATTGTGTTATGATATCAAAAGTTCCTGTTACTTCTTGTTCTTGTTAGATTCTCATTAGAATCTTTTTGTATTTTTGGCTTGACCATTCGAAGAATAGTGCTTTTCTACTCGCCCCAGCGTAGGTGTCAAACCTTGGTAGAGGTTTTTGTTAAAGTTCACTTTTTGGCTTTAACCTTTGGAATAAAGCTTTGATACTTGCAACACTTGTTCAATATCACAAGCTTCATCAGTAGGCAAGAGTACATAAATCTGTCAAGCATTTTAACAGAATTATGGTCCTTTTTATGCCCCCCAGATCAGATCTGGGGGCATATTGTTTGTGCCCTATCTGTCGGTCTGTCAACAACTTTAACATTGGTCATAACTTTTGAGCCAGTACAGATACAGACTTGATATATGGCATGCATATGTATGTCATAAAGCCACACATTTTGAGGGTGACATGTCAAGACCAGAGGTTGAATATATGGCTCAAAGCACCGACTTTAATATTGGCGGTAACTTTTGGACCAGTAGAGATAGAGACTTGATATGTGGCATGCTTGTGTATCTTATGAAGCTGCACATTTTGAGGGGTGACATGTCAAGGTCATTGTTCATGGTCAAAGGTCACAAACTTCAACTTTTGAACCGGTTGGGATAGAGACTTGATAGTTGGTATTCATGTGTATCTCATGAAGCTGCACAGTTTTAGGGGCAACATGTCAAGGTCAAGGTCATACATTAGAGTCAAAGGTCACCAACTTTAACATTGGCCATAACTTTTGAATCTGTAGAGATACAGACTTGACATTTGGTATGCATGTGTATCTCATGAAGCTGCACAGTTTGAGGGGTGACATGTCATGATCAAGGTCATCCTTCAGGGTCAAACATCATATAGAGAGAACACATGTTTGGGGTAGCTTAAACTATAGGGGTTATCTGTCCATAACTTTCCGAGGTTTTTTATGACTTCTATATTGATATTGTGTGCAATGTAGTGGGTTTGCTTAACTTTAATTAACGGGGTTATCTGTCCATAACCTTCTGGAGGTTTTGAAATCCAAAAGAATAGTTTTAAATCTAGCATGATCATGTTAGTTTCTGTCCATTTAGACCCCTGCAATTTAATGGGGTTGCTTAACTTAGATTAAAGGGGTTATCTGTCCATAACCTTCTGGGGTATTTGAAATCCATAATGATCATTTTAAATCTAACATGATAGTGTTAGTTTCTGTCCAATCAAACCCCTGCAATGTAGTGGGGTTGCTTGACTTAAATTAATGGGGTTATCTGTCCATAACCGTCTGGGGTTTTTGAAAACCAAAATGATAGTTTTAAAGCTAGCATGATCGTGTTAGTTTCTGTCCATTTAGACCCCTACAATTTAATGGGGTTGCTTAACATAAATTAATGGGGTTATCTGTCCATTATCTTCTGGGGTTTTTAAAATCCATAATGATCATTTTAAATCTAACATGATAGTGTTAGTTTCTGTCCAATCAAACCCCTGCAATGTAGTGGGGTTGCTTGACTTAAATTAATGGGGTTATCTGTCCATAACCTTCTAGGGTTTTTGAAATCTAAAATGATCGTGTTTGAAATCTAACATGATTGTGTGTCCAATCAAACCCCTGCAATGTAGTGGGGTTGCTTGACTTAAATTAATGGGGTTATCTGTCCATAACCTTCTGGGGTTTTTGAAATCCAAAATGATCGTTTAAATCTAACATGATTGTGTCGGTTTCTGTCCTATTAGACCCCTACAATTTGATGGGGTTGCTCGACTTAAATTAATGGGGTTATCTGTCCATAACCTTATGAGGTTTTTTAAATCTAAAATGATCGTGTTTGAAATCTAACGTGATTGTGTGTCCAATCGAACCCCTGCAATGTAGTGGGGTTGCTTGACTTAAATTAATGGGGTTATCTGTCCATAACCTTCTTGGGGTTTTGAAATCCAAAATGATCATTTTAAATCTTAACATGATGGTGTTAGTTTCTGTCCAATCAAATCCCTGCAATGTAGTGGGGTTGCTTGACTTAAATTAATGGGGTTATCTGTCCATAACCTTCTGGGGTTTATGCAATCCAAAATGATAGTTTTAAATCTAAAATGATGGTGTTTCTGTCCAATTAGACCCCTACAATTTAATGGGGTTGCTTGACTTAAATTAATGGGGTTATCTGTCCATAACCTTTTGGGGGTTTTGAAACCTACAACGGTCTTATTTGAAATCTAACATGATTGTGTTTGTTACTGTCCAATAAAACCATCTTAAAAGAATAAGTATGATAGCTTTGCTTAGATTCAAGGGCGTTTTTTCCAATACCTTATGGTGAATTTGAAGTCCATAATGATTAACTTGGCCTTCTTAACCCTTTGCCCCATAAATATGCCTTTGTATACATTTGTAGACTTGCCGTGATATAATGACAAGATATAATTATTTCTGATATAAATATTCATGCAGTAAATGGTTAACCCTATCCCTTATGTGATTTTTAGCTCACCAGAGCACTAAGTGCTCAGGGTGAGCTTTTGTGATCACCTGATTCCGTCGTCGTTCGTCGTGAACAATTTGAACCTTTAAAAATCTGAATCTACAGGGTTCTCAGCTTTCATCTTTGACATATAGCATCATATTCAGGTCCTCTTACAAAAGTATATAAATAATGCCCCTGGGGTCAAAAATGGCCCGCCCCAGGGGTGCCTTGTTTTCTATAGAAATGTATAGTAAATCTTTCAAAATCTTCTCCTCTGAAACTTGAAGGTTCTCAGCTTTCATATTTGGCACATAGCATCATGTTCAGGTCCTTTACAAGAGTTATATAAATTATGCCCCTGGCGTCAAAATTGGCCCCGTCCCAGGGGTACCCAGTTTTCAATAGGAACATATAGTGCAACTTTGAAAATCTTCTCCTCTGAATCTACAGGGTTCTCAGCTTTCATATTTGGCACATAGCATCATGTTCAGGTTCTCTACAAAAGTTATATAGATTATGCCCCTGGGGTCAAAATTGGCCCTGCCCCAGGGGTAGCCAATTTTCAATAGAAACATATAGTGAAAACTTTAAAAATCTCCTCTGAAACTGGAAGGTTCTCAGCTTTCATACTTGGCACATAGCATCATGTTCCGGTCCTCTACAAAAGTATATAAATTGTGCCCATTGGGTCAAACTTTGCCCTGCCCTGCCCCAGAGTGGGCTAGTTTTCAATAGAAACATATAGTGAAATCTTTGAAAATCTTCTCCCCTGATTGTGTGGTGAGCGCTTCAGGGCCACTCTGGCCCTCTTGTTTAAATAAAGTACATCTGCAACAACATACAGTATTCCATTATGCCTTTAAATAAGGAAGCTGATGTGTTGACTGTTCAAAGTTGGGTACAAACACCTATGGTAAATAAAGAATATTGTTTCATATTTTGCAGAATGTCTGAAGAAAAAGCCAGCAAAGTACGAAGCTTTTGAAGCTGATGTGAAATGGGCCCTTGCTGGACTGCTCAAGGAAGAGTGTGAGCAGAGAGAAACAGTCCAACAGGGAGATGAACTGAGTATTGAACAATCAGTGGACAGTACTAGACAGGTAGTGCTTGGATGTGAAAAGAGAGAGACAGCAACCAGTGATAACGTCCAACATGGAGATGAACTGAGTATTGAACTATCAGTGGACAATACTAGACAGGTAGTGCTTGGATGTGAAAAGAGAGAGACAGCAACCAGTGATAACGTACAACATGGAGATGAACTGAGTATTGAACTATCAGTGGACAGTACTAGACAGGTAGAGCTTGGATGTGAAAAGAGAGAGACAGCAACCAGTGATAACGTCCAACATGGAGATGAACTGAGTATTGAACTTTCAGTGGACAGTACTAGACAGGTAGTGCTTGGATGTGAAAAGAGAGAGACAGCAACCAGTGATAACGTCCAACATGGAGATGAACTGAGTATTGAACTTTCAGTGGACAGTACTAGACAGGTAGTGCTTGGATGTGAAAAGAGAGAGACAGCAACCAGTGATAACGTCCAACATGGAGATGAACTGAGTATTGAACTTTCAGTGGACAGTACTAGACAGGTAGTGCTTGGATGTGAAAAGAGAGAGACAGCAACCAGTGATAACGTCCAACATGGAGATGATTAATTGGTTAAAAGCATCATGCACTAAGCAACAGAGTTCGTCTTTTAGACCTGAAATGAGACAATTTAGTGACGGTTATAGACAGGTGTTGCTGTACTTACGTCATCATTTAGAATAAGCATAAATGGTTAAACTTACTCGTAGGAACACGTTTTCTTGCTCATTTCAAACCGAGAGGTCCCAGATCAGACAGCTTTAGAAGCTTTTTGATCAAGGTTTATTTTCTTTGTCTGTGGCTTATAGGCACTGGTCGCAGAATATATGACAAAATTTCATTTTCACAGAAATAAGTCAAATAACTATAATTTACAAAAGATTTTCATGCCAGCTAATTTACTAGTGGGAAAATAGGCTAAGGAGCTGCTTCATCTTGGTTTCCTCTGTTTTCAAATGTTTAAAATGTTTATCAATGGAGTACAGTTGTCTGGTCTAGGTCAGATGTCATTTTCCTGCAACTTAAACCACAACCTTAGCATTTGCTATTACTTTGGGTTTAGCAGCATAGATACAGACATCTCATAAAGCTGCATCTTTTATGTTATCTGTTCAAGGTTGAGGGTCATTTTTCCATAAATTTAAAATTGGCTCCTTCTGCAAACAAAAGTTCCTGTGTCCATAATAATTAGCAATCATGACATTATTATTTCTTTCATGAATATTCATGTAGGAAAGTGTTAACCCATTACTCTATGAATATTCATTTAACATATAATGACACCATGAATATTAATTAAGATTTATTGTTATGATAGCATGTGTATACGGGAAGTTTTGTCCATTGCAGAAACTGGAATCATATTTATATTATACCATAAGCAAACAGAGCAGACCCAGATCTGATAGTTATCGATAGGAGTCATCTGATCTTGGTCTACTGTGTTTATGGAGTAAGGATTAAAGTCCTACAGATAAACACATAGAAGTTTTGGTTAAGGTTTTTGTTAAAGTCCACTAATTTGCATAATCCTTTGAGATAAAGCTTTGAAAGTTGGAACATGTATTCACCATCATAAGCTTCATCTGTAGGCAAGAGTTCATAACTATATTAAGACAGAAGTTTGGCCCTTTTAACTTAGAATTTTTGGTTAAGGTTTTCGTTAGAGTTCTTTTATTTACTTAGTCCTTTTAGATAAAGCTTTGAAACTTGAAATACTTGTTCACAGTCACAAGCTTCATTTGTGGGCAAGAGTACATAACTTGTTAAGTATTTTGACAGAATTATGGCCCATTTTAATTTAGAATGTTTGGTTACTGTTTTCGTTAAAGTTCATTTATTTACATAATCCTTTAAGATAAAGCTTTGAAACTTAGAACACTTGTTCATCGCCACAAGCTTCATCTGTGGGCAAGAGCACGTAACTCGTCAAGTATTTTGACAGAATTGTGGCCCTATTTAATTTAGAATGTATGGTTACTGTTTTTTGTTAGAGTTCATATATTTACATAATCCTTTAAGATAAAGCTTTGAAACTCTGAACTCTTGTTCAGTATCACAAGCTTCATCTGTAGACAAGAGTACATAACTCTGTCAAGCATTTTGACAGAACTATGGCCCTTTATAATTTAGAATTGTTCGGCTACAGTTTTTGTTAAAGTCCAATTATTTACATAACCTTATGAGATAAATCTTTGAAAATTGCAACACTTGTTCACAACGACAAGTTTTATCTGTAGGGAAGAGTACATAAATCTGTCGATTATTTTAACAAAATAATGGTCCCTTTTAATTTAGGTTTTTCTTTTCATTAAAGATTTCAAAGAAATCCAACATCTTGAATACTGTTAAGGATATTTTACTGAGATTTTGAATACTTGTTTCTAGTATCACTGGACACCATTTTTGTCTTTTATCAAGCATTTTTAGCTCACCAGAGCACAAAGTGCTAAGGGTGAGCTTTCGTGATCCCCTGATGTCCGTCGGCATGCGTCGTATGTCGTCAGTAATTTGAACCTTTAAAAATTTCCGAATCTACAGGGTTCTCAGCTTTCACACATCATCAGCTTTCATCTGTAGGTTCACCACAAAAGTTATATAAATTATGTCCCTGGGGTCAAATTTGCCCCACCTTAGGGGTGCATTGTTTTTTTTATAGAAACATATAGTGAAAATCTTCTCCTGAAACCGGTAGGTTGTCAGCTTTCATATATATATGACACATAGCATTATGTTCAGGTCCTCTATAAAAATTAGATAAATTATGCCCCTAGTGTCAAAATTTGCCCCACCGCAGGGTTGGCCAGTTTTCTATGGAAACATAGTGAAAGTTTTGAAAATCTTCAACTATGATTGTCTGGTGAGCGATATCAGGGCTGTCATGGCCCTCTTTTTGCACAAACAATACTGGGAAGAGTTGAGCGTGTTGTCCTGTGAAAGCTCTTGTTAAAAGATGTGATGTGATGTGATTTCAAATAAAATTTGTCTCATAATGAGTTTCGAAGTTAAGATATTGGCTCCAAAAGATATTGGCTCCAAAAAACTATGTCTTTCATTAAACATTAGTGAGTGCCACTTTGGGAAAACAATCAGTGTAGACCCAGATCAACCATTGCATGGCCAACATGGCATTTGACATCTGATAGGTTTATGGTGTTTAATGGGGTAAAATACTGAATACATTTGATTCAAATGTGTCTCAAATAATGAAGACCCTGATAAGACACTGCTCTTGTAGCACGGTGAGTGATCTGGTTTTGCACAGTTTGACATTGCTTATTATAAGGCATTCCTACAGTGATGCTCATATTATTCACTTGAATGATTAACCCCATAAATAATTTTATTCCAAAACCCCATAGTGCTATGGATAAACACTTGCATAATGTTCATCTCCTAAGGAATCTTGATGTAACCTCACTAACACAATTTTGACAAATTTAAGGAAACCCCATTATGATTTTGGACATAGGTTTGCACAAGGGGCCTCCTGGCTGTACGTCCGTCCGCACTCACCAAAGGGTAGTTGTGTGACTTTTTCTAACTAGTCGCACAAGTAAAATCATTAACCTGGCCATCTCTTGTGACATTAACCTGGCCATTTCTTGTGACATTAACCTGGCCAGTTGTGGGACATAGGGTTAGGGTTAAGGTTAGCTTCCAGATCATTCTTTTCCAAAGTTAGAGCCAAAAATAGTTTTTCTTGTGGGACTAGTCCCACAAGAAAAGATCAAAGGAAAAAGTCACACAACTACCCATTTGTTAGTATGTCCGTCCGTCTGTCCGTTCACTTTTATTTCAAATGACTTCTTCTCCTAAACCACTGGGAGGATTTCAACCAAATTTCACAGAAATGTACCTTAGGGTGTCCTCTATCAATTTTGTTAAAATCATGACCCCCGGGCAAAAAATGGCCCCGCCCCACTACTTTTACAGGTTTTTTTTTTAAATCTTTAAAAATCATCTTCTCTGAAACCACAATTTCTAGAGCTTTGATATTTGGTATATAGCATCATCTAATGGTCCTTTACCAAGTTTGTTAAAATGATGACCCCCGGGCCAAAAATGGCCCTGCCCTTGGGCTTGTAGTTTTTACATAGACTTATATAGGGAAACCTTTAAAAATCTTTTTGTCTGAAACCACATAATCTAGAGCTAAGATATTTGGTATGAAGCATCACCTAATATACCACTATCAGGTGTGTTCAAATAATGACCCCTGGGCCAAAAATGGTCTCACCCTGGGGTTTTATGCTACTTAACATCTGAATCTGTAACACTTTAATTTCCTCACAGTTATTTCCCTTGTCCCATCAGCATAGCCATAAGGGACAAAGGGAGATAACTGCATTGGAGTTCTAGTGTCATTCTATTTATATCTATTTATGATAAAATGTTGAAGGTGAATCAGTGTAGCTGTTTTAGAAGGCATAGAAACAGATCTGTCAAATTCCATTAGCAAATAGCAGACACTGATCCTACAGGAGCCACCTTATCTGGGTCTACTCTGTTTGCAGATGCATGAAAACAAGTTTATATGAGGGAAATTAAGGGTTAAATGAACAACTCCAGATCCTTCAGTTCAAAGGTTACAGCACTGGGCAGTAAAATCTCTCCAGGTCAATGCATGACTCTTAACTCTTTGCATGCTAGTGGTGAAACTGTGATTACCTATGCAAACAGTTTGGATCCAGATGAGAGGCCGCATACTGCAGCGTCTCATCAGGATCCAAACTGTTTGTCATCTTAACCATATTTTTGCAATAAAAAGAAAGTAAGTTTAATTTAAGAATTGAAGCAGATGACAATAACTTTTTGTTGCAGACGAAACATTAAAGGCATTTTGACCCATTAACCCCAGTGTGTAGTGTTAGTGATAGCTAGATGTTACATGGTGTCTTCCAATGTCTCTCAAATTAGATGTGAGAGATATTGGAAAGTAACAATTCAGCCAATCAAGGAAAATGATCACCATCTAGACTTTTGATCTGGGTCCAAACCCAACTGATGTAAGTCATGGTAATGTTTAAGAAAACTGTGAAAACATGATTATGCAATGGCCCAACTGATATAAGTCATGGTAATTCTTAAGAAAACATGATAATGCATTTGCCCCCCTAACAATGATAGGTGTTAAAATTACTACTGCTGCCCAAAAAAGCATCTTAAATATAACATTTTTATATAAAATTTGATGACAACACATTAAAAAGTCCTAAAATGTCTGAATTTTGTATGATATTAATGAAATAACTGAGTAAATATAACTTAATTATAACAGTAGACGTAACTCTTCTCAATTTCAATTGTTAAAAATACTAATGACCCATTTAATTGAATTATCATGAGATATTCACACCTAGATCTAGAATTATTTCTAAACACCTATTAACCCTTAACCTATTTGCTTTGACAAAAATTGATCTGGGACTACTCTTGTTTGCTAATGCTTAAAAAATTGTTATTGCCATAAATAGAAGTTTCAGCTTTGAAAAAAACTGTAAAATCAAATCTATATCTTGTCAAATGTAAACAGAGCAGACCCTGATCAGACAGCTTCTATAGCAGCCTTCTGATCTAGTCTACTCTTATTTTTAATGTGTAAAACACATTATTTCTCTGAAGAGAAGTTTTTGCTTTGACAAAAACTGTAGAATCCGATCTATATTGTGTCAAAAGAAACAGAGAAGACCCAGATCAGACAGCTTCCGTAGGAGTCGTCTGATCTGAGTCTACTCTGTTTGCTAATGCATGAAAACAGCTTTATATGAGGGAAAGGGTTAAACGATTTTTAAAGATATTCTTATTGGTCATTTCACACAAAAACTGGCATTATGTACTGCCTAGCACTTTATTTGCCTACATACCTGGGTCAAGGTATAATTGCATTAATTGCATAGCTTTATTGAAGTCATTTGAATTTCTCAAAGACCAGTTTTAGGCATTTTGAGCTAAGGCAAAAATGGCACAAGTTGTAAACAGTTTAGATCTTGGTCAACCAGTCACTTGGTATTAGTTCTGAATCCAGTTCAAGTTTATTCAGCAGTGAAAGGGTGAAAGCAGTGCACTAAGCTTATTTCATCTGCTAGATTGTTTTCCACTGAAAAATTAACATGTCAATATACATGTATTACTGTAACTCAGGTGAGCGATATAGGGCCAATGGCCCTCTTGTTGTGTTTGCTCTGTAACTGATATATATATATATATATAATTATATTCTTGTGTATGGATTTTTGAATGTTCTCTACATCATGACTTTGACATGTTGACAATGTGGCATGCACAAGACCCAGGTCTATATCAAAAGGTCATGGTCACACTTAGGGGCAAAAGGTCATGACTTCCCATTTCCCTGCCCGCTCTATGTTGATACATATGTATGGATTTGGGAATGAAGTGGTACAAATGTCCATTGCGCAAGACCCAGGCCTGTCACTAAAAGGTCAAGGTCAAACTTAGGGACTAAAAGTCATTACACTCTATTTGCATGTCCACTCTTAAATTCTGACATACATGTATGGTTCGGTATAACATTGCAGAATTGTTAACCACATCAAGACAATGTGTCCATTTCTCAAAGGTCCATTTCTCAAAGGTCTGGACTTTTGACTTTGATCTTACAAAAATGTCCAGATTCTGTTTTCTTCATTACTTCACTTAGGAATTAATACCAAACTTTGTATGTAGATGCATTATCACAACCCTATGACAGCTCTTGTTCTGTTAACCCATTCCCTCATATTGACGACTTTTGACAACTCTGTAAAAGTCACTTTGTGAAACCATTGTGATAAATAGAGCATTTGCTCCCATAGGAGCAAATGCTCTATTTATCACAATGGTTTCAAACTACAACATTCTAAAAAAAATCCTTTTCTCTAGTTAATGCTCCTTTTCTGTAGATTTATTCAAGGAGGTTGTATCTAAAAATAGCCTATGAGGTAATGGGTTAATACTTGAGTCGTACATAGCTGGCAAATGTTCAATATCTGAACACAGGGTTTCTGTAGGACCTCAATTGATGTAAGTGTAAAATGTTTGCATATTCAAAGTACATTTAAAAGGTTTATGCTAATTGCATTGGGGATTGAGGTGTAGAATGTTATATAAAGCTTTACATACCTGTGTGTCTGTCATTGAAAATGGCGCTTCAGTGTTTGGTTAGGCTATTATTACAAAGTGTATGTTTGTGGTAGCCCAATCAAACCATACATATTAAACCCTACTCAAGTTTTATTGACATACATGTATTGTCTACTCAATATATCCTATAGGGATTGCCTGGTCTGGGTCTACTCAGTTTGCAAAGGCATGAAAAAGTGTTTATATGTATTTAAGGGAAAGGGTTAACAATGGATTAATCTTAAACCCTTTGCTCCATGAATATTTTTGAAAGACTTAATGTCATGCATATTAATTAGCTGCATTTTTGTAATGACATATGAAATCAGGATTTGTTGGCTAAGACAAACTGTAGAATTGGATGTATATTATTTGATAAGCTATCAAAGCAGACCCTGATCAGATGGTTCCTACATGATCCTGATCTGTCTGATCTGGTTCTACTCTACTGGCCAGAAAGTTCCTATACTTACAGGACCTGTCTGATCAAGGGCTGTTCTGTTTGCAAAAGTGCTTTTAAGTCACCTATATGATGGAAAGGGTTAAATAATACGTTTTTAAACTCCTGACCTGCTGATAATTACAACAGGACCATCATTTGCAAACAGCTTGAAATCCAGATCTGTCTCAGATGAAGTGTTTCATTCTTAACCAATTGGCAGCTAAGAAATTGTGTGAACAGAATAAAGCTTCAAATAAAGTTAACCCTTCTCTTGCTGTTCACATCAATATACCTACAATGTACCTGTAAATAGTGCAGACCCAGATGAGACAGCTCCTGCAGTAAATAGTGAAGACCCTGATGAGACAGCTCCTGCAGGAGCTGTCTCATCTAGGTCTGCACTATTTACAAGTTGATTGTGCAACCAGTGCACTCTACAGCAGTGATTGCACTGTGGAATATTTGTAGACAGTGAAGATATATGTAATTATGCAAAAGGACATGGGTAAAGAAGGAGAAATGTATTTTAAAATTCAGCAAGAGAAGGGTTAGACCTTCCCTAACTAAAAACTTTTGCATTTTTTACTTATGTCCAATTCATTCAACATTTTGAGAAACTCCTTAATATATATAATAAAGATGTTGACATCATGAATATCAATTAGATTAATGTTTAAAATTGCAAATTAACACAGGAAATTGTACCATATTACATTATACACATAACTATTTTGTTCATGAATATTCAGTAGGTATTGAAATTTGGAATAAATGTAGAACAGGAAAAGGGTTAGCCTGATTGACTAGACCACCCTGATTCTTAAAAGGTACTGATGCAGCTTCATTTCACCAACTTTATAGCCATCACATAATTGGCTTTATACACTAACTTAACCCATTCCCTCATAGGCTATTTTTAGAGCCAACCACTTGAATAAATCTACTGAAAAGGAGCATTAATTAGAGAAACGGAATAATTTAGAATTCTGTAATTTGAAATCATTGTGATAAATACAGCATTTGCTCCTATAGGAGCAAATGCTGTATTTATCACAATGGTTTGAACAGGTGACTTTTACAGAGGCACAAAATGGCATATTTATGGAGGAAAATGTTTATTACTATTAACTATTTACTCCATGAGTATTCATCTAAGAAATAATGACATCATGAATATTGAGAATATTATTTAGAAACAGGAATTGTAAAATGCTCTATTTATCACAATGTAGAGTTATATCTATATTATTTCATAAGCAAACAGAGCAGACCTGATCAGATGGCTCCTGTAGGAGCCATCTGATCTGGGTCTACTCTGTTTGTAAAGACGTAGAAAGGTGTATTTGTGGAGCAAAGGGCTATGTACTCAATACTCTAAAAGAAATGGCTTTACTCAAATTTGTTCATTTTTATAAACAGGTACAGTAGAAACCCTCTAATGCGACCACTTAATGAATAAACATAGCTGTCTTTATAAGCAGGTGGCTGCTTAATGCAGGACGTAAGTTATGCAGAAAGCTCCTATAGGAGCTTTCTGCATAACTTTTGTCCTGCACTAAGCTACGACCTGCCTCTGCCATCCAGAAGTATGCCTCTTTTAGGTGGTCGCATTAGAGGGGGTTTACTTTAACAATTTTTTGGAAATGGTTTTAGTTGTAAAAAACTTGCTTTGAACAGAAACTGGGGTAACATTTCGTATTATACTTTATCCGATATTAGTAGGTTTAAGGTATTTACAGTTGAAGCATACTTGAAAAAAGGGTAAGAGTACATTTTGTAACTGAATTTAAAAAAATCCCAGCATGTCTGAAAATTTGGACTTTCAGATACTCATTAAATTTTGTTTTTCTCAGTTAGTGAAAAAAGACTAGAGGTGTTCACTCAATTCAAATTCTGTTCCAATGACTTTGAAATTCAGAATTCAAATGGTTAATCTTTCATTGGATTTAAACCCTTACAATGTTGAATTTTCAAATGAACTATTCCAAAATTCAAACAGGTCAAGCTTATAGTGAACATTTTGGGGTAAGTGTGACATGACAAACAGTGCAGACCCTGATGAGAGAACTCCTCTAGGAGCCCTCTCATCTGGGTCTACATTGTTTGCGAAGGATATTAATGACTCATGTCCCGCACTGTAAGGGTTCAATTTTCAGTATAATGATCCTGACCTGTACTAGAAAATATTCAAATTACTGTCTAGTATACCACAATACAAGATCAAATGTACATGTATTTGTCTGTCTACTGGTGCATATCTTTCAAGCTTCAGTTTTGAATGTGCTGAATACATTAAACAACATTTTAAATAGATCTGCCTAGGGCCGTGCTCAATCTTTCAAATGCTGAATTTCCAAAGTGGAATGGTCCATCATTTCGGTAAAGCTCTTTTGACAACTTGACATAGCCAAGGTAGCAAGACATACTCTTAGCTCAGATATCCTCATGAAGCAAGACATACTCTTAGCTCAGATATCCTCATGAAGCAATACTCTTAGCTCAGATATCCTCATGAAAAGCAAGACATATACTTAGCTCAGATATCCTCATGAAGCAAGACATACTCCATGAAGCAAGACATACTCTTATTTTCAGATATCTTCATGAAGCAAGACATACTCTTTACTCCGATATCCTCACAAAGCAAGACATATTCTTACTCTTAGCTCAGATATCCTCATGAAGCAATACATACTCTTAGCTCAGATATCCTCACGAAGCAAGACATACTCTTAGCTCAGATATCCTCATGAAGCAAGACATACTCCATGAAGCAAGACATACTCTTAGCTCAGATATCTTCATGAAGCAAGACATACTCTTTACTCTGATATCCTCACAAAGCAAGACATATTCTTACACTTAGCTCAGATATCCTCATGAAGCAATACATACTCTTAGCTCAGATATCCTCATGAAGCAAGACATAATCTTAGCTCAGATATCCTCATGAAGCAAGACATACTCTTCTCTAAACTTAGAAATCTTGCACAGCAAGACCGTAATTAAGAATGTCGAACAGTTTGGATCTTGATGAGACATCAAACTACTGAAATTAGTGGGCATGTAAGCTGGATTCATAATTTGCATACTAGATAATCACAAAATTTGTCTGTAAGATTTGAAAGAGCTAGAGTGGAATGATAAGTTAAACCCTTTCCCTGTTGAATATTCATGTAAAAATAATGACATCATGAATATTTATTAGCTTATATTTTACAATGGCATTATGTGCACATGAGTGTTTGGTATTAGAACAAAACTGTGGAGTCAGCAAAAAAGTGCTTGTTTAATTGAATGGTTTGAGGTACACACTGGTACATATCCTAGTCAAGTCTTAAATTAGAATATTTCCGATTTTGTTGATTTCTTGTCATTGAGTCATACAAACAGCTGCCCATCCTCATTCTTTGCAGGCAAGAGATAACAATTACCTTCTCTCTATGCCATAATAAAAATAGCTTAACCCTTTCCTCCATAAATACGCCTTTCTACGCCTCTGTAATAATCATTTCTTGAAACCATTGTCATAGAGCATTTGCTCTTATAGGAGCAAATTCTCTATTTATCACAATGGTTTCAATACTACACAATTCTAACATTTTCCTTTTCTCTAGTTAATGCTCATTTTGGGTAGATTTATTCAAAGAGGTTTGGTCTAAAGGGAATGGGTTAATTAACAATCATAAATTCTTGCATGAATATTCATGAGTTAAAGGGTTAACCCTTCGCTTGCTATTCACGTCAATATACCTACCTGTAAATAGTGAAGACTCAGATGAGACAGCTCCTGCAGGAGCTGTCTCATCAGGGTCTGCACTATTTACCAGTTGATTGTGCAACCAGTGCACTCCAGCAGTGATTACTTGTACACAGTGAAGATACATTTTATGTATATGTAATTATACAACGGGGCATGGGTAAAGAAGGAGAAATATATTTTAAAATTCAGCAAGAGAAGGGTTAATTGGGATTCAGCATCTTTTGTTACATCTTCCAGTGCATACAAATATGTCCAATGTAAAGTGGAAATCTGACACTGGAAACCTTTAGTTTATACCATAATCCATATGCTTGAGGACATTTGTTTTATTTTATTGCACCTGCTCTAGTAGTACCTGTCAATTGTTGACCCAGTCACATTATACTGACACTTAACAAACAGTTTGTTTTAACTCTTTCCTTGTTGGATAATTCATGTAAAAATATCATGAATATTTATTTGCCGAATTTTTATAATAGATTATCCGGTACATAAGATTTTTCGATATTAGTAGAAACCGTAGAGTCAGATCTATTATAATTTCATAAGCAAACAGAGCAGACCCTGGTCAAACGGTTCCTAAAGGAACTGTCTGATCTGGGTCTACACTGTTTTCAAAGGCATTACAAGGCCTTTATATGAGGGAAAGTGTTAAATGAGATACTGAGTGTGATTACAATTTTGACACTGCAATTTATTCTTATAAATTCGTTCTGATGGTATCTCTTGCACCGAACACTATAGCATTGATCAAGCTGCTTCATTGAAAAATGTATTTTGGTTGCTATAGCGACTGCTTTGGGAGTGACTTTATGCTTGTCACCAGTAGCTTCCTTTGTATGTCATTTATATTTGTTGTGAAACTGAAGAGGAAGGCTGTATCAGTACATGTATATTAAATGCTATACATTCTTCTGTTGTCGTGGAAATTGCCATCTGATGAAATTTCTCTCACCTGACTCATTCTTAATCTTTTAACCCTTTCCCTGTTCAGTGATTCATGTATGATGTAAGAAATTATGACATCATGAATATTTATAAGCTCAATTTTTATAATTTTAACTTTTCAAGGGATTTGTTTGGTTTGACAAAAAATGCAGAATCATATCTATATCATGTCAAAAGCAAACAGAGCAGACCCTGATCAGATGGCTCCTATAGGAGCCATCTGATCTGGGTCTACTCTGTTTGCAAATGCGTGAAAAGGTGTTTATATGAGGGAAAGGGTTAACTCTTTCCCTGTTCAGTGATTCATGTAAGAAATTATGACATCATGAATATTGTCATTATATCTTACATGAATATTCATGGAGTAAAGGGTTAAAAAAAATCAGCTAAGATATTCATGATGTCATTATATCTTACATGTACATTCATTAGGTAAAGGGTTATAACTCAGAATGGCATGTGTTCCTTATCACTTAACGCTGTACCTCATTATTATTCATGTAAGAAATAATGACATCATAAATATCAATTGGATTAATTTCTATAATGGCATATGAACACAAGGATGTTTCTCCAAGACAGAAACTGTAGATCCAGATCTATTGTTCCATAGGCAAACAGATCATACTCTGATTAGATGGCATGTACAGCAGCCCTCTGGTCACTGTCCACTCTGTTTGCAAAGGCATGAAAAGACGTTTTTATCCGGCAAAGCATTAACCCTTTCCCTGTTCTATGTTTATTCCGTATTCCAATACCTACTGAATATTCATCGACAAAATAGCTATAATGAAATATGGAAGGTGGAACATTGTAGCCATTTAGAAAGTAAAGAAACAGATTTTTCAAATTCCACTAGCAAAAAGAGCAGACCCTGATCAGACGGCTCCTCTAGGAGCCGTCTGATCTGGGTCTACTCTGTTTGCAATTGCGTGAAAACAGGTTTATATGAGGGAAAGGGTTAAGCATACAAAAGAACTCATCTTTAGTGGTAGTGTGTGCAGAACAGTGGTGCAAAATGACATACATCTAGCAAAGACTTTGAAATTACTCTAATAACTGTAAGTATTTGGACATCCGCCCAATCTCCCATCTATGCTGATTTTTAAATTGACTCATTTTGTTAATTCAGTCCTTTCCTCGTTCTATGTTTATTCCAAATTTCAATACCTACTGAATTTTCATGGACAAAATAATTATAACGAAATATGGAAGGTGTAACATTGTAGCCATTATAGAAAGTAACGAAACAGATCTTTCAAATTCCACTAGCAAACAGAGCAGACCCTGATCAGATGGTTCCTATAGGAGTTGTTTGATTTGGGTTTACTCTGTTTGCAAATGCGTGAAAACATGTTTATATGAAGAAAAGGGTTAATGCAGGTTGAAAGTCATACAGAAAGCTCCTAAAGGAGCTTTCTGCATGACTTTCACCCTGCATTAAGCTGCCACCTGAGACATCTGATGAGGGTCTGCTCTGCTTGTTTATGAAACTATAATAGATCTAACTCTACAGATTCTACCAATACCAATATCTGTGTACATATACCATTATAAAAATTCAGCTAATAAAATCATATTCTTGATGTCATTATTTCTAAGATGAATACACCACAAGGAATGGGTTAATAAGATTATGAGTTTTTATAATGGCATAATAATTATGAACACAGGATTTTTAGGCCATGGCAAAAACAGTAGAATCAGATCTACATGTATACATACTTATAATTAGTAAACAGAGAAGCTCCTGATCAGTGGCTCCCAGATAGTTCCTGCTTGAACTATCTAATCTGGGTCTCCTCTGTTTGCGAAGATGTCGAAAGGCGTCTCTATCAGGTAAAGGGTTACCCTTTCAATGTTGGAAATCAGTGGCCAGGCCTTTGCAAACAGTGTAGACACAGATCTGTCTGATTTTAACCCTTCTCTTGCTGAATTTTAAAATACATTTCTTCTTTACCCATGTCCTGTTGTATAATTACATATATCTTCACTGTCTACAATTGTTTCTCTGTGCAATCACTGCTGTGGAGTGCACTGGTTGCACAATCAATTTGTAAATAGTGCAGACCCTGATGAGACAGCTCCTGCAGGAACTGTCTCATCTGGGTCTTCACTATTTACAGGTAGGTATATTGACGCGAACAGCAAGCGAAGGGTTAAAGAGTCATCTGATCGTGGGTTGAACTGTTTATCATCATTATACTCTTTCATACTGAATATGTGAATATTCAGTAATCAAAGAGTTGAAAAGAAAGAAATGATCATGGTAAGGGATATAATAACTAAGATGCAGTAAAAATCCTTCTAAACTGGATATAATAAATACCGGTCTTGGAGACAGGTGGCAGCTTAACCCTTTCCCTGTTCTATGTTTATTCCAAATTTTAATACCTACTGAATATTCATTGAAAAAATAGTAATAAAGAAATATGGAAGCGGGAACATTGTAGACATTTTAGAAAGCAAAGAAACAGATCTATCAACTTCCATTAGCAAACAGAGTAGACCCTGATCAGATGGCGCCTCTAGGAGCCGTCTGATCTTGGTCTACTCTGTTTACAAATGCGTGAAAACGCGTTTATATGAGGGAAAGGGTTAATCCAGGGTGAAAGTCATACAGTGCTTTCTGCATGACTTTCATCCTGCATTAAGCAGCTACCTACCTAAAATCATCTAAGTTTTTCTTTATAAAAATTCCAATTTAGAGGGGTTTTACTGTAACTATTTTTAGGCAAGTGATTTGTCAGCGCTTTGTCATATGAGCCAGGATGCCATCAACACTTTGCATGCTGTCATTATCCCAGTAAAAAATCACCATGTGATGCAATTCTCATTTTCCATTGTTTCTCTTCAAAGAGTCAACAGTGTCAAGGAGTTAAGTTTTGACCCATTTGAGAGACCTGTTTACTTGATGTCTTACCTGGATCTAAACTCTTTGCTTAGACAATTATAAATACACTTCTAGCATACAAAGATTTAATCCGTCTCTTTCAGTGTCATCTTTCATCCAATGAATAATTTCTAGATCGCTGTTGTGAATGGTTAGACAAACAGTTGACAAAGAGCAACCCTTTAAGATGCTGGAAATGGGTTTTAAAATAAGTAAACCCAATAATAAATAAAAATAAATAAAATAATAAAAAAATAAATAAAAAAGACCCTTAACTCCTTTGTTAGGGTCTGTTTTCATTTATTGGATTTTGCTATGATTCAAATCCAACCTTTCAGACCAAAAAACCTTTTAAATATGCAACAAATTCCCTCCATGAATTTGCATTCATATAATTATTCATAAACAGATATTTTTAATATAATTACACCTTTTGGCTGTGACAGAAACTTCAGAATCACATCTATATTAAACTGTAAGCAAACAGAACAGACCCTGATCAGACAGCTCCTATAGGAGCTGTCTGATCTGGGTCTACTCTGTTTGCAAAGGTGCCAAAAGTTGTCTGTATGAGGAAAATAGTTAACCCTTTATTCAGTGACTGAATGGTTACTTAATGAACAAGCTTTCGAGTATGGTACAACTTTGCACTAGTTTTTTATGTAACTTCTAGCTGTATGTCTATATGTATATATATCGAATTCAGCATTATGGCAAAAAAATGATGTTTGCTGAAAAATGTGTAATTATCAGTTTAGCATTGAACATTCAGTTCTTGACTAAACAAACCATGACATTTTGAAATTTAGAAAATGTGAAATTAGGTGAGTGGAAATTAGCATAATGCGCACCAGGTATAAAAAGACTACCAGATTCGGGGTATTAAATTACACTTATAATGTATGAATTATGTATTTTATGTAATGTAAGTCACTTCGTAATAAACAATTACCTTAGTTTATTCTTCGAGAATAAGGGTGACTTTTATGTAGAAAGGACGATAAAAATGCCTTTTTGGTTTTTATGCCTTTGCAAACAATGTAGACCCAGATGAGAGAGCTCCTATAGGATCCCTCTAATCAGGGTCTGCACTGTTTGTCATGTTACACTTTTCTTTCGAAAAATCCCTAAATATTCACCATAAGCTTGACCTGTTTGAATTTTGGAACAGTCCATTTGAAAACCCAGCATTGTAAGGGTTAACCATTTCCCTGTTCTGTATTTAGGCCATATTTCAATACCTCATGAATATTCATTAACAAAAAAATTATAAAGAAATATGGAAGGTGCAACATTGTAGACATTTTAGAAAGCAAGGAAACAGATCTATCAAATTCTATTAGCAAACAGAGCAGACCCTGATCAGACGGCTCCTCTAGGAGCCGTCTGATCTGGGTCTACTCTGTTTGCAAGTGCGTGAAAACACGTTTATATGAGGGAAAGGGTTAACCTAACTTAACCAGTTTGTCACTCCCTTCAGTTTTACCTCTACTCTAGTTTAACCTTTAGCCTGCTCTGGGCGGATGAGTGGTTACCTATGCAAACAGTTTGGACCCAGATGAGACGCCGAGTAACTCGGCATCTCATCAGGATCCAAACTGTTTGACACTCTGATTGCATATTGATAGACAAACTGATTATAGCTTGAAATTTGAAAATGTAGTAGGTGAAAAATTTAAAACATTTAGTCGTCTAATTCAGTACAGTAAAACTTTCGCCCTGCATTAAGTTGCCAACAGTCTATTAAACTGATTTTTATACAAAATCTAATGTCCTGTCTAGAGAGATTTTAATGTATTGACCATGATCAGATCATTCTTTTCATTTTTAAATGTTAATTTAAAAACAAGCTGGTTTTGTATTGCGTTCTAATATCGCCTTTTAATACTGAAACGTGACTGTAAGTGAAGAGTTCAAATTCCAGCTCAGTGTGCGGATTTGTTGGGTTTTTAATTTTTGTAAGTGCAATAAAACCTTACCACACTGAACAGGTATGGTTATAGTCTGTTTCACTGAGATTGCCTTATAAGGATTGCACTTACCGTATGTACTTTATAAGTTTAATGAGCAATAGCTTTAAATAGGTTTTCTGTGTTTTGTTGAAAACATATTAGTTTACATGTACATGTATTCTCATTAGCCCAACCCTAACCTGATGAAACTTTTAACTTTGTTACAATGTTCAGTTTTTTTAACCACAAAAGGCATATTGAAATTCTCTGTCACTCCATATATGGTATAGCTCAAACAATTTGACCTGGACCCTCACCTTTATGCAGAATACATAATGAGAGAGATGACACTGTACAAATAAAACTCCGCTGGTAAATCGTGAAGTCTATTCTCACTGAAATTACAGGAGAGCGATAACCCGTGCATATGTAAACCATACAATCACGAGAGTTGCTTAGCGGGACACGTGCCGAGGATAAACCCATGCAATGCCGATGACAAAAAATAGAAATCTTACGAATTTTTATTTATGCAAATTAAGTAGGTCAGGGTCCAGGTCAAATTATTCGAGCTATAGATCTCTCTAATTTACCTCAGATCATGAGATAAAAAAACAACAAAAAACATACACTGTAACCCTTGTGCATGGTTAAAATCAATGACTGAACTTGGCACATGCTTTTATTTTACATTATCAGCATGTGTTAGTAAGTTCTGTATGATTAAGAATTGTCTTCAAAATCGGTTATCTCTTTACCAGTTCAATATTCATAATTATAAGAAATAATAACATCATAAATATGTACAGTAAAACCCCTCTAATGCGACCACTTAATGAATAGAGGGTTAATACAGGTTTTTTTGTGCAATAACATCTGCAGTGTCCGGAGGACTGTTCGGGCGAGGGCAACAACATTCCCGATGTATAACTGCAGATGTTATTGCCCAAAAACAAACGTGTATTAACGCTATCCTTGCATAAAACCGATTTTCTGCTTTCCTGTAACAATTTAAATCTTCCAAATACAAGCAAATCTATGCACTTCTTTGACACTTCATTTATACTGTTTCCGGGCCACTGTTTTCTTTCTAACATCATTTCATGAGTGTATCAAATATCGTTTACACTGAATTTTATTCAATATGTCTATCACTAAAACAGTTCATTGTCGGTGCCCCTGAAATACTCGCACCGTTCGCCTAGTCCAAAACACTATCATATATAGCAAACTACAAAATTCTAAAATTGTCCTTTTCTCTTGATAATGCTCCTTTTCGGTACATTTATTAAAAAGAGGTTGGATCTAAAAATAGCCTATGGGTTATGGGAATGGGTTAACAAAAAGAGCAGATCATGATCAGATGGCTGATACAGGAGCCATCTCATCTGAGTCTACTATGTTTTCAAAGGCCTGAAAAGATGGGAATTGTTAACCCTTTTTCCATGAATATTAATGATTCATGAATATTAATTAGTTTATTTTTTGTAATGACACATGAACAGGAATTTTGACTATGGCAGAAACTGCAGAATCATGCCTATATTATTTCATAAGCAAACAAAACATACCTTGATCAGATGGCTTCTGTAGGAATTGTTTCATCTGGGTCTATTCTGTTTGTAAAGTTGAGTTAATAATAAAAAAAACACTTCTTTGAAAGCCTTTCGGAGCAGTGAAGCTTATTCATTTTGAAGAAACGAAATTTGTCAGAATAATTAAAAATTGGTCAATACGGTCATAGACTTAGTGCCCAGTGGTCCGTTTCAGCGGGAGTCTCTTATCTGTGGGTGCACTGCGAGTTAACCCTTTCCCTCATATAAACGTGTTTGCAAACAGAGTAGACCCAGATCCTAGAGGAGCAGTCTGATCAGGGTCTACTCTGTTTGCTAATAGAATTTCAAAGATCTGTGTCTACTTTCTAAAATGGCTACAATTTTCCATCTTCCATATTTAGTTATAATAATTTTATCTATGAATATTCAGTAGGTATTGAAATTTGGAATGAACACATGCATAATCATGTAAGAAATAATGAATATTTATTAGCTGAATTTTTATAATGGCATATGTACACAGGATTGTTTTGTATTGGTAGAAACTGTAGTCAGATCTATTTAAACTCTCTGCATGCTAAGAAATTTTTCGTCTGCAACATTATTGTTGTCTGCTTCAATTCTTAACCCTTCGCTTGCTATTCGCGTCAATATACCTACCTGTAAATAGTGAAGACTCAGATGAGACAGCACCTCTAATCAGGGTCTGCACTGTTTGTCATGTTACACTTTTCTTTCGAAAAATCCCTAAATATTCACCGTAAGCTTGACCTGTGTTTGAATTTTGGAACAGTCCATTTGAAAACCCAGCATTGTAAGGGTTAACCCTTTCGCTGTTCTGTATTTAGGCCAAATTTCAATACCTCATGAATATTCATTAATAGAAAAATTATAAAGAAATATGGAAGGTGCATTGTAGACATTTTAGAAAGCAAGAAAACCGATCTATCAAATTCTATTAGCAAACAGAGCAGACCCTAGAGGAGCCGTCTGATCTGGGTCTACTCTGTTTGCAAGTATGTGAAAACACGTTTATATGAGGGAAAGGGTTAAGCAGTTTGTCACTCCCTTCAGTTTTACCTCTTCTCTAGTTTAACCTTTAGCCTGCTGTGGGCGGATGAGTAGTTACCTATGCAAACAGTTTGGACCCAGATGAGACGCCGAGTGACTCGGCGTCTCATCAGGATCCAAACTGTTTGACACCTTGATTGCATTTTGTTAGACAAACTGATTGTAGCTTGAAATTTGAAAATGTAGTAGGTGATAAATTTAAAACATTTAGTCTAATTCAGTACAGTAAAACTTTCGCCCTGCATTAAGTTGCCAACTGTCTATTAAACTGATTTTTATACAAAATCTAATGTCCGGTCTAGAGAGGTTTTAATGTATTGACCGTGATCAGATCATTCTTTTCATTTTTAAATGTTAATTTAAAAACAATCTGGTTTTGTATCGTGTTTTAGTATCGACTTTTAATACTGAAACGTGACTGTAAGTGAAGAGTTCAAATTCCAGCTCAGTGTGCGGATTTGTTTGGTTTTTAATTTTTGTAAGTGCAATAGAACCTTACCACACTGAACAGGTATGGTTATAGTCTGTTTCACTGAGATTGCCTTATAAGGATTGCACTTATGTACTTTATAAGTTTAATGAGCAATAGCTTTAAATAGGGTTTCTGTGTTTTGTTGAAAACATATTAGTTTACATGTACATGTATTCTCATTAGCCCAACCCTAACCTGATGAAACTTTTAACTTTGTTACAATGTTCATTTTTTTTTAACCACAAAAGGCATATTGAAATTCTCTGTCACTCCATATATGGTATAGCTCGAACAATTTGACCTGGACCCTCACCTTTATGCAGAATACATTATGAGAGAGATGACACTATATAAATAAAACTCCGCTGGTAAATCGTGAAGTCTATTCTCACTGAAATTACAGGAGAGCGATAACCCGTGCATATGAAAACCATACAATCACGAGTGTTGCTTAGCGGGACACGTGCCGAGGATAAACCCGTGCAATGCCGATGACAAATAATAGAAATCTTATGAATTTTTATTTATGCAAATTAAGTAGGTCAGGGTCCAGGTCAAATTATTTGAGCTGTAGATCTCTCTAATTTACCTCAGATCATGAGATAAAAAATTTAAAAAAAACATACACTGTAACCCGTGTTCATGGTTAAAATCAATGACTGAACTTGGCACATGCTTTTATTTTACATTATCAGCATGTGTTAGTAAGTTCTGTATGATTAAGAATTGTCTTCAAAATCAGGTATCTCTTTACCAGTTCAATATTCATAATTATAAGAAATAATAACATCATAAATATGTACAGTAAAACCCCTCTAATGCGACCACTTAATGAATAGAGGGTTAATACAGGTTTTTTCGTGCAATAACATCTGCAGTGTCCCGAGGGACTGTTCGGGCGAGGGCAACAACATTCCCGATGGAAAACTGCAGATGTTATTGCCCGAAAACAAACGTGTATTAACGCTATTCTTGCATAAAACCCATTTTCTGCTTTCCTGTATCAATTTAAATCTTCCAAATACAAGCAAAACTATACACTTCTTTGAAACTTCGTTCGAATGCTGTTCTCGGGCCACTGTTTTCTTTCTAACATCATTTCATGAGTGTATCAAATATCGTTTACACTGAATTTTATTCAATATGTCTATCACTAAAACAGTTCATTGTCGGTACCCCTGAAATACTCACACCGTTCGCCTAGTCCAAAACACTATCATATATAGCATTCGAGTCCATTGTTTACTTGAGGCCCCGAATAGGTATAATTAAAACCGGTCAACAACAGCGCGTGCACGAGAGAATCGCCTTGTTAATACATGGTCTAGAGGGACTACAACAGCATGTTTTGTGCAAGAATAAACATTGGTGTCTCTATAAGCAGGCTGTTGCTTAATGCATGACAAAAGTAATGCAGAGGAGCTTTCTGCATTACTTTTATCATGCATTAAGCTACCACCTGCATCTAGCACCTAGAATTATATCTCTTTTAGGTGGTCGCATTAGCGGGATTTTACTGTATTAGCTAATTTTGATGATTTAAAATATCAAAGGGAATTATTTGTTTTGTAGAATTAGGTCTATATCATGTCATTAACACCATTCTAAGCCTCTGTAAAAATTACCTGTTGAAACCATTGTGATAAATAGAGCATTTGCTCCTATAGGAGCAAATGCTCTATTTATCACAATGGTTTCAAACTACAAAATTCTAAAATTGTCCTTTTCTCTTGATAATGCTCCTTTTCGGTACATTTATTAAAAAGAGGTTGGATCTAAAAATAGCCTATGGGTTATGGGAATGGGTTAACAAAAAGAGCAGATCATGATCAGATGGCTGATACAGGAGCCATCTCATCTGAGTCTACTCTGTTTTCAAAGGCCTGAAAAGATGGGAATTGTTAACCCTTTTTCCATGAATATTAATGATTCATGAATATTAATTAGTTTATTTTTTGTAATGACACATGAACAGGAATTTTGACCATGGCAGAAACTGCAGAATCATGCCTATATTATTTCATAAGCAAACAAAACATACCTTGATCAGATGGCTTCTATAGGAATTGTTTCATCTGGGTCTATTCTGTTTGTAAAGGTGTAGAAGAATGGGTTAATAATAAAAAACAAATTTGGAAGCCTTTCTGAGCAGTGAAGCTTATTCATTTTGAAGAAATGAAATTTGTCAGAATAACTAAAACTTGGTCATAGTGCCCATGGTTTCAGCAGGAGTCTCTTATCTGTGAGCGCATCATGAATATTCATTAGCTGAATTTTCATAATGGCACATGTACACAGGAGTGTTTTGTATTGGTAGAAACTGTAGAGTCTGTGTCCATGCTTATAAAGCTTTTAGTTGAGTCTGAGTTTCGTTCTCAAGCTTTTGATTGGTCAGATTTGAGTTCTCAAGCTTTTGATTGGTCAGATTTGAGCCAAAGGCTCAAATCTGACCAATCAAAAGCTTGAGAACGTTCTCAGACTCAACTAAAAGGTTTATAAGCATGGACCCAGATCTATTCTAATTTCATAAGCATGAAATACAGATGAGCTTGGTCAGATGGCTCCTACAGGAGCCGTCTGATTGGGGTCTGCGGTTTGCAAAGGCGTGAAAAAGCGTTTGTATGAGGGAAAGGGTTAACTTGTTTCCCCACTGTCAGATAATTAATCTTTCATATAAATACTTTTTCAGGCCTTTGAAAACAGAGAAGTTGTCTGATCTGTGTCTGCTCTGTTCGCTTATGACTACAATGTTCCACCTTATGTTTTTAATTCGAACTATTTTGTCCATGAATATTCAGTAGGTATCAAAATTTGGAATAAGCACAGAACAGGGAAAGGGTTAAACTTGCTAGATGATTTGGAATGGCAAACAGTGCAGACCCTGGTCAGAGGGCTCCTCTTGGTCTGCACTGTTTGTTTTAGTGCATGTGTCCTACAGTCAAAGGGTTAACCCTTCGCTTGCTGAATTTTAAAATACATTTCTCCTTCTTTACCCATGCCCTGTTGTATAATTACATATATCTTCACTATGTACACGTATTTCGCTGTGCAATCACTGCTGTGGAGTGCACTTGTTGCACAATCAACTTGTAAATAGTGCAGACCCTGATGAGACAGCTCCTGCAGGAGCTGTCTCATCTGGGTCTTCACTATTTACAGGTAGGTATATTGACGTGAATAGCAAGCGAAGGGTTAAAGATTATTGGTATGATTCAATGCTGGAAAATTTTCTCTGAACAGTTCTGTAAACAAAAGGCTCAAACAATTCCTAGATAGCGACTGTTTTATGTTAGTCTGGATTCAGGAATGTCTGGGAATGGAGTTCTGCCTGTTTAGTGCATATGTTCGTGTATTGGGTTTTTAAGTTTGAAGTTTGATGATTTAATTGGTATTAAAAGTTAATTAAAACAAATTTCAGAAACATTCAGTTTATTATCTTATGGACTTACTTTTAGTGTGGTGATGTAAGTAGTGTACATTTGATAGTATAGCACATGTTGTAGTGATAGAGTGTGGCTTCTCAGAGAAAATATATCAGATATTGAGCAGAAAATTTAGAAGACTTTGTTTGGATTTTTTTTTATGAAGGTACATATTTATGCATTTGCAAACAGAGTAGATCCAGATCTAAAGAAATAAGCAGATCTATCAAATTCCATGGGTAACAGAGCAGACGCTGCTGATCAGACAGCTCCTATAGGAGCCAACTAATCTGGGTGTACTCTGTTTGCAGATGCTTGAAAAGGTGTTTATATGAAAGAAAGGAGTACGGTAACTGGTACACACGCACTTTATAACCAATATTTTCAAAATTGAACATAGAGTTTTGTAGAAAACCAAAGGAGGTTGATTTACCCTTTTCCTCATATAAATGTGTTTTCACGCATTTGAAAACAGAGAAGACCCAGATCAGACGGCTCCTATAGGAGCTGTCTGATCAGGGTCTGCTCTGTTTGCTTGTGATATGATATAGATATGACTCTACAGATCCTACCATGGCCAAACAATTCATACAGTCATTGCTATTATAACAAATTAATCTAATTGATATTCATGATGTCATTAATTCTTTAAAGAATATTCATGGAGGAAAGGGTTAATGACTAAGGAGCCATCCAATTTGGGTCTACTCTGTTTGCATCGGTGTGAAAAAGTGTTTCTGTGAAGGAAAAGGTTAATGCAAATGAATTATAAAACATCAAATATCACCGCGGGTCAGACAGGCTTTTGCCACAGGCTATTACAATAAATAACAAATTATGATGTCTTCCGTTGATGTTTTAGCAGTCATTTGCACGTGAGTTGTAGTAATGGATACAAGAAGGTGAAAAAAGGGATTTCACGAGAAATTTTCTTCGTATAGGATTGGTGTTTGTGAGTTTGGGATTGGTGCTTCCAGTTTGTTGTATTCCTTTAACTATTGACAATTTGTTATTGACTTCTTTATAAAAAAATGGAGTCAACGAAATATTCCAAAGTTGCTACAGAGACTGATAAGGGCATGGAAAGTAAGTGCTATTATGTTGTATGTCCATGTTATACTTTTGAACCCTTTCGTTAAATTTACATAATGACATCATGCACAATGGAATATTTAACCATGGCAGAAACTGTGGAATCAATTCTACATTATTTCATAAGCAAACAGAGCAGATTGGTCAGACGACTTCTGCAGGAGCTGTCTGATCAGGGTCTGGTCTGTTTTGCAAAGGTGTTAACTTGTGTAACTTCTCTTGCTGATTTTAAAATACATTTCTCCTTCTTTACCCATGCCCTGTTGTATAATTACATATATCTTCACTGTGTACAAGTATATCGCTGTGCAATCACTGCTGTGGAGTGCATTGGTTGTACATTCAACTTGTAAATAGTGCAGACCTTGATGAGACAACTCCTGCAGGAGCTGTCTCATCTGGGTCTTCACTATTTACAGGTAGGTATATTGACGCAAACAGCAAGCGAAGGGTTAACAAATGGTATCTATAAAGTTAAGGGCTGATATATATATATATAGGGCCAGACAAAATAATAAAGAATCTATATTCATGTACTATATGCACATATAACCTTTTCAATGTTAAACCAGAGACCCAGATAAAACTCGTAAATTCAAACACTTTCCAGAATGGCTCCAATATTACTCCGCCAAACCCTATGTTGTGACCAAGTTTAAAGAGTGGTCTCAACATAGGGGTTGGTGGAGAAATTGCAATGATCCCTTTTCTCCATAGGCTATTTTTAGATCCAACCTCTTTCTATGAATCTACCGAAAAGGAGCATTAACTAGTGAAAAGAAAAATTTTAGAATTTTTGCAGTTTGAAACCATTGTGATAAATATAGCATTTGCTCCTATAGGAGCAAATGCTCTATTTATCTCAATGGTTTCAAGTAGTGACTATTACAGAGATATAGAAAGGCGTATTTATGGAGGAAAGGGTTATAGTATTTAAATATCCACCTTTGTCTGTTGCTCAGCCTCTGCTGAATCCTTATCATCCGTGTACAGTTCTAGTCTACATGTATCTAATGTCACCCTTCCTGGGTCATCTAACATCATACAAATGGGTACAGTTCTATTCTTCATATATCTAATGTCACTCTTCTTGGGTCATCTAACATTGTACAAATAGGTACAGTTATATTCTACATGTATCTAATGTCACTCTTCCTGGGTCATCTAACATCGTACAAATGGCTACAGTTCTATTCTACATGTATCTAATGTCACTCTGCCTGGGTCATCTAACATCGTACAAATAGGTACTGTTATATTCTACATATATCTTATGTCGCGCCTCCTGGGTCATCTAACATCGTACAAAACGGTACAGTTCTATTCTACATGTATCTAATGTCACTCTTCCTGGGCCATCTAACATCGTGCAGATATTTTCTTCTGTGTACAGTTCTGGTTGACATGTATCTAATGTAACCCCTCCTGGGTCATCTAACATCGTGAAAATGGGTACAGTTATATTCTACATGTATCTAATGTCACTCCTCCTGGGTCATTAAAACAGATGAACAAATGATATAGATGAACAACAAGGGAGTAAATAAATAACAATTGTTCTTTCTTTACATCTTTCAGCTGCCCCACCAAACTACTTTGATGCCATACAAATGGACTCGCAGCAGCCAAATAAAGGAGCAACAAGAGACGGTAAAATATTTCAGTCTATCCCATACATATCCATGTGGATTTGATCCTATGAGCATTTTCACCCTCTCCTCAATAAATACACTTTCCTACACCTTTGCAAACAGGGTAGACCCAGATCAGACGGCTCCTATAGGAGCCGTCTGATCAGGGTCTGTTCTGTTTGCTTATTGAATACATGTAATACAATTCTGATTCTACAGTTTCTGTCATGACCAAGAATTCCTGTGCTGAGGCGCTATAATAACAAGTAATCTAATTAATATTCATGATGTCATTATTTATTACATGAATATTCATGGAGGAAAGGGTTAATAGGATCCTATAGGAGCGTTCTGTTTTACTTTCACCTTGCTTTAAGCAATCACCTGCCCAAAATACCAACTAATTAACACAATTTAGTGGTTGTTACAGGGAGGTTTCACTGTAATGTGGATCTGCACATTTTGCTTAGGAAATAATAAAGATCTTATTCTAATTATGATTTTTTCCATGATAAAAGATTCCCTTTATAGAATTATAGCTAATTATTATTCGTGAATCATGATATCATTATTTCCCTCATAGGCTATTTTAAAGTATTTTTAGATCACACCTCTGAATAAATCTACCAAAAAGGAGCATTTACTAGAGAAAAGGAAACTTTTGGAGTAGTGCAGTTTTGAAATCATTATGATAAATAGAGCATTTGCTCCTATGGATCAAATGCTCTATTAATCACAATGGTTTCAGAAGGTGACTTTTACAGAGGCATCAAAAGGTGTCAACATGAGGAAATGGGTTAGTCCCAGCAAACAGTATTGTTATTCCCCCACCTATGTAGGGGGCTGTGGGGAGGTGCATCATTTGTGCTTTGGTATTTACAGAAAATCTTGTGACTTGCACTGCTCCTTTACTAACAGACTGCAAGTTATCAAATTTCATACAAATATTATGGTTTAATGAAAGTTGGAACATTGTAGTCATTTTAGAAACTGAAAAAACAGATCTTTCATATTCCACTAGCAAACAGAGCAGACCCTGATCAGAGCCATCTGATCTGGGTCTACTCTGTTTGCAAATGCATGAAAACACATTTATATGTGGGAAAGGGTTAAAGAGGAAGTCCCTACAATGAACGCATATTATCAATAATATCATCACATTTGGTATTTTTTTATGTTCAGACATTATTATGAAAATTATCAATTTGAACTTATATCGAAAAAGGCTTCTGTGATACAAAATAAACTGTTTTCATTGATACATGTACTTATATTTTTTGTTCTAAAACAAAATATTATTGGTCTTGTTCGAACATTTAATGAAACTAAAACGTGAATCGAACAAATGTTTTTTGGATGAGAAGTTGAACACCTGGGTATTGATTTTCACATCTAACCAGTAACACCAGAGTTATGGTCCTTGATTTGGTCGATTTCTGTGTGGCATATTTGTGACAGATGTGGCAGAGGGGGATAGCATTGTTCTATTGATACAAATCTAGTTTTAATGTACATAATTATATTATTTTTAGGTGACATATCTATGTATCAGAAAAACAACAGTGCCAACAAAAATGGAGTGTCAGCACGTCCAGGTAACAGTAAATACGAGCCAGGGTCAGAGGGGAAAGATGAGGATAAAGACAAGAAGGAACAAGGCCCCATGGTTGGAATGTTTGAAGTGGTAAGTTCTGAGTTATGGCCCTTTTTAGCTCACCTGAGCACAAAGTGCTCAGGGTGAGCTTTTGTGATCGCCCGTCATCAGTCATCAACAATATGAAACTTTAAAATCTTCTCCTCTGAATCTACAGGGTTCTCAGCTTTCATCTTTGGCACATAGCATCATCTGTAGGCACTCTACAACAGTTATATAACTTATGCCCCTGGGGTCAAAATTGGCCCCGCCCCAGGGGTGGCTTGTTTTCAATAGAAACATATAGTGTAAACTTTGAAAATCTTCTCCTCTTGAAAATCTTCTCTGAATATCTGGTGAGCGATATCAGGGCCAGCATGGCCCTCTTGTTAATATTTAGTGATTGCCTTTGCAGACAGTTTGGATCAAGATGAGACACTAAGTGACTTGACGTCTCACCAAAATCGAAACTGTTTCACACTTAGATTGTTTGCCTGAAAAAAGAAAGAAACATAGCACGTGTTTTTTAACCTTTTTTCCGCATTCATAAATGCTTTTTCATTTAAAACAGGGTAGACCCAGATGGGATGGCTCATGTTGGAGCTGTCTGATCAAGGTCTGCTCTGTTTGCTTATGACATTATAATAGACCTGAATCTATACGTTCTACCAATACCAAACATTCATGTGTCCATAGCTTTTTATGCCCCCATTGACGATAGTCGGGGGCATATTGTTTTTGCCCTGTCTGTTTGTCTGTTTGTCCGTTTGTCTGTTTGTTTGTTTGTCAGCAACTTTAACATTGGTCATAACTTTTGAGCCAGTACAGATAGAGACTTGATATTTGGCATACATATGTATCTCATAAAGCCGCACATTTTGAGGGGTGACATGTCAAGGTCATCCTTCAAGGTCAGAGGTCAAATATATGGGTCAAATCACCGACTTTAACATTGGCCATAACTTTTGGACCAGTAGAGATAGAGACTTGATATTTGGCATGCTTGTGCATCTCATGAGGCTGCACATTTTGAGGGGTGACATGTCAAGGTCAAGGTCATCCTTCAAGGTCAGAGGTAAAATATATGAGGGAGCATAGTGTTTCACAAACACATCTTGTTGAGAATTCAGCTAATAAATATTCATGATGTCATTATTTCTTACACGAATATTCATGGAGTAAAGGCTTAATCAGTTGCGCTCCTATAGGAGCAAATGCTCTATTTATCACAATGGTTTCAAACTACAAAATTCTAAAATTTTACTTTTCTCTAGTAAATGCTCCTTTTGGATAGATTCGTCAAAGAGGTTGGGTCTAAAAAATAGCCTATGGAGGAAAGGGTTAAGAATACAATTCAAATATCAAACAGTTTGAATCCTAGTAAGATGGTAAATTACACAATGTCTCGTCTAGTTCCAAACTGGTTACATAGTTTATTACAAATTTGGTGCCAGCATGAAGAGGTAAGTTTAATCCTGTTGAGTTAAATTGCACAAGTAGAACATTGTGTCTATTTCTGGTTTTATATTTAATTTATTTTACTCTTTTTTTTTAAAAAACAACAACAACCCAAAACAGTAAGAATATCAGTTTTCAGCTTGATAAGTTGCAGAGTACCTTCGCATCTCTTCTTGGTACAAAGCTGTTTTACAGGATACATATACATGTATATTGTTTTAATCTTCAGTTCAAATTTGCGGATTGCATCGATACTTTCCTAATGCTACTTGGCTCCCTCTGTGCCTTATGCCATGGCTCCGCCTTTCCGGTGATGATCATTGTGTTTGGAGAGATGATTGATTTGTTTGTCCGTTCTGGAGAGTATCAGCTGATCGTGGACTTCTTGTCATCATCTGGCATATTGGCGTCACTCAATCTCACAGTATCTCAAGTTATCAAAGAACCTGAATTACTTAAGTAAGTATAGCTACCTTAATTATTCAATTTCATCTCTTAACTGATTTGTAACGCTGAATACTAGAAATTCAGTTTAGAACCTTTTTTATGCCCCTACAAATTGGTGGCATATAGGGTTGCGCTTGTCCGTACGCACATCTAGAAGAATTTGTCTGGGCTCTTTCTCGGAAAGTATTTGTCCAATCCACACCAAACTTTACACACATGTTTGTGGCCATTATATCTTGGTCAAGTTCGACATGATTCTGAGTTACTTGATGTCTCAACTGATACGATTCTGAGTTACTTGATGTCTCAACTGATATGATTCTGAGTTACTTGATGTCTCAACTGATACGATTCTGAGTTACTTGATGTCTCAACTGAATCCAGACTGTTTCTGAATTATAGTTGGCGATGAATCATATAAGGAATAATAATGAAATAAATCATTTTGGTCATAAATGCCTTTTATCACATAACCTGTGATGTGGGAGTGCTGAAGCATTACCAGAAATGCACTAGTGATTTTTTATTTCAGTCCATACAGAGATAGATATACTCAATGTACATGACTAAATTTGCAAGTATGTTTTTTTTTCTTCAGTCCATACAGAGATATACTCAATGTTTCCTCAAATTACACCATAGATTTTTCCATCATCGATGATGCTATTGAGAATGACTTACTAGATGTGATGATGCAGTATGCTATCTACTTCATTGGTAAGTGTTAACTGCAGGATGAATTTGTACTCTTTAACCCTTTCCTCCATAAATACGCATTTCTACGCCTCTGTAAAAGTCACTTTATGAAACCATTGTGATAAATAGAGCATTTGCTCCTATAGGAGCAAATGCTCTATTTATCACAATGGTTTCAAACTACAAAAATCTAAAATTTTCCTTTTCTCTAGTTAATGCTCCTTTTGGGTAGATTTATTCCAAGAGGTTAGATCTAAAAATAGCCTGTGGAGGAAAGGGTTAAATGAGTTTGTCATAATCATGACATGTGAAAGTGGGTTGTAAATAAGAGAAATAACTCTGCAGTATAATAATAGTAATTGTTGTACAGTAATCTTCCTTTTGTTTCCTGAAATTTAGTACATCATATGACAATTTCTCTATTACTATGGATTATCGGAATAAGATTTGATGGGAAACCTTATATTTATTAGTTGAATTTTTATAATGGCATATGTATGCAAGATTGTGTGGTATTTGTAGAAACTGCAGGGTCAGATCTATTATATTCATATAAGCAAACATAGAAGACCATGATCAGATGGCTCCTATAACCCATTACCTCATAGGCTATTATTAGATACAACCTATTTGAATTTATCTACCGAAAAGGGGCACTAACTAGAGAAAAGGAAAATATTAGAATTTTATAGTTTGAAACCATTGTGATAAATAGAGCATTTGCTCCTATAGGAGCAAATGCTCTATTTATCACAATGGTTTCACAAAGTGATTTTTACAGTGTCGTCAATATAACGGAATGGGTTAAGAGCCGTCTGATCTGGGTCTGCTCCGTTTGCAAAGGGGTGAAAAAGCATTTATATGAAGGAAAGAGTTAACTCTTTACATGCATCTGACGAATATTTATGCAAAACTATTGAGCAAGCTCAGACAGCTTTTGTACAAGTCATCTGATCAGGGTCTGCTCTGTTTACTGTAAATGTAATTATATATACCTGGATCTGATTCTAAAGTTTCTACCATGGCCATAAAATTGTCTTGTTTTTATGTCATTATAAAAAATTAAGCTAATTAACCCTTTCCTCCTTTAATACGCCTTTTTCTACGCCTCTGTTATAGTGACTTCTTGAAACCATTGTGATAAATAGAGCATTTGCTCCTATAGGGGCAAATGCTCTATTTATCACAATGGTTTCAAAACTACACAATTCTAAAGTTTCCTTTTCTCTAGTTAATGCTCTTTTTTGGTAGATTTATTCAAAGAGGTTGGATCTAAAAATAGCCTATGAGGTAATGGGTTAATATTCATATAATCATAATTTCTTATATGAATATTCCTGGAGTAAAGAATATGAACAGATGCTATATTATATCAGTGTTTGACTGGGAAAAATCCAGCTGCTGTATACTGATCTGTAGGCCTTACATAGTTTGTTCTTGATGATAAAATGTATCATATTTAGTCATTCATTCATTCATTCATTCGTTTGACCTTTTATTCCAAAGATAGGCTTTTCGTTCCTTTGTCCTTCTGTAGGAAGTATCTGATCAGAAACTGCTCTGTTTGCTTATGAAATTATAATACCTGTAGATGTGACTTTGTTACTTGACTTCTCTTCTGGAACTTAAGGCTGATAAAGCTTGGTCCATGGAGAGTACCGTAATTTCAGTAGTTTTATACTAATCCATCCATTTTGATTACAGCCATTGGATGCGGTGTGCTTGTGCTGGGCTATGGTCAGGTAGCTTTCTGGATGGTTGCATCAGAGCGACAGACCCATCGCATACGGACCAAATACTTCCGCAATGTTCTCCGACAAAATATCGGCTGGTTCGACTCCCAGGAATCTGGAGAGCTCAACTCCAGAATGGCAGAGTAAGTGAATGTTGGGAAAACGAATGGAGGATTTTATTTTGTTAAACATGTTAATACCTTATATTTGCACTTATTATGCACAGCCCAACAAAGCTTTTTTGGCTGGGTGAGTGGGACATGTTAAACCCATTACTCCATGAATATGCTTTTCTCATGATAAAATATGGATATGACTGATTCTACAGTTTCTGCCATGGCCATAAAATCCTGTGTCAGTGTGCTATTATAACATTTTAATCTAATTATTATTCATGATGTCATTATTTCTTATATGAATATTCATAGAGGAAAGGTTTGATTCTGATTATCGTGCTGTCTTTCCCGCTGTTAAAAAGTACAAAAATTGTTTTTAACCCGTTACTCCATGAATATTCATGTAGGTAGTAATAACATTATGAATATTAATTAGGTTAACCCATTACCTCATAAGCTGTTTTTAGGTTCATCCCCTTTGAATAAATCTACTGAAAAGGAGCATTAACTATAGGAAAGGAAAGTTTTAGAATTTTGTAATTGAAATCATTATGATAAATAGAGCATTTGCTCCTATAGGAGCAAATGCTCTATTTACCACAATGGTTTCAACATATGACTTTTGCAGAGTCGTCAAAAGTCGTCAATATAAGGGAAAGGGTTAATTTTCATAATTGCACAGACACAAACTGTAGACTCATATCTATATCACTAATAAGCAAACAGAGCAGACCCTGCTCAGACGACCCCTTCAGGGGCTGTCTGATCTGGGTCAACTCTGTTTGCAAAGGTGTAAAAAGCATATATATGGAGTAACAGGTTAAAATGACTGTCACTGTTACAATAACATTTACTTGGTTTGTTGTTGATTGTTATTTCCAGTGACATTTCCAAAGTCCATGATGGTATTGGTGACAAGCTGTCCCAGGGTATCCAGTGGTTTTCTGCGTTTTTGGTAGGGTTTGCCGTCGGCTTTGCGTATGGCTGGAAGTTAACTTTGGTCATCTTGTCAATCAGTCCACTTCTGGCTGGATCAGCTTTTCTGATGAGCAAGGTGAGAGAATGGTTGAATTTACCAGGTTGGGGTACCTTTTGATGCCTTTGTAAATAATGTAAACCCAAATTGGACATCTCCTGATCAGGAATTTGTCTAAGTGTCAGATGATATAGATCTACAGTTTCTGCCATGGTCAAAATTCTATTAACCATTTCCCTGTTCTGAGTTTATTTCAAATTTCAATACCTACTGTTTATTCACTGACATAATAGTAATAACGAAATTATATTGCAGGTGAAACTTTGTAACCATTTTAGAAACTTAAGACACAGGTCTATCAAATTTCATTAGCAAACAGAGTAGACCCTGATCAGACGGCTCCTTTAGGAGCCATCTCATCTGGGTCTACTCTGTTTGCAGATGCGTGAAAACACGTTTCTATGAGGGAAAGGGTTAAGGTGTCCGCACAGGTAAAAACTGTAGAATCAGGTCTGTATAACCTAATCAGACTGTTCCTACAGGAATCTTATGATCTGGATCTACTCTGTTTGCAAAGGCATTAACATATTATCTCCTAGTGACGCATTTTTGCACATCTATAGAAGTCACTTTATGAAACCATTGTGATAAATAGAGCATTTGCTCCTATAGGAGCAAATGCTCTATTTATCACAATGGTTTCAAACTACAAAATTCTTAACTTTTCCTTTCCTCTACTTAATGCTCGTTTTCGGTAGATATATTGAAAGAGGTTGGGTCTAAAAATAGCCTAGGAGAGAATGAGTTAAATGGCATATCTATGGAGTAAAGGGTTAAGTTTACGATTTGGAGGTATCATTCACAGAATATATAGATCGTTTAATTATTTTATATATGATAAAAATAATCTCAAATAGTGTTTTCGTTAATTATTTTCAGCGAATATGTTGTCTAAAAAGAATTTTAGCTCATTCATTATAACCAAAAGGAAATAAAGGAAATCCATGTGTCATCTGCAATTTCTCTTCTCATAGCTTGTGGCCCTCGCCTCCGGAGCAGAGTTAAAGGCCTATGCCCAAGCAGGATCGGTGGCTGAAGAGGTTCTTGGCGCCATTCGCACAGTTGCAGCTTTTGGTGGGCAGAAAAAAGAATTAGCAAGGTACTTTTATTCTTTATCTCTTGCCACACTGACAATGTGTTTCTGATCACATGTGCAAACATCTTGAATTTGATTTAAGCCTTTACCCCATGAATATTCTTGTTCGAAATAATGACATGATATGTGTGTTGCTGAATTTATAGAAATAATGACATGATACGTATGGCTGAATTTATGAAAATAATGACATGATAAGTTTTGCTGAATTTATGTAGAAGCAAATCTACAGTAAAACCTCTCTATAACGGACACTAAATTACATCAAGTATTTTCTGTTAAAGGCAGGTGCCTGCTTAAAGCAAGGTGAAAGTAAAACAGAACGCTCCTATAGGAGCGTTGTTTTACTTTCAACTTGCTTTAAACAACCACCTGCCCTAAATACCAACTAATTAACACAATTTAGTGTCCGTTATAGAGAGGTTTTACTGTATATAATTCCATAAGCAAACAGTGCGGACCCTTTCAAATAGAGTAGACCCAGATCAGACAGCTTCTGTAGGAGTCATTTGATCAGGGTCTACTCCATTTGCCAAATGCAATTACATAGATCTGATTTTACTAATTTTTGGCTACTACCTAACACTACTGTAAACAATGCCAATTTAAAAATCCATTTAATTAACCCTTTCCCTGTTCAGTAATCAGTTAAGAAATGAAAGACATCATGAATATTTATTAGCTTAATTTTTATAATGGTACAGGAACACAAGATGTTTTAGTATTGCTAGAAACTGCAGAGTCAGATCTACTATAATTTCATAAGCAAACAGGGCAGACCCTGATCAGACAGCTCCTCTAGGAGCTGTCCGATCTTGGTCTACTCTGTTTGCAGATACGTGAAAAGGTGTTTATATGAAGGAAAGCGTTAACATTCATGATGTCTATATTTTTTACATGAATATTTATGAATTGAAAAAATAAGCAATCAACTGCTTATGATGACTTGTATGTCAATTAAGTAAATGGTCAGGTAGACCGACTTTCTGTGCACTAACCAAGACTTATATATACATGTACAGTGAAACCCCGCTAATGCGACCACTTAATAAACAGCCACTGATGTCGTCAAAAGCAGATGGTTGCTTAATGCAGGACGAAAGTTATGCAGAAAGCTCCTATAGGAGCTTTCTGCATAACTTTCGTCCTGCATTAAGCTACCACCTGCCTCTGCCACCCAGAATTACGCCCCTTTTTGGTGGTCGCATTAGCGGGGTTTTACATGTATTTCTATTGATAGGTATGAGGTCAATTTGGTGAAGGCTCGAGATTTAGGTGTGAAGAAGGGCCTGGTCAATGGTTTAACTATGGGAGTGGTATGGCTTGTGATATTTGGTGCTTATGCCCTGGGATTTTGGTATGGTGCCAAACTTGCACGAGATGAGCCAGATAACTACAGTATTGGAGATGTCATGATCGTAAGTTGTAAATTCCTGATGGAGCTTGTAACAATTTAACCCTCTCCCTGTTCTATGTTTATTCCAAATTTCAATACCTACTGAATATTCATTGGCAAAATAGTTATAATGAAATATGGAACATAGGAACATTGTAGTCATTCTAAAAAGTAAAGAAACAGATCTTTTAATTACCATTAGCAAATGGAGCAGACCCTGATCAGACTGTTTGCATAGCATGAAACTTACCTTATGTAATTAATTGACAAAGTACAGTTTGTCATAAAGCAGATTCTTTACATATTTGCCTGGTGTGAACAGGATAAAAGGATGTTCATGAACTAGCAAGTACTCAAAGAAAGAAATTGGATCATCTGATTCTGCAGTATTTGCAACCGTCAAATGAATTTTTCTCATAATTATTGGCATATAATGCACTATGTGAAAAAAGTATGTACATTCTATACACTAGGAGAACAATTATTGGCATATACTGCACCATGGGAAAAAGTATGTACATTCTATGCACTAGGAGAACAATTATATTAACAATTTTTCTCCTAGTGTATAGAATGTTCATACTTTTTCCCATGGTGCAGTATGAACATTCTATACACTAGGAGAACAATTATTAATATATACTGCACCATGGGAAAAAGTATGAACATTTTATACACTAGGAGAACAATTATTAATATATACTGCACCATGGGAAAATATATACTGCACCATGGGAAAAAGTATGAACATTATATACACTACGAGAACAATTATTAATATATACTGCACCATGGGAAAAAGTATGAACATTTTATACACTAGGAGAACAATTATTAATATATACTGCACCATGGGAAAAAGTATGAACATTATATACACTAGGTGAACAATTATTAATATATACTGCACCATGGGAAAATATATACTGCACCATGGGAAAAAAGTATGAACATTCTATACACTAGGAGAACAATTATATTAACAATTTTTCTCCTAGTGTATAGAATGTTCATACTTTTTCCCATGGTGCAGTATGAACATTATATACACTACGAGAACAATTATTAATATATACTGCACCATGGGAAAATATATACTGCACCATGGGAAAAAAGTATGAACATTCTATACACTAGGAGAACAATTACTAATATATACTGCACCATGGGAAAAAAGTATGAACATTTTATACACTATGAGAACAATTATTAATATATACTGCACCATGGAAAAAGTATGAAGATTCTTTATATTGATATATACTGCAACATGGGAAAAAGTATGAACATTCTATACACCACGAGAACAATTATTAACCCATTCCCTCATAGGCTATTTTTAGATCCAACCACTTTGAATAAATCTACCCAAAAGGAGCATTAACTAGAGAAAAGGAAAATTTTAGAATTTTGTAGTTTGAAACCATTGTGATAAATAGAGCATTTGCTCCTATAGGAGCAAATGTTCTATTCATCACAATGGTTTCAACTGGGGATTTTTACAGAGGCATAGAAAGGCATATTTATGGAGGAAAGGGTTAATATATAATGCACCATGAGAAAAAGTATTTTCAGAACGTTTGCAAGCAGTGTGTATCTTAATCAGCATATGTCAAAGATGTTAACAAGAATCAGGATCTGTGTTGTTTGCCAAATTAGATAAGAAAATATTTTTGTCAGTACTGCTTTTATATACAGCCTTGCAAACACCCATTATACATTTCCATGTTGCTTATCTTGTACATGTTTTTTATTTCCAGGTGTTTTTTGCCATTCTGATTGGTGCATTCTCACTCGGCAATGCAGCACCCCCACTGCAGTCACTGTCTGTGGCTAGAGGAGCAGCTTATATTGTGTACCAGACAATAGAGAGAGTAAGAAGTCATCCCAATGTGCCCTGTTTTATTATGCCTCAGCCATTCAAGAATATGTTGCATTAAGTTATTAAAGTGTTACTCCTGTCTATATCTCCATGAGTGTGTCTGTGGGTCAGAATTGACTTCCACTTAATATCTTAAGTTGGCTAGGGCACCATTTCTAAGTTTTTCTTTTTAAAACAATCTAATAAGATATTAAATCAAAATATGGTTTCTATACTGAAAATGATAGTGTAAATTTAGCTCTCTATCCTTCCGTTGTCTCAGTTTCATTCAGTCAGTGAATTGATTGCCTTATCTTGTCTTGGCTTGTCTGTCTATCTGTGTGTCTGTCTATGTGTCAGTTTGTCTGTCAATCTGACTGTCTGCTAGTCTGTCTATCTTCTGGTCTGCCCAGACCGGACCAGCCTGCTTCCGCCTCTGCCTCTGTCTGCCCTCCCTGCCTGTCTGTCTGCCTGCCTGTCTGTCTGTGTGCCAGTGTCTGTCTGTGTCTGTCATTAATCTGTCCATCTGTCTGTATGTCTGTCTGCCAGTTTCTGTCTGTCTGTCTGTGTCTGTTTGTGTCTGCTGTCCATCTGTCTGTCTGTATGTCTGTATGTCTGTCTTTCTTGTAAGTAAAGTAATGGTAATGAAAAATGCATAAAGGAGAAAAACACTGAAAATCAAGAATTTGTATCTTCACATAATTTGCTATAACCTTAGGTCACTGTTTGGATCCAGATAAAAAAGTGTTTCTCTGCATTTCATCTTGATCTAAACTCTGATTTTTAATATCGAAGCAGACGACAGATTTTGAAAATATACATAGTTTGTTCAGATGGTGAATAATTATTGTACAATTTCAGGACCCACCAATAGACAGCTACTCGGAAACTGGTAAAAAGCTGCAAAACCTACAAGGCAACATTGAACTACGCAACGTCTACTTTAATTACCCCTCCCGTCCTGAAGCCAGGGTAATAACCTCTCTGCAATAACTTAACGAAAGAAGTCTTAACCCTTTCCTCCATAAATACACCTCTATAAATAGTCTATTCTTGAAACCATTGTGATAAATAGAGCATTTGCTCCATAGGAGCAAATGCTCTATTTATCACAATGGTTCCAAAACTAAACAATTCTAACATTTTCCTTTTCTCTAGTAAATGCTCCTTTTCAGTAGATTTATTCAAAGAGGTCGTGTCTAAAAATAGCCTTTGAGGAAATGGGGCAATTGTGTCTTTGGCCCATTTAACTCTTAGTCTGTTGAATATTCGTGCAAGAAATAACGATGTTATGAATATTTATATTCTGATTTTTTTATGATGACATATGTACACATGAATATCTGGTTTAGGTAGAAACTGGTGAGTCAGGTCTATTGTAATTTCATAAGCAAACAGATAGAACCTGTTCAGACAACTCGTACAGGATGACTTGACTTGACTTGATACTGATTTTATTTTTTCATCTGCTGCGGGTGTCCCAGTAGCTGGGGTAGGCAGCAGGCAGCTAGTACATCTAACACGTGATCTCCATGCAGTTCTGTTTAGTGGACTGATATTACCAAGGCTGCTGACATCCATATCAGCCTTGACACAGTCTGACCATGGCTTTCTTGGTCTCCCACATACTTCTGAACCAGGAATCTTCATATTGGTGACATACTTGATAAAGGATTTGGAGCAAGTGATTTGTCCATACCATCTGAGATGCCTAGAGCTTAGAGCAGCTCCAGGATATTGGTCTACTCTGTTTGCAAAGGCTTGAACATCATTTAGTGTTCATTATAGAGAGATTCTACTGTTGTTTTTTTTAGAGCACATTGATCCGTAGCGAAATTATGCAAATAGAATTATTAACCCTTCTCTTGCTGAATTTTGAAATACATTTCTCCTTCTTTACCCATGCCCTCTTGTATAATTACATGTATCTTCACTGTGTACAAGTATTTCGCTGTGTAATCACTGTTGTGGAGTGCACTGGTTGCACAATCAACTTGTAAATAGTGTAGACCCTGATGAGACAGCTCCTGCAGGAGCTGTCTCATCTGGATCTTCACTATTTACAAGTAGGTATATTGATGTGAATAGCAAGCGAAGAGTTAAGATCAGCTGAAGTCCACCTATTCAACAAATAAAACAAACAATACTTACAGGTGCTGGATGGTCTCAGCTTGAAAATTGATAGAGGTCAAACGGTGGCGCTAGTGGGCTCCAGTGGGTGTGGCAAGTCAACGGTGGTGCAGCTGATACAGAGGTTCTACGATGCAGACCAGGGACAGGTATGAGAAATAGCTATTGAGCAGGTTTACAAAAGAAGCAATGTCAGAGTAGTTATGAAAAAAAAAAAAAGTACCTAGTTATAGTCTACTTTCAGTCCAAATGACCGCTCAGCTGACTGTACATTTACTCCCCTGGTTATTGAGTCATTGGCCTACAATATTGAGAACTGCTAACATATGGCGCAATCATGCAGCCGCAGTACCGGCGAGTGACCCTCACAGGTACCCATTTTAACCCCTGGGTGGAGAGGATGTGTGGGTGGGAGACACGGAAAGCGTCTCTGAAATTTCCGGGGGACCGGGATTTGAACCCCGGACCTCCGGACTGATAGTCAAGTGCGTTACCACTAGACCACCGCCACCTACAAATTTAAATACAACTTATGATAATTTGAATGACCATCAGAACAAGGAAAATATTCAAACAAATGCATCATATGAGTTTTTGCATCTGAAATGTATAATTAGATTTTCAACGCGATAATTTTTTTATTATTATTTATATTGTACATATTACATGTATATACTTCATTAGAAAACATTTTTTGACTATAAACATTAAATATTGAAAATATGATGTTATTTGAACACAGTGTGTTTTGGCCAGAACTGAAACTAGAATCAGTTCATATGTATTCCCTTAACCCTTTCCTCCATAAATACGCCTTTCTACTCCTCGTAAAAGTCACTATATGAAACCATTGTTATAAATAGAGCATTTGCTCCATAGGAGCAAATGCTCTATTTATCACAGTGGTTTCAAAACTACACAACTCTAACATTTTTCTTTTCTCTAGTAAATGCTCCTTTTTCGGTAGATTTATTCAAAGATGGTTGTGTAAAAAAGTAGTCTATGGAGGAATGGGTTAAGCAAACACATCAGGCGCTGATCCGACAGCATCTCCTGTATTGATAAAAAATCAAAGAACAATTTGTTTGAAGATGAAACTGAGTTAAAAATAAATAACAATACTTACTGCAAAAAACACAAACAGTAAACCAAAAACTTACTTTTTATGCCCGCCGTGGGGCATATTGTTTTTGCTCTGTCTGTCTGTTGGTTGGTTTGTTCCCAACTTTAAAGTAGCCATTGTACATACATACTTTAAACTTAGCATGCATGTGCAACTTACGTAGGGGAACATTTTTAGGAGTGACTTATTACGGTCAAGGTCATACATCAAGGTAAAAGGTCAAATCGGGGACATAGTGTTTCATTAAAACATATGGGTCCATGCATATAAAACTTTTAGTTGAGTCTGAGTTCGTTCTCAAGTTTTGACTAATCAAAAGCTTGAGAACTCAAATCTGACCAATCAAATGCTTGAGAACGATCTTAGACTCAACTAAAAAGCTTTATAAGCATGGACCCTTGTTATTCCAGGTTATGATAGATGGTGTTGATATCAAAGACCTCAATCTAAAGTGGCTCAGACAGCACATCGGTATTGTGAGCCAGGAGCCAGTGCTGTTTGGAACTACAATAGCCGAGAACATCCGCTATGGCAGAGACGGAGTGACCCAAGAGGAGATCGAAGCAGTTGCAAAGATGGCCAATGCCCATGACTTTGTTATGAGCCTTCCTGATGTAAGTATAAAAAAACATTTACCATTAGCATGCTGTGAGCAAAGTTGTGATAACATTTGTACATTATGGTTTAGATATAGATCATATAAACGTTCACATATGTTTTCACGCATTTGCAAACAGAGTAGACTCCTAGAGGAGCCGACTGATCAGGGTCTACTCTGTTTGCTAATGGAATTTGAAAGATCTGTTTCTTTACTTTCTAAAATGGCTACAATGTTCTACCTTCCATATTTTTTGGTAACTGATATTTCCATGAATATTCAGTAGGTATTGAAATTTGGAATAAACGTAGAACAGGGAAAGGGTTAAGCTGATTGTTTATAGTGGTTGATGGACACAGGGTTATTTGGCCATGGCAGAAACTGTAGCATCAAACCTATACAATGTCATACTAAAGCAAACAAAGCAGACCCTGATCAAATGGTTCCTATAGGAACCATCTGATCTGGGTCTACTCTGTTTGCAAAAGCATTAAAAAGTGTTTCTGTGAGGTAAATGATTAACCCTTTCCCTCATATAAACTCATTTTTGAGCATTTGCAAACAGAGTAGATCCAGATCAGGCGGCTCCTATAGTAGCAGTCTGATCAGGGTCTGCTCTGTTTGCCAACGGAATTTTGAAAGATGCTTCTTTAATTTCTAAAATGGCTACAGTGTTCCTCCTTCCATATTTCATTATAACTTTTTTGTCTGTGAATATTCAGTAGGTAATGGAATTAGAAATTAACAGAAAGGGTTAATGGAGCGGGAGAAGGCATAGACCCAGGTGGCTGTGCAGTATAGTTCGATTTGTCAGAAATGGAATGGAACTTGGCATAGTAGGGATAGCTTGTATGATTACCTGCCTTTGAATTGCAGTTTTGGTCCCTCTGATGAACTTGGAAAGGATTTCAGTGTATTTGTTTTTAATTTCTCAGAAATACGAAACCCTTGTTGGAGAGAGAGGTGCCCAGCTCAGTGGAGGACAAAAACAGAGAATCGCTATTGCCAGGGCATTGGTCAGGGATCCCAAAATTTTGTTACTGGATGAAGCAACATCAGCCCTAGACACAGAGAGTGAAGGAGTAGTACAGGAGGCCCTGGAAAAGGTACAGTCCACTCTCGTTATGGCGAACTCGCTTGACACGAATTTCTCATTGACACAAAGTCAAGTCCCAACTTTTCTTCCTATATATTCTATAAAGTTGGAACATTTCAAATTATAGGGTCAATGAGAAATATGTAAACAAAGGCATTCTCAGCTGTAGCATAAAGATTTCATTAATATTACATACATGTAGCAATAGATCAGTGTGCACTTTCAAATGCTCAAATCGTCTTTTCTCCGCTAAACCTTTGTGACAACTTTTCAGAATCTTCAGTATCATTCTTTAAGCAAGCCCTCATATAAACGTGTTTTCGCGCATTTGCAAACAGAGTAGACCCTGATCAGACGGCTCCTATTTGCTAATAGAATTTCAAAGATCTGTATCTTTACTTTTTAAAATGGCTACAAGGCTCCACCTTCCATATTTCATTATAACCTTTTTGTCCATGAATATTCAGTAGGTATTGAAATTTGTAATAAACATGGGACAGGGAAAGGGTTAAGTAAAGACAGCAATTCCTGATCAGACATCTCCTACTGGGTCTTCTCTGTATACAAAGGCTTTAAAAGGCTTCAGTGTTAAAACAATATTATTTTTTAACTTTAAGGCCAGTGCAGGACGCACCACTGTTGTGATTGCCCACCGATTGTCAACCATCAAGACGGCAGACATGATCGCGGGCTTCCGTGACGGAGTAGTTGTTGAGAAAGGCACACACGATGAACTCATGTCCAAGGAGGGTATCTACTACCAGCTGGTCACACAACAGGTAAATGTCATCACAACTTTCATCTTTAAACCCTTTGCTTGATAAACACTTTTATAGACATTTACAACAGAGTTGGATCCAGATCAGAGAAATCCTGCTGGAGTCGTCTGACTGCTGAAGTCGTCTGATCAGGGTCTTCTCTGTTTACTGATGGAATGACATAAATCAGATTCTGCAGTCTACCATGGGAGAAAAATTCTTGTGTTTATTTGCCATTATAAAAATGCGTCTTATTTATATTCATGATGTCATTATTTCTTACATGAATATTCATCGGGTGAAGAGTTAACACAAGTTAAAAAAAAAAATCTTCGTCAATTCTCTGAGTTTTTTTTACTTCCATTCGTTTTCAAAACTTATGCTTTTTGCATCTCTCTTAGTTTGGTTATACAGCAGAACCTGTCTTAAGTGGCCATCAAAAAGAGGTCTAATTATGGAATTGTAAGGCAAATGTTTGCTTAATGCAGATCAAAATAATGCAGAAAGCTCCTATAGGAGCTTTCTGCATTACTTTTGCCCTGCATTAAGCAAAAACCTGCTTTTTAACACACATATGTTCAATAAATGAATAGTCATCTAGGACAGGTTCTACTGTATTTCTGGCGGTAGATGACACACCTTCAACACACTTGCTTGATACAAACACACACTCCAAATATTCAAAGAATTTTGGTCCTTCTAGGGCATGAGTGTCTAGATTGTCTAACGAGTGCAATTTAAATTGTAAAGCTTGTTCCTATATAAACCCTTTACTTATGTGTACTTATGCTGTAAATTGATTACATTACTTCTGTTTTTTCCCCCCACAGACAAGCCAATCTGAAGATGGTAAGATTTTCCTATTTTTCTTGACAATTTTCTTCAATGAGATTTATCGTTCTCTCTTTTTGGAATTATTGATTGTCAAGCTCTTTCGATCATTCCATGTTTCATCTTGGTCTATAGTTTGCCTATGTTATCTTCCTACCCAACACTGCATACAGTAAAACCTCTCTATAACGACCACTAAATTGTGTTAATTAGTTGGTATATAGGGCAGGTGACTGCTTAAAGCAAGATGAAAGTAAAACAGAACGCTCCTATAGGAGCGTTCTGTTTTACAGAACGCTCCTATAGGAGCGTTCTGTTTTACTTTCATCTTGTTTTAAGCAGCCACCTGCTTTAACCCTTTCCCTGTTCTATGTTTAATGCAAATTTTAAAACCTACTGAATATTCATTAACAAAATAGTTATAAAGAAATATGGAAGGTGGAACATTGAAGACATTTTAGAAAGCAAAGAAACAGAGCTATCAAATTCTATTAGAAAAACAGAGCAGATCCTGATCAGACGGCTCCTCTAGGAGCGTCTGATCTGGATCTACTCTGTTTGCAAATGCGTGAAAACACGTTAATATGAGGGAAAGGGTTAACACAGAATACTTGATGTAATTTAGTGGCCGTTATAGAGAGGTTGTACTGTATATTATTTACACTTCTAACAACGCAAATCAAGGGCTGAGTGCAAGGCTGTAATAACTACATTATTAACCTTTAACCCGTAATCTCATATGCTATTTTTAGATACAACCTCTTTGAATAAGTCTACCGAAAAGGAGCATTAACTGGAGAAAAGGAAAATTTTAGAATTTTGTAGTTTGAAACCATTGTGATAAATAAAGCATTTGCTCCTATAGGAGCAAATGCTCTATTTATTACAATGGTTTCACAAAGTGACTTTTACAGAGTCATCAAAAGTCGTCAATATGAGGGAAAGGGTTAAACCTTTACTTCATTTAACCCTGTCCTTGTTCTATGTTTATTCCAAATTTCAATACCTACTGAATATTCATCGACAGAATAGTTATAATGAAACATGGAAGGTGGAACAATAGAGCCATTTTAGAAAGTATAGAAACAGATCTATCAAATTCAATTAGCAAACAGAGCAGACCCAGATCAGAAGGCTCCTATAGGAGCCGTCTGATCTGGGTCTACTCTGTTTGCAGATGCGCGAAAACACATTTATATGAGGGAAAGGGATAAATGTCTTTACAAACAGAGTGGGCCCAGATAAGATGGTTCTGGTGGGAGCCATCTGCTCAAGCAGTAGGATCTGCTCTGTTGGCTTATGAAATTATAATAGATCTGACTCTACAGTTTTTACCAATACCAGACATTCCTGTGTGCATTAAAACTCAGCTAGTAATTATTTCTTACATGAATATTCAACAGGGAATGTGTTTAAAGCATGGATTATAATTGCTTTCCTAAAATTGTCAAAGTTTATTTTTCTTGCATTTTTATCAGAGTGTCAAACAGTTTAGATCTTGATGATACTTGGAATCCCATTTGGATCTAAACTGTTTACCCTTTTTTCATAATAACGCCTTTTCATGCATTTGCAAATAGAGTAGACCAAGATCAGGCAGCTACTATAGGAGCTGTCTTATCAGGTCTGCTCTGTTTATTTATGAAATTTGATAGATCTGTTTCTTTAGTTTCTAAAATGGCTACAATGTTCCACCATCTATTTTTCGTTATAACCTCATAGTTATGACAATTTTACACTCAACCCTTGATATGTTATTTATTTATACCAACATTACTTAACTGCTAAAATGTAATGCCTGCATCATTTATCTAAATAGAAATGTCTTCCACAAGAAAATGATAAAGAGTGTCCAATAATTTAGATCCCAATGAGAAGACAAGTATCTCATCTGGATCCAAACTGATGGCAATATTGATCAAAAAGTTGTCCTTAGTTTTCAAATACATGTAGTTAGCAGTTTGCACATAGCATGCTAATAAGGTTTACAGTTTATGCCAATCTTTTAACCCTTTACATCAAGAATAGTTAACCCTTTACTCCATAAGTACGTCTTTCTACGCCTTTGCAAACAGAGTAGACCAAGATCAGACGGCTCCTATAGGAGCCATCTGATCAGGGTCTGCTCTGTTCACTTCTGATATAGATATGATTCTACAGTTTCTGCCATGGTTAAAAATTCTGGTGTCCAAGAGCTATTATAACAAATTAATCTAATTAATATTCATGACATCATTATTTTTTACTTGAATATTCATGGTGGAAAGGGTAATACAAGGATTTATGACTTCATGACTGTTATCTTTTTTGGCTCACCGGAGCACTAAGTACTCATGGTGAGCTTTAGTGATCGCCTGATGTCCGTCGTCCATCGGCATGCGTCATCCGTTGTGCTTTGTCTGTCATCAGTTGGAACCTATAAAAATGTTCTTCTCAGCTTTCATATTTGGCACATAGCATCATGTTCATGTTCTTTACAAAAGTTATGCAAATTATGCCCCTGGGGTCAAATGAGACCCCGCCTCGGGGTGGCCAGTTTTCTATAGAAACATTTAGTGAAAACTTCGAAAATCTTCTCCTGAAACTAGAAGGTTATCAGCTTTTCATATTTGGTACATAGCATCAACTTCAGGTCTTCTGCAAAAGTTATACAAGTTATGCCCCTGGGGTCAAAATTGACCATGCTCCAGGGGTGCCTTGTTTTATATAGAAACATATTGTGAAAGTTTTGAAAAATTTCTCCTCTGAAACTGGAAGGTTCTCACCTTTAATATTTGGCATATAGCATCATCTTGAAGTCCTCTACAAAAGTTACATGAATTATGCCTCTGGGGTCAAATGAGGCCCCGCCCCGGGGTTGGCCAGTTTTCTATAGAAACATATGGTTAAAACTTTGAAATTGTTCTCCTGATTGTTTGGTGAGCAATATCAGGGCCATCATGGCCCTCTTGTATAATGGTCAGTAAAAATGGATTTACATGTATTTGGCATTTCAGAAACTATAGAACCATATTTTTTTCCGTAGGCAAACAAAGCAGACACAGATCAAACAGCTGCTACAGGAGCTGTCTGATCTGGGTTTACTCCATATGCAAACTTGTTAAAAAGATGAAGTAAAGGGTTGAAAATAAGAAATGCACATGCATTAGTGACAAAGACCTATTATGGTACAATGCTGACATCTTTTTTACAGGGTTTAGTCTCGAGTTTTACATTAGGGATGGGTATTTTATTTAAGTAAAATAGCGAAAATAAGTCAATTCAGGGATTGATATTTTATTTAACCCTTTCCTCCATAAATACACCTTTCTATGCCTCTGTAACAGTCACTTCTTGAAACCATTGTGATAAATAAAGCATTTGCTCCTATAGGAGCAAATGCTCTATTTATCACAATGGTTTCAAACTACAAAAATTTAAAAAAAATCCTTTTCTCTAGTTAATGCTAGAATAAACATAGAACAGGGAAAGGGTTAAACAATTACAGAGCATTTAAAGGCTTCAAGTTTCACACATAAAGTTTGCTTCTCTACTACAGTTTGTTTTAGAATATCTATAACAAAAAGATGGCCATGCCAGGAAGTGAGATCTTTATTAAACTGGATACAAAGTCATATCAAACTGTTATGTGCAATGAGGGATAGGCAATGTTCTATCCAATGTTTTTGAATGTATCTTTATCTTGTTTTGATAAAAAATAATGTTCTTTTATTTTTTCCACTTGCTCCTGTTGGATTTATTGTATATATACAATAGAAGAAGGTAGAGTAACAATTATTTTCAATGACCATTTTAAAATCCTACCCAGCTGTGAGTTCCAAATAATTTTACTAAAATTACAACTTTTTCTGTTTTGCAAAATTGAAGATCTAAGCCTACAGTTCCCATAAAGTTTCTGAAATTTATATTATGTTTTCAGTCTTCTAGTTTCACTCATTTGATATAAAAAGGATATTTGTTGAGAGAGATTTAGCCTAAAACTATCGTAACTTCTCTTCAGATGTTTAACCCATTCCCTCATATTGACGGCTTTTGACGACTCTGTAAGAGTCACTTTGTGAAACCATTGTGATGAATAGAGCATTTGCTCCTATAGGAGCAATGCTCTATTTATCACAATGGTTTCAAACTACAAAATTCTAAAAAAAAAATCCTTTTCTCTAGTTAAAGCTCCTTTTCAGTAAATTTATTCAAAGAGGTTGTATCTAAAAATAGCCTATGAGGTAATGGGTTAAATATCATGTTCTGAAATTCGGGAACCAGACATTAGAGTTAGAGAGTGTTTATATGCTTTGTAAAAACTCATATTCATTGACTCACAGCAGGTTTTAGGAAACATTCCCCACTCAGTCATCTTTATCTGTGGTAAAGGACTTTTACTTTTAGGCACAAACATAAAAATAATACAAGCTTTTTGACCACTAGATAAAATTGTTTTCAAACATGTGCTATTTTGTCCAAATTCTTCTTCTT